>JBAMMX010000007.1:15200117-15517617 GCA_037126225.1 Dillenia turbinata | reverse complement strand
AAATATTCATATGACAGGCCCGCATTAAGAAGATAATGCAAGTGGATGAAGATGTTGGGAAAATTGCCATGGCAGTCCCTGTCCTAGTTTGTGGGTGGCTCTTTACATTGATTCTCTTGCATAAAGTATGATCCTATCTTGATGTGAATTTGCCTCGTGCAGCAAAAGCTTTGGAGCTGTTTCTGCAAGATCTTTGTGATCGCACTTATAAAATAACCCTTCAGAGAGGAGCAAAGACCATGAACTCTTTTCACTTGTGAGTTATTTGATGTTCTTTAACTGAGACAGTTCTTGATCAGCCACTCAGAAAGATGACTTATCCAACAGGCTTAGAGAATGGTTCCTGTTCTAGTGGGGTTTCTTGTGGCATTGCTACTTGAACTACTTTTGCATGCACATCAATGCATGCATGCATGTGTGTTTGTCTTCGTTTCTGTACTCAAGTCAATCTTTTATTTATGTATTTATACTGTTAGGTTCATCTGAGATTAAATTGTAGCTCTTACTAAGCATTAAATTTTCAGGAAACAATGTGTTCACAGGTTTAATGTGTTTGATTTCCTGAAAGAAGTTGTGAGCAAGGTTCCTGATTTGGGTGGTTCTGATGCTGGAGAAGACCGATCTCTTACAAAAAGAAAGTCTGTGAGCTTGCAAAGGTTTCTTCTAACTGCATTTGTAATGGAGATACCAGGTATTGTTGGAGGAAAATTGATGCTGACCAATTATTCTTCTTCCAGGAAAGTCGTCAATGAAGAAGAGAATAACAGTGATGAAGAGTCCAAGAGGAGCAAGATGGTAATACAGATTAACAACCCCTGCTGTTAGGTCCTTTTACTTTCACTCATGAAACTGTTTTTTGGGTCTCAATGTTGTTATATGAAGTTGATTGGGCTTGAAGTGATAAAATATGATTTAAGAAAAAGGCCGGTAGGAAACTCGTGCAGTGAAATCATGTTGTTTCTAGGGATTGCATGGTTGATTATTTTTAAAATCTAGACCTTATCATGCGTTTTCAGATGTGATCACATTGTTCAATATATTCTTCTTAAATGTTTAAACACAAACAGGAGTCATCAAAAGTATTGCCACTACTGAGGAACCTTAGGCCGTAATTGGTCCATTTTTTATTTTATTGTATTCTATACCTGAAGGGGTGAATTACTGCTTGAGTCAACCATAAACTTTGTAGCATATTTATGATTAGAGTAGAGTAGGCAAGAAGATCTGGAATTTTTAGTACTTTCTGTGTATTGAACTTCGGCTCTATCGTGGTTGTGAATGGTCACATCCTGCATCTTTGAGCTTAATATACTGCTTTAAAAGCTGGTTCTTTTATTATGGCTTCTATAAAATATTAAGTATCCAGATGACGTATATGTGCAGAAGGTTAAATTTACCTTATAAATGTAACACACCCATGCTAGATCTGAGAGAATAACAGTGCTCTTGTTGTGTTGGTCTATGGCTTCTTGTTTCAGCATAAGACAGGCCATACTGGTAGCAGTGGAAGGGGACGTGGTAGGGGAAGAGGAAGGGGTCGTCCCCGTGGAAGTAGAAAGTTCAATAAAGAGGCAGCTGCTCAGTGTGAGAAGTTTGAAGATGATTCTGATGAGCTTCAGCAGGAAGACAAGCATAGCCAAAATCCTCAGAGGCCAACAAATGATGAGCTCAAGGAGTCTAACAAGAATGTTTTGGTTGGTATAAACACGGAAGCATCCATGCAAAACTTTGACGAGAATGTTGACTTAAATGAGAATGGTGACTTAATATCGACATTGACTGCTGCCCCTGCTAGCTCATCAGCAAAGCCTGCAAACGAAATGAAGCGCACCTCTGAAATAACGCATGAGGAAATCCCTGGCTGGTCCCTTTCCGAGGTAGAAAAGATGGCGGTTGATCCCATTCAACTTGCTAACTATAGTCATAGAATGGACGAAGATGAGGAAGATTATGATGAGGAATGACTATCTGAGGGTAGTAGTTGATCACATTGCACAAATTAGAAGTTATATTTCCTTCTGATAGGAGTACTAGTATGTGCGAGATCTTAAGGGAGGAAATGCAAGTACATACTAGATTCTAGCCAAAGGTCAAAGTGAAACCGTGTAATTTCCTTTTGACATTGTTAAGGTTAGATTGTATGCCTACGGTGATTTTTTTTTTCCCCTCCTAACAAGTATAGTTTCAAAAAGATTTATGTTCATGAACATTATGGACCTTGTTTCTATTATTCAACCCGGCTCAAAACTATTTTCTTAATTTCATATGTTATCGAACTTACCTTGCAATTAGAGCTGTTATGACACTCGGGTAGTGTCATGGGTACCTGTGACACTACCCGTCAAAACTTGAGCTTGAGCTCGAGTTGGGCTCAAGTATTTTGGGCTTGGACTCGAGCTATTGAGCTCAACTGGGTCAAACTCAAAAGTTCGATAAGCTTGATAATTATGTTTTTAAAAATAATTTTTATTTATTAAAATAATTATATTTTTTAAAAATAAATTTTAAAATAAGTAATGACAGTATCCGATAACATTTCGAGTTCAAGCTCGAGAAACGCAAACTGGACAAGCTTGACCGTGAACTCGAGTTCATTTAAACAAAACTCGAGCTGAGTTCGGATATCATGATACCTGAATTCGATTTAGATGTCATAATACCTCTAATTGCATTCAATATTTAATTAGTCTAGTGACTGAATACTGGTATTATTTAAGCAAAATTTTGAATTTGAATCTTGGGTATAACAAAACTAAATACCAGGTAAATTTTATTCCTTAAGAGTTGAATTTGACTCGGATTGAGTTAGATTTAACGTGATTATTGAATATTGATGATATATATATGTGTGTGTGCGTGCGTGGGCGTGGGCGCGTAATACCTATCTGTGTGTAAATAAATATATATATATATATATATATATGTATGTATATGTATAAAAAGAACTTGTTATCGGCTTTTTTTTTAAGCAACACAAACAAGTTGTAGCCATAACCTATGTTAGATCCTTATGAATTCAGCATGGTGAAGTTGCTACAATGCATGTAAGTGGATGAAATGAGCATAAGTTGTATAAAATTCACGAATGCATAAGTTGTATAAAATTCACGAATTCAGCGTAAATTTTTCGTATCAAAAAATTCAAATCTGTGTGATTTCGCATAAGTATAGCTTAAAGATTGCGAGGTATGTACCCTTTTAATACAAAAAATAAAAAAAAAAAATTAAAACAACTCATCCAAAATATTCCAAAACTAGCATCTTTAATAGTGTCATGTCGGGTTTTCAAAACTCGACATAACATTGTTCATATAAACACTACCGATAAATATCGGGTTTTTAAAATCTGACAGGATATTGTTCATGTAAACAATGCATATCGGGATTTGAAAATCCGATATGAGAGTGTTAATTTTGAAATATTTTTGGATGAGATATTTTAAAAATTTTTTCATTTTTTAATGTTAAAAGGGTACATGTCTGTAAAGATCGCTGCACTGCACTGCACTGTTAATTTCCTTTGAGAAATGACTTTGGTTTGTTTAGTCATTGCATGAGTAAGAGTCACCCTTATTATGTAGTTTTAGGTTGCGAACCTCCCATTCAATAATAATAAATAAAATTTTTATGATATGTGTGCGTTTAAATGTAACTTTTACTTCGCTTTTTCTAATAAACATTGCATAAAAAATGTTAAAATTCCTTGTTACAATAATCATCCCACACATATATAGAGAAATTTTACATGATATCTTTAATATTTATATTTGTAAAATTTCTATCATAAGCTTTTTCTTGGATAATACGTATTTCAGTTGCAATATATCTGAAAAAAAATATTAAAATATTTATCAAGAGTTTGACTCTTAAATATCACATTAAACTAATTATAAAAGATCCGATAATTGTATTTTTATTTTTATGTTATTTTGTAGAAAAGATTGGAAAAAAAAAAAAGAAATCATTTTTAACAGCTTTCTTCTCAAAAGTCTATGCATCTCCTTCAACTAATTAGAAACAACACTGCTATGGAATAATTTTTTTCTCTCTTTTTTCCTCAAATGGCATAGATTGATTTTATACATTATAAGATGTGAGTGAATAACTTTTTCTGATTGAAATTTTAAATTCATTTCTCAATTTTTTTTTTTCAATGAAAGAAGAAATTAAAATTGTCAAACATGTTTTTTTTTATCTTAAACCTCTGGTATTTATCGGAACACATTAAATATCCTCGGATTATTTTTAGGTAGTGTTTTATATGTGGTAAAATATGATCTAAATATTACCCGGATAACTTTTTACTCCATTTTTCATATTTGGTATATAAAATTCAATTTGGATATATTATAAGAGAGTAAAAGTATTTTCAAATATAAGGTAAAATCGCACTCATTTTTTTAAGGGATTAATACCATTATCCTCTCCCAAAATAAAATAATAATTTAAATTAATATGTTTTATTTTAAAGAGTAAAAAAATAAATTTCTTTCTTTGGTCAGAAAAAATTAAAACTAATGTGTTTTAAAAAATGTGAATTTAATTTTTTTTTAAAGAGAGAAAACAAGCATTATTTAGTTTTAGTGGAGGAGAAATTGAAAACAAGCATTATTTAGAAAATTTAAAATTACCATATTTAGAGAGATAAAATTTTAATATTTTAGAGAGTAAACTACAATTCTTAGCTTTTATATTGAAAAATTAATTTAACATTTTAGAGGGAGAAAATTTAAAATCAATATATTTAAAGAAAGAAAATGTGAATCAAATTAATTTTTTAGGGAAAAAAATTAGTGCATTTAGTTTTAGATAAAAAAATTAAATTCAGTTTTTTTGTAACTTGGAGAGGGAAAATTATTGTATTTAGCATTTTTTTAAAAGAAAAACTAAATTTAGTATTTCTAAAAAGAGAAAAATTACCTATTTGGAAAGAGAATGAATTAAATTAAGTTTTTTAAAGAGACAAAATTGATGTACTTAGTTTTACGAAGAGAAAACTTAAAGTTAATGTATTTAGAGAGAGAAAATATGAATCAAATTAATATTTTAAAAGAGAGAAAATATGAATCAAATTAATATTTTAAAAGAGAGAAATTGACGTTTTTATTTTGAAAAACTAAATTTTATTTTTTTTAGAATGAGAAAACTTTAAACCAATATATTTAAAAGATAAAATATGATTTAAATTGATAGTTTTATAGATAGAAAAATAATATATTTAGATTTAGAAAGAGAAATATTCAATTTTAGAGAAGAAAATTTAAAATCAATATGTTTTGAGAAATAAAATTTAAAATAATTTAAAGTTTATGGAGAGAATAAATTAAATATTTACTGGTCTTAGAGAAAGAAGCACAAAATTTGGTTTTTTCTATGAAAGAATATTAAACGCAGATATGAATTAAATTAAATTTTTAGAAAGAAAAAATTAATGTATTTAATTTTAGGGAAGAGAGTTTATATTAGTTTAACTTTCAAAGAGAAAAAAATAATGATTAAATTATAGTGGGGTAATGATTAATACTCACTTAATATGTATGTTTCGAAAGTATAGAAATAAAAAATATTACCTCCCTATACTTTCTCTCTCCGTGTTTTCCCCCTTATCTTGCTACCTTAAATTTGTTAAATGATATGGTTTGGTGAATTTAGGATCTATGTAAATATTTAAATCGAATTAAGACTCCAAATATCGATAGTGGAAACTAAAAACCAATATTATGTAGTTTTAGGTTGCGAACCTCCCATTCAATAATAAAAAATAAAATTTTTATGATATGTGTGTGTTTAAATGTAACTTTTACTTCGCTTTTTCTAATAAACATTGTATAAAAAATGTTAAAATTCCTTGTTACAATAATCATCCCACACATATATAGAGAAATTTTACATGATATCTTTAATATTTATATTTGTAAAATTTCTATCGTAAGCTTTTTCTAGGATAATGCGTATTTCAGTTGCAATATATCTGAAAAAAAATATTAAAATATTTATCAAGAGTTTGACTCTTAAATATCACATTAAACTAATTATAAAAGATCCGATAATTGTATTTTTATTTTTATGTTATTTTGTAGAAAAGATTGGAAAAAAAAAAGAAATCATTTTTAACAGCTTTTCTTCTCAAAAATCTATGCATCTCCTTCAACTAATTAGAAACAACACTGCTATGGAATAATTTTTTTTCTCTTTTTTTTCCTCAAATGGCATAGATTGATTTTATACATTATACGATGTGAGTGAATAACTTTTTCTGATTGAAATTTCAAATTCATTTCTCAATTTTTTTTTTCAATGAAAGAAGAAATTAAAATTGTTAGACATGTTTTTTTATCTTAAACCTCTGGTATTTATCGGAACACATTAAATATCCTCGGATTATTTTTAGGTAGTGTTTTATATGTGGTAAAATATGATCTAAATATTACCCGGATAACTTTTTACTCCATTTTTCATATTTGGTATATAAAATTCAATTTGAATATATTATAAGATAGTAAAAGTATTTTCAAATATAAGGTAAAATCGCACTCATTTTTTTAAGGGATTAAAACCATTATCCTCTCCCAAAATAAAATAATAATTTAAATTAATATGTTTTATTTTAAAGAGTAAAAAATTAAATTTCTTTCTTTGGTCAGAAAAAATTAAAACTAATGTGTTTTAAAAAATGTGAATTTAATTTTTTTTAAAGAGAGAAAACAAGCATTATTTAGCTTTAGTGGGGGAGAAATTGAAAACAAGCATTATTTAGCAAATTTAAAATTACCATATTTAGAGAGATAAAATTTTAATATTTTAGAGAGCAAACTAGAATTCTTAGCTTTTATATTGAAAAATTAATTTAACATTTTAGAGGGAGAAAATTTAAAATCAATATATTTAAAGAAAGAAAATGTGGATCAAATTAATTTTTTAGGGAAAAAAATTAGTGCATTTAGTTTTAGAGAAAAAAATTAAATTCAGTTTTTTTGTAACTTGGAGAGGGAAAATTATTGTATTTAGCATTTTTTTAAAAGAAAAACTAAATTTAGTATTTCTAAAAAGAGAAAAATTACCTATTTGGAAAGAGAATGAATTAAATTAATTTTTTTAAAGAGACAAAATTGATGTTCTTAGTTTTACTAAGAGAAAACTTAAAGTTAATGTATTTAGAGAGAGAAAATATGAATCAAATTAATATTTTAAAAGAGAGAAATTGACGTTTTTATTTTCAAAAAGAGAAAAAACTAAATTTTATTTTTTTTAGAATGAGAAAACTTTAAACTAATATATTTAAAAGATAAAATATGATTTAAATTGATAGTTTTATAGATAGAAAAATAATATATTTAGATTTAGAAAGAGAAATATTCAATTTTAGAGAAGAAAATTTAAAATCAATTTGTTTTGAGAAATAAAATTTCAAATAATTTAAAGTTTATGGAGAGAATAAATTAAATAGTTACTAGTCTTAGAGAAAGAAGCAAAAAATTTGGTTTTTTCTATGAAAGAATATTAAACGGAGATATGAATTAAATTAAATTTTTAGAAAGAAAAAATTAATGTATTTAATTTTAGGGAGAGAGAGTTTATATTAGTTTAATTTTTAAAGAGAAAAAAAAATAATGATTAAATTATAGTGGGGTAATGATTAATACTCACTTAATATCTATGTTTCAAAAGTATAGAAATAAAAAATATTACCTCTCTATACTTTCTCTCTCCGTGTTTTCCCCCTTATCTTGCTACCTTAAATTTGTTAAATGATATGGTCCTTATCTTGCTACCTTAAATTTGTTAAATGATATGGTTTGGTGAATTTTGGGTATATGTAAATATTTAAATCGAATTAATCAAAATATGACTCTAAATATCGATAGTGAAAACTAAAAAAAAATATGATGTGGTGGAGCTCGACTCAACTTCAATCAATTAATAAAAAAGTTGACTATAAATATAATTCATTAAGATAATTCACTCAGTCAATTTTGAATATGTTTTAAGATTTGTTTAAAATATGTGTTTAATTTGAATCAAATATGATTCGTAAAATATGCGTAAAACTATAAATTTGTCTTGCAGATAAAGTATAAAACGTAGAGAATACAAATCAAAGAAGAGAAAAAGATACAATTATTATACATACTTAACACACTATTTTTTAAATATAATTTGTGAATAATTACAAAGTAGTAATATAAATAAAAATATTATGGCTATTTAAACAGCATCATAATCCACTATATTTGATTTATTAATAATTTTTTTTAGATATTTATTTTATTTTAATTTGAAGAAAGGAAGGAAGAAGCGTTAGATTGGGAAAGTGGAATTGACTTGATGAGGACAGCATCCTCCAAAGCTGAGGTAATAAGGGGAATCGGTCAAAACCCAAGAACCCGCAAAGGACAAGTTAATATTTATCATTTTATCTAACAGAACAGGGCACGCCTGCTCAACACCAAGCTCCAAACATTAGATTTGATTCTCTCTCTCTCTCTCTATCAGGTTTTTCTCTCTCTTGATTCCCTTTTCTTTCTTTCTTTCATTCTCTTGAGTGTTCAATTCTCATGTTCATTGCTCCTTTTATGTCATTCAAAGTGGCTGCTAATTTGGCTAGGGTTTTTTTTCTCATGTCTTTTTTGCCTTTTCGTTTGGCTCGCTTATGGTATTTTTTTTGGTGGATATAAATAGGCAACCAACCGAGGTCGAATATACAGACAAGATTACGGCTTCTTGCTGACTTGCTATGAGGAAGAAGCTCGATACCCGCTTTCCTGCCGTATGTCTCTCTCTCTCTCTCTTTCACACATATGCTAGTTTTGGGGGTTAGGGTTCTTGCTTTTTCTTGAGTTTGATTATGGTATAAATGTAAAGTGGCTTCTTGTAACACTGCCATGTTTCATTTGTTCTCTATTTGTCTTTACTTGCTTATGTACGTGTTGATTGCAGTATCCGTAACACTGTTTAAATTTTATCTTTGCTGAAATTACGTCTGACGCGTGTGCTGTTGATTTTTGGAGATAATGGAGTTATATGTGGAAAAACAAGATTTTCTTCGTGTAAATTTTTCTGTGAAACTCTGTGTAATTACGAAATTTGTAAATTGTAATTCTAGCGACTATTTTGGTTGTTTAAGACCTATACAGAGCAAGGATGGAGGAGATTGAGCATGTCTAGTTTATTGGTGGTGCTTAGAATTTCTAACTTGAGATAGGAAGTTCTGCATGTATGGCAATAATAATTGTTAGGGTTGCTAATGAATTAATATATTTGTCAACATCAGCAGTTCAGGACTTGGATTGTCATTAAATATGCTCGGCTCGGCTTATTCATTTATCTAAATGAGCTGAGCGCGGACCTAATTTTGAGACTCGCTTATTTAATGAGCCGAGCTTAAATGTAAGGTTTAGCTTGTTTACATGAGTAGATTTGTTTAAACCTCATCTTCTCTTTGCTCATCTTGTTCAATTACTTGATTGGACCCATCTTGAACAAGTTTTTTAGGCTTCTCTAGAAAATGAGTCTTGGGTTGGCTTGTTTTGAAAGTCTTTAACACTTCCCGTCTCAGCTTGACTCCACTTGTTTGTTGTCATAATAATTGTGTTAGTGGCAATTCCATGTGCAAGATTGCCATTGAACTTTGTGGACCAGAGAATGCAGTGTCCTACTTTTAGTGAATATTAGCGATGATAGAGCCGTAGCAATAAGGGTCAGTTGAAGCTTTTCTTAGGAGGATTGATTGCTTCCATGCTGGAGTCACTATTAGAATTAGAGGAAACCCAAATGGTATGGTGTATAAAAAAACAAGTGATAGCATTATGGACTCAATAGGTATAATTTTATTAGAAATATGTGGTTTAACATGGTGTGTGACTGTGTGCACACAGCCGTCCTCATCAAAGAAGGCGATCATGAAACATATTTATTTTGCCCAGCCTTGCTATCAATGTCACTTTTTCACCCTGATGCCTTCTGTGGACAAAAACTTTCTCACCACCACGTAGTTGGGTATCAACACTGGCTTCATTATCCTCCTCTTAAAATTATGTATGCAGACATGGTGGGGCTTTTTTTTTTTGGGGGGGGGGGCTGTAGTCTCCTAACTTTTTGAAAATTGTTGTGTAATATCTAAGAATTTTAGGTCTTTCCTTTTTACCTTCTGAAAATCTGCGCCCTCTCCCCCAAAAAGAAAAAGAAGAAAAATTCTTGGTTCCAGATCCATCCCTGTATGTAGCACAGGAGTACTATAACATCCCCATTGATTATACTTATTGGATATGGTAGACCAGTTTAATGGTTATGGCAAAATACAAATTCTAGTAACATTTTTTGCTAATGTGAAGGTTTGGGTTCTATTGAAATGTGTTATCTTTGATTGTATTTGTGATTGCCATTTGAATTGATTTCATGGTGTAAGTTTGTTATGTAAGTGTTTGTCAAATATTGTGAAAATAAAAAAAAGAAAAGAAAAGGCATTTGAACAGGATGGATAGTAGTGATCGAATTTAGGATGAAAGAGAAAAAAGAATAGGGGAGGTTGCCTTGAAACATCCAATTATTAAAAGACAAAAGGAAGAGTGCCAATCACATTTGTTACTTGCTAGTAGATATGTTTTTCTACCTTTGATCAAGTTTACTCCTTTATCTGTATAAAATATAAAGTTACCTGATTTCCTTTCACCATACATGGAAGGACATCAAGAAATTTATGGAAAAAAATCTTAAATATTGATCGAATTTCTTTTTTATTTTTATTTTTATTTTTTTGGCTTCCCAAATAATACATGAAAGATAACTTATGCTTCACTACTGACATGAAGTGTAACAAGTGGAATACTTAAGTCCCAGACCACTTTGATGGACTCAACATGTGGACCAAAAAATGTAATAACTTTGTGGGACTTTGGGGGATTCATGCCTATCGATATGGAGGACATGTGGAGAAAGAACAAACTATGATAAATTTTATTACCATTGAAGAATTAGGGCTGGCTAGGACTAGGCTGAGCAGGTTAGACTGGAACATAAACCCATCAGTTTTTCAAAAGAGATACTGAGGGGAAATTTTCATTGAATAATTGAAATTTCCAACCGCATGTGCTCTCACTTTTATGGTATTGACCATATAAGGCAATAAGGGTCTGCAGACAAGGTGGATAACTTAATAATTTCTGGACAACTTTTCCATGCCCCCAATTAACTATCATTTTTCTGTTGCCACTTGCTTCTCAGTAGAGAATTATACTAAATAGAAGTTAGCCGATTCCCCTAAATGCCACCAATAACCCGGCGAAAAAGGGTATATTTTGGAAAATTACCCCCAAACCCTTTTTTTTTAGATTTAAAAAAAAAAAAAAAAAAAAAGGGAAAAAAAAAAAAAAAAAAGGGAGGGAAAGAAGGGAAAAAAAAAATTACAAAAAAAGAAGAGAAAAAAAAAAAAAAAAAAAAAAAAAAAAAAGATAGGAAAGGAAGAAAAAAGAAAAAAAGAAAAGAAAAAAAAAGAAAAAAAAAAATAAAAAAAAAAAAGAAAAAAAAAAAAAAGAAAAGTCTATCCACATAAGAGCGTTCCATGACCTTGTGCTTGTTGTGCATACCACAAAAATGGGTTCCATTGATATTTAGCTAACAACGGGATGATAAGTCTTACTTGACTAAACTGGAGTGCATGCAAGCGCTTAAACTCCCTTAATGAAATATATATATATCCATATATATATAATTCTCTTAGTGACACAATTTTTTTGCTTATGCCATCCTGATGAATTTGTCTAAACAAGTGTAGCTTTGCCTCCCCAATGCTACTGTGGATCAATTGTGACAAGGAGTGACTGTTTGGCAACTCACAAAGGATTCCTTTATTGCATTAAACATCCTTTTTAGTGTTCAAATTCCAACATGTTAGGGACTAATTCCAGGTGACATTGTGACATAAAGAATACTAGAAAAGGAAGAATAGGAAGAAAAATTCTAATGTTCTAGCATCAATATCCTCAACTAGTTCTTAAATAGAGTTTTTGTTCCCTTATTTAAATATTAATTGTGATGCTCATTAAAAGATTATCATGTGAAATATTTTGCCAAAGAAGAATTCTTCTGTTATCACCATTTTTTTTGCATAAAAAAGGAAATTATATTAGATAGAGAAGAAATATACATAAAGCTCAAAGGATGAGCCCTAAGAGTTAAAAAGAGGAAAAATAAAAGTTAAAAAAAAATAATAATAATGAAGGATCGCATTCGAATCCCTCTTTAGATCCTCAAGCCTGTGATGTCTGTAAATCTAATAAAGAAAATTATCAAATACAATCTTATCCCAAAGGAGAGAGGAGCCAATATTTTTATTTTTGAAAATCTTTGCATCACATTCTCTCAAAATACATCATGAAATAGCGACAACGGCACATCTCCGAGGCCAAGAAACATATTTCTGCCCACCAAAGCTTCTAAATTTCGTCAAAAAACAAATTAGAGACATTTGCAGCATTGACACAACTACATATATAAGAAAGAGACAATTCCATATCTCCTGAGAAGAACAATGTAAAAACATATGATATCCAAATTCCATAATGTTTGCAGCACATCACACAAATGTTGGCGATATAATTTTAGAAGGTCTCTGTTTTGTAATAGATTATTTGGATTAATCTTATCAAGCACATAAACTATGTAAAAGGTTTGGTAGATACTTTGGCCTTGGAAATGAAATTGGTTTATAGGAGAAAGTAGGGGTCTGGAGAATACAAATAAGATGTTGAAAGCATGATTACAAGAAAAAAATCCTTGAATTGTCAAGGTTCTGAACTATGGTATTAAGGGCATTGGGCAAGGTTTCTTTATCTTAAAGTAATAAGGGAGCTAAACCCAATAGATTTTGTATCAGTAAGATTTCTCAAAAAATGAAAATTTCAAGGGACCAAAATAGCCTCGTAGAAGAAGAAATCTTTGATATGGGTGGAATGATGCATGGAGAGCTAATAGAGTTTATGATAAGTAATGGAGGGAGAATCCCCATCCAAGAGTCCTTCCAAAAGAGAATGTGCAACTCATTTCCCACTTTAAAAGTTGCTACAGGAAGAAGGATTTGATAAACCCGGGAGATAAATTTTCAAAGGACTAGAATGAGAGGCTCTCACTCCAACCTGGACATGTCATCCATTTTGTCAGTAACCATATTTACCTGCCACAAAGAATTGGGTTCAAAAGGAAGGGAAATGTTTTTAGACACCAGTTTACCTGGGGCCTAGACTGCCTTCTGATTTGGTTTTAGAAATATAATCCAAACTCACTACAGTATCTCTACTATTAAGACGGTTTCCTGACCACAGAAATTCTCTCATCAATTTCTCAATTTTCCTTACCACCCTACAAGTATGTTGAAAATGGTTAGAAAATAAAGGGGGATTCTAGAATGACAGGCATGTATTAGGGTAATACGCCCACCTAGCAGCAAGAAAAGCACCCTTCCAACCATCCATTCGCTTGTACTCCTTGGATTGCCTCCTGAAGGAACCCTTAAATAAGTGAGGGGCGGCACCTGCATCTCACAACCATTGAGAGAGATAAATCATCAAGAATGTTGTTGGGGACAATACCAAGAGGCTTTCTTTTAACCGTGTTGATCCTAAATCCTGTGACTTTCCCAAAAATGTTGAGAAGAATGATCATATCTTGAAAGCCATAGAGGGAATAGTGTTGTCAGCAAACCATAGATGAGAAACACAAACCTCAGTCAAACCCCAAGGTTTTTTTTTTTAAAAAAAATACATTGGCAGTGACCCTTCTATCATTGTACTCAAAGAATCTATAGGAAGAGTAAGGAGGAATGACGAGAGAGGATCCTCTTGTCTCAATCCTCAAGAAGTCGAAAACCAAGTCTTAGGATCCCCATTAATAATAACAAAAGGTGCCCAAATCGAGATTCCTCTCATCCACCTTCTCCATCCTATCCCAAAACCCTTCCAACTCATCACCACTGTTATGCTTTCTGACTTTACTTATTTCGACTTGAGCTTATACCTTCTATCTAAATGTCTATAAGAACACCTAATCATCTATGCAATCATCAGTTTCAATCTACCTCATACTTAGCACTAATGCCATTTCATCAAAGATCTTTGTAACATATTGTGCGGTGACCATTTTCCTACAAAAAGCTTGACTAAAGGTAGGTAAACTTTTCAACCGTGGTCTTTCCTTGCCAATAATTGTCTCAAGAAAAATCTAAAAAAAGTGTTGGCCTACTTGCTGCATTAGAAAGAAAGTAAAAAAACAAATGATATGATATGGGTTTGTATAAGAGGAGAGTTGTTGTTTGGTTGTACTTTGGAGAACAAGATACACAAGACTACAGAGTGTTCTTTTCCCAATTTCCACCTAATGCGAGGAAGAACCCTATCTGTACTACTTCTAGAAACTTTCTTAGTAAAGAGAACACTTTGATACTGAACGTAGAAATCCATTGTAAGACCACATTGCCCAGCATTTTATCGCCCCTTCAGAACAAACTCTTTTTTCCTGCAAGAGTTTTGGAAATGCCTCTGGGTATGTAGTTTGATAAAAACTGAAAATTTTATTGTTCAATACTTCCATTTTATTGAATTTTTATTCTATTTCACTGTATCCAATTAGTTAGAATTGTTTGTAGGGTGTTCTCGAAAATAAAAAGCTTTATTTGTTGCTCCTTCCTTGCTGTCAAACAAACTGACATTTTGTTCTGCCACTAGGAATCTTTCTGTGTTTTAGTCTTTTGAACTTCCGGTATTGATTCGTTTCTCGGTTCTCTTTCAATTAAAGAAGACATAGTCATCCCTTCTAGCTATCTAAAGAGTGTTACAGCTAATAGCCTTTCTGAACTTAATGGAAGCTCATCACGCACCTTGTTATTTTGTACTTTCAAAGCTTCCAACATTCTAGGTGAGTTATCGCAGGTTAAATTCCACTCACTTTCTGAGTAGAGCTATCCTCTTTGAGCAATGCATTCTCAAATTCTTGAGGCACTCTCTGATAAAAATTAAATGTTCCATGTTGCATTGTTTGTATGTCTTTGTACAAGCCCTCTCAATCAAGTTATATGACCTCACAGGTGATGTTCATTTTGTTATTTCTTCTTTCCATTTATGTTGTCGTTTGGTTAATTGGTACTTGCAGTGCATGTGCACATTTGTTGTCAAATTTTGGAGGGTATCATAAACAGAATTGATCAAGCTCAACTATAAACCTATGGCTTATGAAACCTTAATTCCTGATATTGAATGGACAAACGAGCTAATATGTGGTTTTGCTATTTTTCTTCTTTAATTTTCTGATGAATTTTAATGATGGAAATATTCATTTGACAGGCCCGGATTAAGAAAATAATGCAAGCTGATGAAGATGTTGGGAAAATTGCTATGGCAGTGCCTCTCCTAGTCTGTAAGTAGACTTTTGTGCTGATTCTATTGAATAAATAGCTCGAGGTCAAAGTTCTAGTTGCAAAAAATTCTAATCCTATCTTGATCTTAATTTGGTTTGTGCAGCGAAAGCTTTAGAGCTGTTTCTACAAGATCTATGTGATCGAACTTATGAAATAACACTACAAAGAGGAGCAAAGACCATGAACTCTTTTCACTTGTAAGTAATTTAATGTTCTTTTACTGCAACATTGTTTTTGATAATCCATATAAAAAGATAGCCTATCTAAGAGGCTTAGAGGATGGTTTCTGTTCTACTGATGTTTCTTATGGCATTTGCTGTTCTCCAAGTTGCTTCTTATGCTTCATGTGCACTTGCATGTTTATGTATGTGGGCTTGTGTGTCATTTTTGTACTCAAGTCAATCATTTGTTTATTTGTTTTTACAGTTAGGTTCCTCTGAATAAATTGTAGCATTTGATGTAGGAGGATGCTTCCAAATATGAATGTAGACTAACTCTTAAACTTACAGGAAACAATGTGTTCAGAGCTTTAATGTGTTTGATTTCCTGAAAGAAATTGTGAGCAAGGTCCCTGATTTAGGCAGTTCTGATGCTGGTGGTGAAGATCGATCTCTTACCAAAAGAAGGTTTTGTTGACTTTCAAAGTTTTCTTGCATCTATATTTGTGTAGGAGATACCCAGTATTGTGGGGACAAAAGATGATGCTGATCTGTTACTTTTATTGCAGGAAAATGGTTGATGAAGAGGACAATGACAGTGATGAAGAGTCCAAGAGGAGCAAGATGGTAATATGAATGACATCCTATGTTGTTAGCTCCCTTTTACTTTCACTGTGATGTTGAGAACTGTTTATAGGGCATGGAATGATAAAGCTTATTTAAAAGATTAGCTGATGGGCAACATGTGCTCTGATTTCATGTTTATAAGGATAGCTTGTGTGATTATTTTTTTTAAAAAGATTGACCTCTAATGTGTTTTCTAACATTGTTGAATTGTGAAGAAAACGGTGAGACATTCCACTTGAATTATTAACTGGGGATCTTTAGGCTCAGATTGATCCTGTTTTAATTATTTTATTTTATTTTTGTTCTTCTCCCTATTCAAAGAAAGTTGTCAGCTTACTGCTAATACTGAGTACCTTTAGGCCCAAAATGTTTAAACTTTATGAAATATTTTGGAGTATCAATATGGTATAGATGTGCAGTAAAATGCCAAGCTCTAGGCAGATGTCATTGAATATCAGTACTCTTGTTTTGTTGGCTGATGGCTTCTTTGTTTCAGCACGAGACAGGTCACACTGCTAGTGGTGGAAGAGGACGAGGTAGGGGAAGAGGAAGGGGTCGTCCCCGTGGCAGTAAAAAAGTCAACAAGGAGGCAGCTGCACAATGTGAGAAGTTTGTAGATGATCTTGATGAGTCTCAGCACAATGACATGCACAACCAGAATCCTCATAGGGTGGCAAGTGAGGAGCTTGAGCAGTCAAAGGAGAATGTTTTAGCTGGTAAGAACACCGAGGCATCTGTGAGAAACTTTGATCTGAATGTGGGCTTGGATGAGAATGGGGACTCAACATTGACGAAACCCGCATATGAAATGAAGCCCACTTCTGAAATCAATCATGAAGAAATCCCTGGTTGGTCCCTCTCCGAAGTGGAGAAGATGGCTGTTGATCCCATTCAACTTGCTAACTATAGTCATAGAATAGATGAAAATGAGGAGGATTATGATGAGGAAGGATAAACACTTGAGGGGTTGTGGTTTTTATGGTGGATCATATTGCACAGGTTAGAAGGGTTTTTTAAGCCTCTGACAATAGTGTGTTAGATGTCAATATGATTGGGATAGTTCAAGTAGGGGCTACAGGTAGGAAGCTAAGTTCTAGCCAAGGGTCATCTTGAAATGTTGGGAATTTTCTTTGGCCTTTTACGGGGGTAGATTCTTGTGTTTCTTATTTTTCACCTTATTCTAGCAAAGCAAAGTTTCAAACAAATTAGTAGCCTTTTGCTGCTGCTTGGCCCCGTTAATTTCTTAATCGAAGATTTGATGTTTGGGGCTATTTGACGTGCTTAGGCTTATTAGTTTGTCAGTTCAGTTCAACCCTAATTGATCATTAAAGAAATGATAATGATATACGATTGTCCACTCAATTCCATTGTTCGAGAGAAATTGTTAATTCTCTTCAAATCGTTTGATGATGCCAGAAGATATTTCTGATCAATTAGGGGGGAAAAAATATTTAAGGTTTTGTAAACTTGACACTGTCCAAACCATAGGGCTTTTTACATAAATAATCTTTTTTTTATTCAAAAATAATTAAATAGGTTTTTTTTTTTTTCAACACTTAATTATATATAAGCTATAGGTTTCCAATTATTGTGTGCAATTAATTGAGATGTGAGATATTGGATAGTATTTTGAAAGTCAAACCAAATATGTCATAGGTGCCTCCCTCAATCCTAATGCTCCATCTCTTCATTAAACTACTGATCGTATACTTATTCTATGCTAAGGGAAACAATATGTGTGAATATTAAAGAAATAAAGAAAGAAAATAAAAATTGATCACCCATGAACCTAGTTGTGACTTTCTCAAATCTACTACGTAGGATAGGAGGAGCTTCTCTGTGACGGAAAAAGGTTTTTAGCGCAGAATTGTGAATTCTTAGAATTTACATAACATTGTAAAATGGTTTTCTCATATGAGTTTGAACATGATTTTTGAAGCCTCCAAAACTCTCTCTAATTCTCTAAAATTGGATAAGTTTGAAAATTAACTAATTGGTTAGTTTAAATAAGTTTGAAAATTAATTAACTGTGTCACTCAGAGACAATTCAAACGGTAAAATCTCCACACGATCATCTAAGATTTACTAAGATTAATTAACTGGTTAGTTTGAACAGTTTTTCTTTAGTTTCTAACATTAATATTATTCTAACTTTTTACTAAGATTTTTATGGAATTAAATCACACACGATCATCTTTAAACCAATATTTAAAAAATTTGCTAGAATTAATCATACTTTAAAAATTAGTTCCCAATAGAAGAGAAGATTTAAATGGGGAGTTTATATGAAATATTTTTATTGTTTACGGCAGGAGAAATTACGAACTAATTAGATCAGTTTAGAATTTTACGAAAAAAAAACTAAGTTAAGATCTTTACGGAAAAATTAAAGAAGACGATATTGATAAAAAAGAGTAAGTTTTTATATTTTTTGTTATTTAATTCAATAAATATTTTATTATTATTATTATTATTTATGTGTTTGATCTATGGCTTCCATTGTGGTAAATATTTTTTTCCAATGGAGGAGATATAGAAGAAAAATTTTTAAAAACAACGGTCCTGTCATAGTTCACATAATCTGGATAGTAACCATATTGTAATTGAACTGTTAAAAAAAAAGGGCTGTCCCTCATCTCATTCTCTCTCTTTGAACCAAACTAGAAATGTAAATTCATCCCTTTTTCTCTCTTTACCTCTTATCTCATCTTCATAGATTTTTCACCATCATCCGCCTTATCTCCTCCGATTTCTGTTTAGAAAATTCATCTCTCTCTCTCTCTCTACAAACTTCATTTCTCTTGGTTCTCTTTGTTCACAATCAATAAAAAAATATTTAATTTATTAAAATATGATCAATGGCAATGCTAATTTAAGTATTAAGCTCTTAAAAATATTTTATTTTTTTATAACAATATATGTAATTATTTTATAATAGGTGGGTTTATCTGCAGTGGAGACCTTTGTGTTCAAGTTATTTTTGGCCATTCAAAACACTTTTGCAATCTGACCATTAAAAAGTGCTCTTGATGCGTAGAAAGTGACATTGTTTGTACTTCTCCACCGGACAATGACAGCTATGTCCATTAACTACCTACATGAAATTTCTGTATCAAGCAGAGAGAGAGAGAGAGAGAGATTGGGGGAATAAAATCGAAATAAAAAGCAGGAATGATAGTTGATGGTGGTGTTTGTGCTGAAATGAATTCTCTTTTGAAAGTGAAGAAATTAGAGATACGAGACAGATTCTGATATTCTAGGATTGATAATATTGTTTTATTGTCTTCAATCAAAAGTTTCGGTTAGAAATCAACTTGAATCGAAGAAGATATGGAAATGAGCTTCATGGTTTCGTGAAGATGATGGCGGTGCAATGGATCGAGAGTAAGAGAGTAAGAGAGATGGGGGAGAGTAAGAGAGAGAGGGGGAAAAAACTATTATTCAAGTCTAAAATTAGTGAAGCAATGGATCGAGAGTTCAATTGTGTTGTTATCGATTTCAAAACTTCAAACTCGCTGTTAATGATATTCAAAGGAGAAACTGAGATCAAGACATGAAATTGAGGGCTGTTGAAAGTTGAAATGATGATTTTTTTTTTTTGGTCCTAACTTGGTCATCGCCCGATATCCGAAACTGTGCTCCGACTAAATCGGATCGATTTTCTGTCTAACCCAGAATTGGAGAGGTCTCCCTTTGCGATTATTTTACGTTGTGAAGGGGTACTCGAACCCGAATCTTGAAAAAGGAATGCAATGCACCCAACCTCGGTGGTAAAGTTGAAATGATGATTCAATGCAAAATAAGATCGAATGACTAAAATACATATAATTCAAATGTGAATTTCAGGGTTTGATCTTTTCCAATGATTTACCATTCATGATCAACTTCAACAGTGGTGCGATGATGAAAATCCTTCCGTGTGATTTGGATGGAGCTGATGACACATGGAATTTGCATTAGCACTAGAATGCTATTGAGGGTTTTATTTGAGAAAAAACTCAAGAAAAGTGAAGAAAATTTTAGAGAGAGATGTTTTGCCACCATCAGGTATGTAGAGAGAGAAAAAAAGAAAAAGAAACAGAGACATGTTTTAAAGAGAGTGCAGAGAGAAAGAGATGTAGAGAGAGAGAGACCAAGAGATGGAGAGAGGGAGAGTGCAAGAAGAGGCTGGGGGGGAGAGAGAGAGAGAGGGAGGGAGAGAGAAAGTGTCTGGTTATGGAAGGAAGGAGGGAAAGAGATACAGAAACTATGAGAGAAGAGTGAGAGGGAGATTTTCTCTCTCAATTTAGGATACGAAAATATATTATTGTAATCCTTTTATATTCAAAATATATTCTATATTTTTAAATAAAAATAAAAATTTTAATATTTTTTATCACTTTAACAGTAAAATCAAAAAGACCATGGACTGAAAGGCAATCTTTATACATTGTCATATTGGAGGAGAAGATCTTTGTATTTTTTTAAAAGTTTAAGGAACTTTGTATTTGATCCCAAGTTTAAAAGAAATTTTATACTTTTCCAAAATAAATAAATAAATAAATAAAACCAGCGTAGCTACTCATGCTTATTTTAGTTGAGAGTTGGATTATGTTGTCAAAACTTTTAAAAATTAATGATAGTATTAAGTATCTTAAAAAAGTTAAAAAGTCCTTTTGAAATATTCTGCAATAACCGTAGTCACCATACAACATAACATAGGAATTGTCAAATGATCAAATATAAGCACCAAGCATTGAATTTCTCAGATGTCTTTCAAGCTCAACTCACAATTGAAATATCATTTGTTAATTTTTATATTCTGAATCTGAGTTTACAAGATGGGTCAATCACAGAAAAGGTATGAAGGCAAATAAAAAAAGATGCCTTGATGTTAGGAACAATATTGAAAATGGGAAAAAAGCCTCAAACTGCAAACATACAAAGAGATTCTACGCTTACAAACTTAAAGGATACATATCAATCGAGGAAAAAGAAAAGAAAATCCAAGTCTCGTGATGATTACATCTGGTGAATGATGACCATGCTCAAGTTCCAGGAGGAGCTCTATCATCAGGGCCAACAAGAGTGATCTGGCAGCAGACATAAGACTTAGCTGTATAAAGTGATTTCCTCACCAGTGTGGTGTATGAGAGAGACAGAGACAGACGAAGAGAGAGAATATGTCAGAGTTAAGAGAAATCAAGAGCTCGTGACTTACATTACAATCGAAAGCAAACCTCCTAGCAAGCATAATTGCAGCATTCCTTTCCCTCTCTGATTCAAAAGCTAATATGAAGGAGAGTCCCTTCTTTGCTTCCCAAAACAAGGCCTGAGCAGCAGCATTCCCACCACCTCTAACGCCGCAAAGCTGCCATTGAGATAATTATGTTAGAAATAGCTAAAAGGCCAGACCAATCAGCACAACTCCCTGAAATGCTAGAGGTCCGAGGCCCATCCACACAGGGCCTAATTAACGGTTTAAGCACGTAAGCAAGTTCAAACTCATGACCTTGCGTGGCCCAACAGCCTCATACAACCAGGCTAAAATCTCAGGGTTAGTAAAATAAAACTGAGTCTAAAAATTTCTCAATTATACATCAATCTATGTATTAATGTGAATTCAAATTCAATATATCTAGGTCTAATAGAGAAAAAAGAGTACATCATGCAAATTTGCCAAATTTGGTTTTCAAACTCTGCTAGCATCCTTAAGTACAAACTTTATGATTGGACCTATAGTTTGCATGAAAATTCAATAATCAAGAAACTAATCAAGCTCAATATAAACAGAGACATTATTCAATAAAGTAGCGTCATATATTCACACAAACTTCAACAAGAGTGCCATAGAACATCTTCCGAATGTGGTCTAATTGGGGTTCCTAAATTACATGGGAGTTTGGGGTCAACATTCAACTTTTGAATTAATTCATTATCTCCTATTTGATAAGTAAGAAAATAGTACGATGGCAGCCACAGCTTGGTCAGAAAAACATGATCTTTGGCCTAAGGGCAACAGTTCCATCATCAAGACAAGTTCTTTTTGGTCTAATAAGAAGTGTCCTTGGAGTATTTAAAGTCTTCTGGTAAGTTTAGAAATAAGTTGATGAAATTTTTAATATTTTTGGAGTTTCTATTTTCTTAACTTATCTTGTTCAGTATTGAGTTAGTGTCCTTTTTAGAGTTTTAGAGCTTTAGAAACTTTCTATTTTTATGAGTTCTTCCAAGTCCTATTATGTTTCTATACAACTGAGGCATCTTTTTAGGAAGTGTATGTTGTCGTTATGTTGTTCTAGCTCTTATAAATATGTTTTATTGAGTAATACGTGAGTAGAGTAATTGAACTACAATTATTGTCTAGTTATTTGTGTTGAAGGCATGCCTGTCAAGACTTTCTCTTCTTTGCCAAGCAGTCGTTGATTAAAGCTCTCTCAAACATTTGAACTAATTCTCTATAAGTTTCAACCACAAATCCTAAATTTTTCTCACGTTTTCTTCTGCCACCACAATTTTTTAGCTTTTACCCACTATTCTTCCAATTGTAGGCAATCTACCCTAGTTGTCCTACATCACAGTATGATGTGCTAGTATGCTAGTCTTGTGCTCTATAAAACATCATTGTGGGAATTAATGTCACCACCTCTTATTTTCCCCTCTTATATATCCATACTTTAGACAAAAGCATATCTAAAACAAGCACAGACAAACAAAATCAAGTCCTTTAGCTGATTGTAGATATTTATATTGTTGTTCATCTTATATCTCTCTCCACCAATACAAAAAATCATATGCAGATATAGATATGAGGCATGATACCTGCATTGAAGGAGAATAGTATTCTTTGGCAACTGTCAACTTTCCTTTACAAATCTTCATCCTCATCTTTCCCACATGAAGAACATGAATAGATTCTGATGGATGATCCATTCCATTCATCTGGGTAATGACTACCTGAAAAGCAGCTTAAAACATAAGAAAAGATAAGAACAGAACACATTATTATACTTTCTCTGATGGCTATGGTGAGAATGTGGACATCTAGCCTTTAAAATTTATTTGGTGCTAACATCACCTTCAGATATGCTAAAAGGAAAAGAGGGGATGGAAGAAGTCTAAAGCAACGGGCCCTCATGTGTAGCACAAAGGACTACCCTCTAATGACAAAGACTAATCCATATTTTTGAAAAGCTAACATGCCAAGAAAATCCTTTGCAATCTTCTCTCCTCTCGCCCTAGAGCTCCAAGATAGCATTTCTGGCCAGAAACCAGTCTCAAATGAGTCTTTTGCCTATATATCTTTCTTCTTTCCATAGGGCTTGGATGTGACAATCTGTCCCAAATGAGTCTTTTCCTCTCTTCTCCTTTCTCTTCTACTCTTTTTTCTTTCCATTTCGAGCACTTGCCTGTGACATTTTGGATGTAACAGGTAGGATGAAGGTATCCTAAAATCTGCTTGTGGCAGTTGAGAAGAAATCCTTTGAGTTTACAGTGGAATTATTTGGGGAAGGGCAGAATGCAATCAAAGTTGCAGAATATGACCATAATTGTAGAATATATATTTGTCTGGCACAAAAGAGGTGGTTTGGCTTATAGAAGCCTGGTCAGAGTTGGTGTATGGAAAGGGGTTTTTGCTGGTTCCTGAAAGTGAGATCAGAAGATTGATCTTTTTTGTGATGCTTGAAGAGGAAGGAAGTTCCTTGACACTCAGGCTCTGCTTAGAACCAAATGAATCCCATATTTTTTGGGGAGTTCATTTCCAAATCCAAGTTTTCGTGCTTGGAATCAAAATAAATGTGGAGTTCATTTCTAACTTCACAAAAGCTATGGATTTCACATCAGGGAGAGAAGGAAAAAAAAAATAGGAAAAAAAAAGGCGTAATTTACAAATGAACAACACTAGAGTTTCTGGGTCCAGATAAGCTTACTATTTAATAACTATATTATCTTAAGAGAGAGAAGTTTTTACTTTGCAAATGAACTCCACAAAAGTTCATTTACCTTTTTGTTGTTTCAAGCGGAGGAATTCAATTGAATTAAATGAAGTGAACTCATTTTTAATTTGGTTCCAAGCATAGGGATTACAGAAATCAACATAGAGAACACAAGGGAGATTATTTTTGCAGAAGGTTATGAGGCAGAAGGTTGGAGGGCAGTGTAAAAAGCTTTTTGTGTTTTGGGGGGACCAATGATTGATCAGCTCAATCATGTTTACTACACGTGTTGGTAATGGCGGAGTTTTAGTGAAAATAATGATAATTGACAAAGCTTCAAGGAAAGGGCTTTAACAAGAGGGGTCTAGAAGGAAACCGACTTAAATGCAGTTGTGCCTTTTTGCTAATGGGGAAAAAGTGATCTGCTGAAGGAAATGTGGGGTCTCCAAAAGCTGCAGAACCTAGTGAGGCTGCCAGAGAAAGGTCAAAAATGGTGATTGGAGGGGCACGGCCGGGAAACAGTGGGAAACAACATGGAGCACCATTGATTTCTGAATATTGGGCGTCTGATAGGTCAGGAGATGTGTAACTGCAATCCAGTTTGTTTTAAATGCTGTACCAGGACGGGTGGGCATTGTAGGTCTGGAATTGCTCGAGCGAGAGAGACCCTCAACTCCCATCTGTCACAACAAAGTATTGCCATACAGCAAAATCAGTACTATCGAGGTTTTGGGATGGGGCATCTTTGAGGGGACTGTCAGGTCTAAAGGTGAACTTTCAAAAATGTGAGATTTCATGGTTGGTTCAAATGCCAATTAACATATCATAGCTAATATTTTGGATATTAGGTACCAGTTAGGGCTTACTTCAAAGAAAAATCTATTCAGGACTGGGAAATGGAAAAGATGGAGAAAAACTACCCGTTTGGAAGATCTTTTTTTATTTTTTTGGATAAGCAAAGATTAAATAGATAAAAAGAAAAACAATTAACACAGGCACATTAGAAAACCATCACTGAAACAGGAAAACACAAACATCCAACCCACAAAAGGACAACACAAAACACTGAAAAAGGAGACTAAAACAATGAAATAAAACAAACCAAAGCAAAGAGAAACTCAGCAGCAAAACAAAGCCAACAAACAAAAATTGACAGCAAGAAAAAGGAAGCCTAAACAGACTAGATAACCACACAAACGAAAAATGAAGGCAACCAAAACACCACAACAAAACTAAAATTCACGAACACAAAATTGTAACATCACCCAGAGCCACGAAGGAGCAGAAGAGATCAAAGCAATGAAATCGCAAAGCAATGCCAATCAATAAGAAGGGATGAGAGGCATCATATCAATGAAAGCAGCAGAAAGACCCAAAGACTCGACAAGAAAATGGAGAAAATGATGGCAAGAAAGACAACAAGCCCACAACTCACTATATAAATCTCTGGGAGGAACCACCGGATAGAAAGCATAGAAAGTGTCACGTCCCATGGATGTGTGGCTCATGAATATGAATCAAAAAGTGATCCACCATCTATGAATCCATCTTACATAAGGGAGACCTATTACTATGCTTTTTTCCTTTTTTGGGGGGGGGGGGGGTTATCCTATATTAAGGTCCTCCTCTCCAATGTTTCCCGCCCAAAAAAAAAAAGAAAGATACCATTTGAGATGCCAATGGAATCCACATTGCATTCCATGGAAACTGTCCTCCATGTTGCATTGGTTATAGATCTTTTACCAGGCTTTAGAATGTTTCCTTTAGTACTAGCACCACCTTGATGCTTTCCTTTTTTTTTTTTTCCTTCAAAAAAGAATCAAAGAAAAAAACCCTTTTCTAGTAGAAGAAAATCCCAAAATCCTTGTTTTACAAAAGTTGAAGTATCACCATATCCCCCAGTAACTAGGCCCAAAACTAGTTGCTTCATTTGTCAATAGAAGAGGTTCTTTGTGTTATTAGAGAAACTCAATTAATCCCACATGGTTGTTCCAGTCATCAATTGTTCCTCCAGGTGTAGTTGGAGTATTGATATCTTAGACTGCCCCATGTTACAATTATTAATGACAAACGGTAATGGAGAGGCTATTTTTCCTTACATATGTACACATGAGAAATTCAACACATTTTGGACCACAGGGATAACAAAGTCCAAACCAAACTGCATAGGCTGATAAGAATCTCCTGTTAAACTTGTGTAACTCATCTCAAATATAACTACAAAAATTCCCGAAAGAATGTTGCAGGAAAAGTAATATTTAGAAACATAGATGCAGCATTATTAACGAAATGAGGATAACTTACGTTGAATTCAGTATCATGTTTCCGTACAAGTGCCTCCACATAACTTCCTAAACCAGCAGCTGACCAAAACAACCATAACAGTCTTAGGCATTGCACATGGACAATGACCAAAAGGTGAACTCAAAGGTACATGCAACATCCCCTCAAGTAGTCTGTACTCATAAATCTTAGAAATGCAAGATTGGCATAATACCTGGATCAATGGGACAAGCAGTTGCCACAGTGATTCTTTGACCCCCTGAAACAATCTCTGCTTGCAAGATTCTACCTACATCAAATGGCTCTGGAGCATAGACTGATTTTGTGGCTCCTGAGATGGTTGCAAGTGATTAAGCATTTCACAGACATGAAGTAAAGAAAAATGATCAGATAATTCTTACATAATACATATACCCATATCTTGTTAGCAATTATAAGGGAACTGATCATAGTTTAATGTCAATGTAATTGAAGAGGAAACACAAAAAAGACCGAAAACATAATGAAAGGGCTAAATATCATCACCTCATTCCAGTTTAAGGTTTTAAGGAAATCATTATCTGGGACCTAACACAAATGCAAATGCACCCTGAGGAAACTAAAAGGAAAAATCAAAGGAATGGACTGCAGGAAATGAATTAGATTTTGGTTGTAGCTTATTCAAGTTTAAAAAACAAAATTAGAAAGATTTCTTTTATAGTAGCAAAGAACGGCTTTCCAAACAGGACCAACATTTCCTGATGGGAAGAAGCACCTATCAACAACATACTTCTAGTGCAAAAGTAAAATGAGAAAAGTGATGAGGAAATTGAATTTATTTATAAGAATTGGTGAGCACGAATCTCCAAAAATTCCTTTGCTACATAAAAGAAAACCCACTATTCTTTCGCTTTGAAATCGTCAAAAAAGGATGTGAAGCTTATCTCCTTGTGGGATATTGTTTTTGTTGACAACCTTGTTCGTCTTCATCATCAATACCTGATGAGGGCTGACGGGATCCTCAACAGTCTCTCCAACTAAGCAGCTTAATTAAAAAGGGCTGAGGTATCGATGCAGAAAGACTTTAGAAGAATTATGGCCAGGTTCAAGGCCAAGGAATTTAGGGTTTAGTGCAGAAAATCCAGCAACTAAATTGAAAGAAAGAGTGCAATAAAAAGGAAGACAGGAAAGATTTACTAGCACAACACAAGTAGATCCTTAAGCATCACACCTAGGGGCAAGAAAGCATCATACCTTCCGGGCTTTGAGAAAATTCAAAACATAAATTGAAAATCTTATTCTTAACTTCTCATAATAAGGTTACAAACCTTCAAATAGAGAATCGTACAAACTACTATTAGAATTAAAATTTAGAAACTGCTAAATAATCCTAGAAATAACTCCTCTAACAATAATAAAAAATAGAAATTATCTTCTAAATAACTAGACACCAAAAAAAAAAAAAAAACCAAAAACTAACTTAAGCAATAAACTTTTAAAAAGAAAAGATCTTGCTGTACATTACTAACACTTCAAATCTTAATCAAGCTTCTAAGGAAAGGATGATCAATCGTAGGAGATTTAGTGTGTACCATCTCTCCATGACTTGATTAGACTTGACCCCAAGTTAAATATATGTTACTTTCATGTAAATACAATTAACTCGATGACATTCATTACCCCGACACAAACACAATCTAACCATGATTACATCTCCACTTCACCAAATGCCTTCCGTGCTTCCCACCACGTGCCAAAACGTATCATCAACTTGAAACTCAACATGCACGTGTTGTCCAACTTGTAGACAACTAGCTGTATAAGCCGTGTCGTCAAAACCACATCACTTGCATATTGATACACTTCAGTAGGCAGGTGTACAATATAATCATTGGCCAGTTCTCCAATTTCTTCAATTACAATTGCATCTTTACTCCCCTCCCGTCACCTTCACGAATAACATCCTTCTCAGTGATCAATTGAAGTGATTTCTTCTCTTTAACAAGACTTCTTTTCGGTTACCGAATTGTGTTTACCGGTTGTCCTGCTGGGTGCTCCCCTTGTGCAGCATTAATTTCATCTTGTAGTAGCATTTACATGTGGTATCAGCAACTGTTCTTCTGACACAACACCAACATCCTCCCGCGAGTAGTTTTTATCCCATTAACCAGCAGTTTAGAGCAATTGATATTTCCATGAAACTTCAACATCTTCTTCTCATGGAACTAGATCAATAGCATGCTAAATATCATGCATGGGCAGTAATTCCTTAGGCAACTCATCAGGAACCAAATCTAGAAAATCACATTGTAGTTCTTTTATTTCTTTCGACACCACCAAAGGCTGTCCGGAATCTAGTTGCTTCACCTCTCGTCACCAAAGCATGAATAACTCCATGCTGCTTGCTTTCAGCTTTAAATTGCTTCTCAGTGAGTACAAGGAATAGGTTGTTCATGTCAACTTCAGCAGTCTGCTTACCCAATTTCTTCTTCTTTTTTCTCTTCTCCCTCATTTGTAGGCTTCAACTTGATTCTCTTGCCATTAAACAAGAAAGAGTAAGTATTAGCTTTGCCACAATGATACACATCATGATCACAGAGCCAAGGCCTCCCAACGAGTGCATATGAAACTTCATTGGAATAACATCACACCAAATTGAATCATAATAGGCCCGATTGTACAATTTTTTCATTTATCGAATATAATCTCTTTTACTGTCCACAAATTAAAAAATAAAAAATAAAAATGGCCCAACTGTAAAAGAAACTAAACATCATTGAGTCACCAGGGTGGTCATGTCATTCACCCATGCAACTTTGTCTGGTTGTGAATGCTCTTCTACTTGTTGAAGCCTTTTAATGGCACCCTGTGAAACAGCATACATGCTGCTCCCTCTATCAAAAACAAGATATTTTCTCTCCTCATTAAAACTCAAGCATGAAATATCATAATACGCAGCCAATCAATCTTTTCCTCTGCTTTAGATCTCATCGTTACTCTTTTTACTACATTGAGAAATAAGGTATCAACGTGCTCCTCTTCAGACTCTTCATCTCAGGCCTCCCCATGCACGTATTCATCGCAATGTGGTTTAGTTCAAAGTCACTTCACCCTGCTATGATTCAATGTGTCAAAGTAATCCCCCATGCTGTCACATGTTAGCATGGTCCCAAACGTTAGCTCTATCAAAATGTTTCACTTGACCGCTTGTAGTATTATGCTTAAACGGCACTTAAACCATGTGATCTCAATGATGTATCCAAATGCTTCCCTATGCTTTTATCCATTAACAAAAGTGAGATCTCCATCAAAGCCTCTAACAGTGAACTATAACTACATGAGGGACCATTTTTGCAAGAGGCACCACAATGGATATGTTGACATATGCTAAATCACCAAATACTAAAGCTACTTCAAGCTGAACCACGTTGACGTTAAGCAATTTTTTTGCCAATTGTATGACGTAATATGGATAACAGTGGGAAGAGTCTTCAAAACAAAGACCAACTCAGAGATGAATATGCAAGTAGTAAACTGAGGCAGGAAAGGAACATCAGCATTGAGAAAAAAAAAAAAAAAAAATTAGGGTTATGAACCTTAAGAAAACATTGTTTGTCAATGTAAATTTGTCAAAGTCTTATGAGAAAACTCAGTTATGTGTCACTAACAAGTCTTCTTATGAAAGCTATAAATAACAGTGTTACCTGAAATCAACTCTCTTTTACCAACTTCAGGTGTTACACGGTACCATTGGATGGAACACACTGAAATTTCTGGAGCAGCATCAGAGCATGGACGAATGCACAAATAGGAACCTAATACTTCGATGCCATCCAATTCATATAAGAAGGAAAGAGTTTCCTCACACCTCTTGCTCCTTGCCAACTGGAGAAAAGGGCAAAAATGTGAAGGGAAAAAATATTGGACACAATGCATAAAAGAAGAATTAAAAATAAGAGCCCAGATAAGCAACTAAAGGATTCAAGCCACTAGGTCAGTTCTAAAACCAAACCAACTGGAATATTCCGCAGAGAATGCAACCTGCCACATACACATTTAAATCTAACAAATGTTTTAAAAGAGAAAAGAGAAACGGGGTCTGAGAACCTAAAAGTTGATACCCAGTTGAAGCTTGATGATGCCGGACATTCTTTAAGAGAACACTTTTGGGATGTTTAAATTGAAAATTAGGCAACTGGAAAGGACAGCAACTGCTTAGGAAGTAAAAGGATAACAACAGGCAATCGTACCTAGGGTCTCTAGGAATCATTTACAAGAAAGCAGCAACCTAGGTAGTCACACCCAAGGTTCCTTGGAATCGCTCATCAGGGAGAAGGCAATCACACTTCCAAGTTAAAACTCTAGGTTCCACACTCTAAAAACTCTTCCATTTCTTCCATTTCTTACAATTGAAATGTTACATCCTTTTGTGGACTCCTCCATTTAGCCCCTAAGAGAACTTAACAGTGAAGTACTCAACCCCTAATCATACTTCGAACCTAGATATTTTAACTAAGTCCACTTAAATTAATGAAAGGCCCACAAAACCTATTGGCTTAACCTAAATAACCAATTAAGGGCCCAATATATACAATTTTGAAATTTTTCTAGTGTATGTTCTGCATCATCTCCAACCTGGGAAACTCAGATCTGATGAGTTAAGGGAATGGTACCTCTTTTACAAATCACAATCTAGTTGTTGAAGTTTATCATTCCAAATTGCATACAATCTAAAAACAATCTCAACTTTTGTTTCACAACATTATTTTTGGCACTCTGCCATGGGTCAAGATTATGTTGTTAACCATCACATTCTACTTGATCTCCAACTTGAAATCCAGTATGCTTCATCTTCATGGGATGCACATCTTTAGATGCCAATACCCCCCCATACTCTAATTTTCCTCATCCAAAAATTTATGCCATCAAGAATCCTTAGCAGCTACTTATCTCTCACATCAACAACTAGTTTTCTTCTGAAGATCCTACATGGTCTTGGGGACACAATTCAGATTAAAGATCTTCTATAATAGCACACTTTTAGGACGTTTAGATTGCAAATCAGGTGATGGGGAAGATCGAGAATAACTTAGGAAGTAAAAAGAGAAGGAAAAAAAAATGGAACAATAATACCGGGCAATCATGCCTAAGGATTTCAAGGAATCACTCACTAAAAAAGTAACATAGCAATCACACCTAAGGTTTCTTCAGATCACTTGAAAGAGAGAAGACACCTCACCTCTAAGTGAAAAGCTCTAGTCTCCATGCTTTGAAACTCTTCCATTTTTTTCCATTCCACCAGAACTAGATCCTTTCATAACCTCCTCCACTTAGCCCCCAACAAAAGTAAGAATAAAATACTTAAAGCACTTAAACCCCAAGCATACTTTGAACCAAGACATCTCAATAAATTCTAACTAAAGCCCATTTAAACTAATGAGAGGTCCACAGAACCAATTGGGGCAGACCCCCGATAAAAGGTCCAAAATATAAAATTCCCAAATTCCTAGAGTATATTCTACATCACTTTAGCAGCAGAATCACTAGATTTTCTCTTTTCCAAAATCAAGGATACTTGTGACACGATGTCCCTCAAGGTTTAACTGATACTTTCACAATCTCAAGAATGTAAAGAGGCTTAAGAGTGGCAACGAAAACAAGCCATCTGGACCGAGCAATAGCAGTCAAATAGACCAACATTGGCCACTAAATGCAGTGACCAAACTTATAAAGTCAATCACCGAAGAATCCATATTCCGAAGCATTTGGGAAATTCAAAACACATACCAATTACTATATATCAAAAAGCAGCTCCTTCAGGTTCCCTTTTGTTTCTCTCAGCAGCTTGAGTTCATGAATTCATCAAGCTTGGAGCAAAAATAAACAAGTTAAATTCTTGTTGAAGGTCATCATCTGACCTTAAATGCATCAAGCTTCTGCCAAAGCTTGTGGCAGTGATCATAAGCTTGGGGTGTTCAGATAGTTCATATCCATGGAATCAATAACCACTAAGAGGGAACCCTAAACACCTCTTTATCCCCAGATTCAAGTGTTTGGGGCCTCTTAGAGGCAAGTAAATCATCAGGCACCGGAACAAAATGGAGAATGTGAAGATATAAATTAATTTACTGTATTAAATTTGTTCAAGGTTTTGAAGCAATCACTCACCTAATAATCATAACTTTTTCTAAGGACCTTATTTCCTTATCACCCATCAAGCCAAAAAAAATAAAAAATAAAAATAAAAAATAATAATAAGAAGAAGAAGATTAAGAAAAATTGATGACATTCTTTGCATCTGCTTCCACGGGAAAAAATAAGAACTATTGAGACTTCTAAAACCAGCGATATATATTTAACTCATAATAGAAAAGCTGAGAAGATTGAGTAAGTTGATGAAAAACTTCCTTTGATCAGGAAGTGGATTGGCCAAGAGGGATTATTTGGTAAGTTGTGAGCAGGTTTCTATACCTAAATCTGAGGCTGGTTTAGGCCTCATTAATTTGGTGTCCAAAAACATTTCCCTAGTAAGCAAATAGCTTTGAAGATTCCTCTTAGAACCCCAATTCTTTATGTGACGCATGACGAAAGCTGTTCTGGAGTTTGTTAGTGTATAAACCCTAAAACTAGTTTGGAACAAGGAGCTGCAATGGGAATCCGGCCACAAGATAAAACCCAATCCATGGTTGAGTGGAAAACCTCAAAAGTGCATTATTAATCAAAACTCTAGTCTCAATTACAATAAAGAGAATAAGATGTTTATGTAGACCTAAGAAACCTAGATAAAAATAGGAAACAAAATATTCAACCCTAATACGACTATTCTAGGGCTAGAAAAAAATATCTTCACTCCTAAAGCAACTCAAACTAAAATATGGAAATAAATAAAATTCTTATTACAACTTTATTAGAGTTCTAGAAACCCTAGAGACCAAAACAGAAAAGAAAATAGAAACCTTGTTTCATTGTGTTGAGAATTCGTGGCACCCTGCTAGTTGGGCCCAGGTTGCAAGTCATAGGAGTAGTGCAGCGGCATGGCTTCCATTATTTCGCTACCTTGCTTCAGACCCATTCCTGATCCCTTCTTAGCCCTCTTTCGCCCACTCTTTCCCCCTTTTACACCATAAATTCAACATCAGAATTGATTTTTGAACTTGGAGATAAAATCTTGATGTTGAACGACTCCCATTCTACACCATTATGACATAAGATTATGAAGATGGATGTCAATATTGGAGCCAGAACTTCTCATTGTAGCCCTTATAATCTCTCAGTTGCATCATACTTCTCTTCATCTAGTATCTTTCCGAGTATGTGATGGATTTCATGTTGTCTTTTTGCATAAGTCCTAAATTGGGGACTCTCCCCCACTTTCCCTCCGCTCAATCTTGACAACCTAGTCATTAATCCCATTCTCAAAGTTGACATTTGGAGCACCTCCAGCATTTCTTTCTTTTTTTTACTAATAGAAAAAAGAATTATATCAAGAGAAGAAGAAAAGTACAGAAGGGTCAAAAAAATCAGAAAACCTCAAAGCTAAAGAAAGCACCAAAAAACCAAAACACGAATAGAGGACTGTTTTCCCATCCCTATTCAATTCCTCAAGACTATAAAATTTAAAGATGCCTAGTGTATGAACGTGGAGAAGTATAAAGAGAGGACTAATAGTATAACACTTCAGAATATCCTAACATCCCGCTCTATCATGAGGAAAGAGGGCACACCTACATAGTAAAGAGCATTCTGCCACCCTCCAAAGCTTTTAAAATTTCATCAAAAGCAAATCAAATAATAATACTCACAAATAGCAAACAGGCAATTCCACATCTCTCAAGCTATAAGGCCATATAGGAACAAATGGTCTCTACTTTGAGAATTCTTGCAACACATTAAGAAAAAATACAGAAACATAGCTTTAAAAGGCATCATTATTTGTATTGATCCTGGCAAACACCATAGGCCAAGTGAAAGTCTCACTGCCTTCTAAATGACCTTGATTAAAGTAAGGGGGATTATGGAAAAGGCAAATAAGATAATTGAAAGAGGAATTGTAGGAGATTTAAAATTTAGTGTCAAGGATATCAGGAGATAGCCTTTTCCCTTATAACAAGGAGATAAGGGAAAAAACCCTATAAATTCCTTATCATTGATTCCTTAGAATTAAAAGTTCCAATAACTGAACTAGTATTCCAATTATAGTAATCTTTAATCAGGGCAGAGTCACGCACAGATATATAGCTAAGTGATTGAGTCAAGGCAACCAGTCCATCAATTCAAGAACACTAGAACTATGTTTGATCTTAAGATATACTAGAGGGATAGAATCAATATAACTACGAGAAGATATATTGAATCGAAAATTGACCAAGTTCTGGAGTGTTAATTACTAAAAATAAGGAAGATCTCTTGGGAACTCTACTCATTAAATGATAACTTCCAAAATAAAATCAATAATGTGCTGTACGAAGAAATCCTGATAATAATAGACAGGTCTCTCCCTCTCTCAGAGAGAGTGAGAGTAAGAATAAACCAGTTCCTCCCCCTCAAGACAGCACAAAAAGGCAACAAGGATTAAAAAGATGTCCATCCCAATATCAAGACAAACAGTGTCATAAACCAATAGGCATTTGATTTAAGCTAGTCAAAATCTTGGTAGAATAACTTCCTTCAAGAACATCAAAAACAAGATGATGAATTAATTTGAATGTAACAGCCCATTCATGGTGTTAAAACTGGAATAGCTTCCTAAAGATGATATCCATATGGATGTAAAACACGTGTGGCATATAAACCTCATCTAGGAATACCAACCCTCAAAATGCCCACAATATCATTACTGAAACCCCTATTACTGAAGTTTTATAGTTATGCTTCATCAGAGACTTGGAGAATGGAGAATATCCTACAATTATAATAACCAAGCATCAAATCAATGAAAATCTTAGGAGCTAATAGAAGTAAACTCCCTCAGAAAACAAAATAAAAGTTGATACTGCAATTGAAGTTTAAATCCTAGATACAAAAGTAGAAAGGAAATAAATGGTGGAGACAATGGTAATGCATCCAAAAATGTGTATGCACAGAACATAAAGAAAGCCAAAAGTGACAGGAAACAATTTACACCAAATCTCTGTAATATCAATATTGATAACAGAACAGTATGAATACCTCCTTCTGAAGTTGAAGAGAATGTTTTGACTTATCTGCAAGCTGAATTCTTAGTGCTCGAAGCTCATGCTCCATGTCCATAACCTACAATGCTATGTTTTAGCATACTTTCAACAAAACAAAGAGGCACTACAATGTATGTGTCTAATGTTGTTGAAAAAGAAGGTGAAATACATAGCTGCCATTAAAAAGAAATAAATCACTAAGAAGCACATTCAACATTCAACTAAACAGAATTCTCAAGTGCACGCATACCTTGCTCGGCTGATGTAGCATTTTGATCCGTCTAGCTTCCTGGACCTCTTTCATCAACTCTTCCATGTCCTAAATCTCAAATAAAATATATATGAATAAATAAATAAATAAATAAATAAAAGATATTACCCACTACACAGTACAGCAAATTGTCTGCACACGCAAACGCATGAGAGAGAGAGAGAGAGAGAGAGAGAGAGGGAGAATCTATGATCATGTGAGAACAACATGACATCTCAAAATGAAGCTGAATCTGCTAAACTGGTTAACCCCATGGAAAATATTGACCCCATGCAGTGGCTCTAAATACCCTTATTTTGGAAAGCAGAAGGCCCAAAATACTTACATCACGTAAGTCACACAAATATTGATCAAGAAGCCAAACATAACGAATATCCACAATGCATCTCCAATCATAATAAGACACATGCAGCCTGGATTTGCACATATAAGTTAATAGATATTCTGTGTTTGTAGTAAAACAAAAGATGCTAATAACATCATTTGTAATAAACATAAGGCTTAAGCAACAAGAAATCCTCAAAGTCAAAAGAAGCAAAGATGAACAGAAAAAGCTGACAAAGGAATATTTTCCAAACCCCGTTCGAAGCTTCTAGACTACAATCTGAAAAACCTCGTAGCGCATGAGCCCAAAGAGAAGCAATAAAAGAAAAAAAGATATTGTCCTAGTGGAGAGTAACTAATCACTGAATTCTAAAATCCTTCCATTTCGCTCCTTTTTCAAATACACCAACAAATAGCTAAAAAGTACAACTCCAAATTGAAGAAGGATTTTCCTGTTCTCCGAGACTTCAACACCTTGTGAAAAGCAATAAGAAAGACTTGGAGGATACACCCACTACTAATTCCCAAACAGTGATTCCACAACTCCCAAGTTACAAAGCAATGTAAAAACAAGTGATCTATGGTTCTAGAATCTTTGTAGCGCATAACATAAATACCAAGAAATATCTGGTCATACAGCTTGAAAGATCCCCATTTTGTAAATAAACAGATTTGTATTATTCATGTTAAGCACCATCAACAAAGTAAAATCCTAAGATTTGGCAACAACTTTTACCTTCCAAAAGAACTCGGCCAAGGAAAAATGGGCATGGGCTTGGGGAGGGCAATAAGCTTATTAAAGAAAGATTTATAAAATAGGATCAAGGCTCTTTATTAGATACAGTGGGAGAGAGGTCTTTGCATTTAATGAAGGAAACAAGGGCGAAAAACTCTCTAAGTTCCTTATTTTTAAAGTTTTTAAAATATAATGAAACTTTCAAGAGACCGAATTAACCTCCTAGCAATAGAATTCTTTGATATGGAAGAAACAAAACACAGAAAGTAAATAGACTTGAGAAAAAGTAGTTAAAAGGGGAGAGTCCCCAAAGATCAACTAATAAAATTTCAAGAGAACAAATCCTAGCTCATAAATAAGTCTAATCTCAACCATCAAACTAACTAAGGTTTAAGGGACCTAAAGAAACACAGAATAGAAACAGTATTTTGTCAATAAAAAGTATTATTCTAATAGGAAATAGAAATAACCCTCAACAAAATAAATAATATCTATTCAACATCTTCCGATAAGTAATCTACCAGACAAAATAGAAACATTAAGCAACTCCTTAGAGTACGCATTGAAAGTGACGCTTGTCCATTGAGTTTGTGCATCTTAAAAATATCTCTTGGCTTTGAAGCTGTGTCAGGACTGAAGGTGAACTCAGCAAAAAGTGAAATCATTATAGTATGCACAAATGTTGACAGGGATATTCTAGATTGTATTTTGGGTTGCCAAGTGAGTCTCCTTCTCTTCAACTATCAGGAATCACCTCTAGAGGCCAAGGATTAGAATTGTGAGTATTCAAATAAGATTTTTATGGGCCGACCTTCATGAGAGAAAGGCATGAGTTTTGCTCGGTCAGAAGGGAGGTGATCCATGCTCCAGTGATCAGGGATCAGGGTATTAGGTCGATAATAAAGTTCTCAAAAAGCTTGATTAGGAAATGGCTTTGGAGATTTATGATCGATGGTAACATGTTGTGGAGGGAGGTGATTGAAATTATGGGACAGAAAGTAATGGATGGGTTCCATGGCCTCATGTTGTTGCTAGGTGGAAAGCCACAAAGAATGGTGGGACACCATTATTAGGGAAGGGTGTTATGTGGTTGGAACAGTGCTAGAATCTCTTTCTTTTGATGACATTTGGTGTGGGTCTTCCTCTTTATAGTGCCTCTTCCTGACTGGGGATAACGATCATGGTTATATCTGTGGTTATGGAACAGTGGATTTTAGGCATTGGAACTTGAGTTTTTCCAAACGGACAATGATTGGGAATTCAAAGTCTTGTCCAGTTTCTACGAGATTTTGGAAGAGGTCAATGCTTCCCAAGGTAGAGAGGCCATATGGATTTGGAATGGGAATAGTGTAGGACCTTTGATGTCAAAAGCACCAGAGTCTTAAGGGTGCAGTTTTTGTGGATAGTAGGGAGGATTTTCCTTCAAATATGATTAGGAAGAGTTTGAGCTCCCCCAAATGTGACCTTCATTGCCTAGAAAGCAACTTGGACAAGAATTTTGACCCAAGTTAACCTGCATGAAATGAGATAGTTTTAGCCACACTCCACATTACTTGGGTGCCTTCAAACAATATGTATGCTAAGTTGTGGGTTGAGATGCCATACCCAAAGAGGAAGATAATCTGTTTCCACTCTAGCTATTTTACAAAGGGAAAGAAAGCTAATAACATTTAGGGTCTAGAAACACCCTCTGGTACTTTTTTGGATTTTTGAATTAAGATCCTTCAGCTTTGGTCCTCTACCCATTCTCTTTAGAACTACAGAAGACATAATAATTTTTGTAGATTTTTTGCTTCAATGTAGGATGTACATGTTGCACTACTTTGGGGCTTGTTCATGAATCATTTCTCTGAGAGAGAGAGGGAATCTAAAGGACATATATATATATACACACACGCACATAAGTAAATACCTGTTTCCCTGAAGCCCGGGACAAATTTTCAAGCTCCTGAAAAGCTTCTTCCACCCTCTGAACTGCAGCTCTAGCACTCTCAATTTCAGCACGTGCAACTGCTCTTTCTTCATCAACAAGCTTCTTGGCATCCTCTGATGCCTGAAAATGCAGCTAGAAAGACACTTTTATACATGACCCGCAATTCAGTATATCATGACACCTAAAGCAACAAAAGTGTCGAGCAAAATGTGCTGATGTCAAACTTTTTCCAGAGCATTACTCAGAAGGAGAAAAAATAATTGCAATTTCCCAAAGCATTTGGAATAAATTGTCAATGTACAGTATAATTTGTCCTTTGTTCACAAGTAGTAAAGCCATTTTAGAAATCGAAGCAATCTTTATTCACAAGTACAGTTGGGTTTACCAATGTTTTGGTTAAGTGGTTGGTATAAACCTGTAACCATTTCTTTGATATTTCTTATGAGTTGGATTTGACAGAGAGCTAAGACAGATTAGTCCAACGAATATGGTTAAGCATTACCGAGGTGCAATCCCATTCATAGTTACTTGAGAGAGCAGAATCTTGGAGTAAGATCTATTAGCAAGTTTATGCTCTAGAAACATGATGGTAAATTTCAACTATATTCATTTAATATGTTTTGCTTCACAGAAGCTAGAAAGGGAGAGTTGGGCAAACCCTCAGACTCACCAGAAGGGCCCTTACTCGCTGTAAAGGTTGGGGTGCTTTAATTGATCCCAACCCAACATAGATGAACACACTGATGCAGTATGGCATTTTCCTTTAATAGAAGAAGAAATTTATTAACAAGAGAAGAAAGAATACAAAATACTTAGAAGTCATCAAATGCATTTTAAAAAAAAAAAATTTAAAAACATGCATGAGGCTAATGTAATAGAGCCTTCCAATCTCCCTTCAAAGCTGTGATTTTTTAAAACCCATAAAGCGTGAGATCAAAGGGAACAATAGGAAAAATGGGAGGTGGGGGAGTTTAAAATATTATCCCCCGAAAGAGAAAGACAAAGAAGCCAATTTTGGAGATCCTAGAATTCTGCTAATCTAAGAACACCAAAGCAGAGCAATAAGAGCTCATTTCCAAAGTGAAGATGTGCCCACCAAAGTCTCTTAATTTTTCAAAAAGAAAAGTCAAATTTCTTGAACAAACACATTGATTATCACGAAAGCAAATCCACAACACCTGTGCTATAGCGCAATGTAAAATCAAGTAACCATAGGTTCAAAATTCTTACAACATATCAATAGTTATTGCTTTAAAAGATCTTTCTGCCAACATCTCGTTTGTGCAGATCTTGTTAAGCAACTTGGATCACGCAAAAACCTTTTCCTTCCAAATGAACTTGGTTACAAGTGTGAATCAAATAATTGCTCCAAAAGTTTTAAGTAGATCGATTAATGTATCTAATAATCTTAACAATACTTATATATTAACAAAAAGGTTAGAAAACATTGATAAAGTAAAAAAGGATAGAAAAAGAAGCAATAACCAAAACAAAAGTCCTAAAAAAATAAAATAAAATCCTGAAATTCTTCCTTTTCCTCTCAAAATGAGCTACAGCATCTCTCTTAGTAGACCTTATACTTGGCCATTAAGAAAGCTTACCAATGAATTGATCTTTCTTCTAAGCCTCCAAGTAATTAAAGGAGAAGCATGCATTGAATCGACCTATTTAGAAAGACTCGACCAAACCCAATCAAGCAAATAAAAGGCCTCAAGATGTACAAAATCATATCATGACTGATTAAGAAAAAACCAAAATAAACTAAACCGACTGTGCACCCTATCATGCTGATAAATTACCCTAGAACTCACTTCCCTTCCTCTCTATATTCCACCCATCGTTGCTTCCTCCATTAACATTGTCAAACAAGCTCAACTCATTTGGATAATGACAATCTCTCGGTGGCTTCTCCAATTTTGGGTGCCAATTGTTATACAGTTACAGCTTCTCTGGTTCGTGGTTTCCCTTCCCACATCTTGTTACCATGTGCTCAAGTGAAAATATGAGTCTGCATCCTCTCTTGGACTTTAAGTCTTCTTAGAACATATAATTTATTGTTCTTTTCGTTAGACAAGACTAAATACACACACCCTTAAGTTCCTGTCATTAAAGTTTTCAAGAATAACAATTGTGCTGTAGCCAATCATGACCAACTGTTGCTAACGAAAATGGATTTCAACAAACTCATCAAGTTACCTCAGTCCTGCAGTCTACAACAGTTAGTGTTTTGTAAAACCGAATTAGAAAGCCAAACGTGTTCACCCCCACCCACCACAGTGAAATGCAGGATTAAAAATTCTGGCTATTTCAGCAATTCAACAAATCAAAAACTAAAATACAAACTCCAAATGTATGGACAATCATGGGGAAAAACAATGACCACCTTGAAACTGATTTCCAAGCACCACAATTGATTTTAATTCCTCATCCATTTAGTCCAACTAATCCAAAATTAATAACTAGGATAATGAAAGTGGAGACCAGAAACAATATGCACAAATATGTCCTTTAAAGAGCCCAACATGGTATTTTACATTAAATGCTCTTTTTATGCAAATTAAACCATTATTCAGGGGCAATTTAATGTATCATACAAAGAATAAAGCATCCAAACATGTTATCCAAAAGCTTTACATATGTATTTTGAATATAACAGTGTGCACACACGTGTGTCTGAGTATGTATGTGTAGCTACATAAATATTACAACAATTTTAGCATAAACACAGTTTCGGTCATGGGCAAGTAAATTACAAACCTTAGCATGTTCAAAAGTTCATGTATCATAAAAAGGATTAAACCAGTGCACAGAATGAAAGCAAACTTAGTATCCAATAGCTTTGCCCATGTATTTTGGATATGTATGCATGTAGCTTTAAAAATATTGCAAAACGTTAAGCATAAAGAAAATTTTAGATGCCTGCAGTGGCTCAGATGCGGCTGACATCCAAAGTTATATCAGGTTGTACCCATTACCTGTTTGAGAAAATTAGCTAGCTTCTTTACTTCTGCCTTTTCTAGAATTAGCTCGCCTTCCCTCTGAGTCAACTGAATTGCTAGAGCCTCAACCTGGAAGCATTAAAAAAAAGATAAACATGTCTAGAGAAGAACCTCAGCAATGAAAAGTCCCAAACCAAGATTGGCCTTTTTAGTATTTAAGGGTTCCTCCCCCACGCGCGCGCGCGCGCGGGGGAATCCTAGGCGTGTTCAGTTTTGGGATCTGATTGTGAATAGAATTCAATGAAGATTAGATGCGTGGAAAGGAAGTTTTTTTAACTTTAGGAGGTTGTATAGCCTCATTCTTGCATGTTTATCAAGTATTGTCTCGCTTTTTTTAGAATTATGGTTCAGTTAGCAAATAAGATTGAAAAGTTGATGAGAAACTTCTTTTGCTCTAGCCTTTGTTTGGCCAAGAAAGATCATTTGGTTAGTTGGGAGCAGTTGTCTAAACCTAAACATAAGGTGAGTTCGGTCTTGAAAATCTGGTTTCCAAAAAATCTCTTTGGCAATCAAATGGCTAAGGAGATTTTCCTTAGAATCCAATTCTCTTTGGCATAGAGTTATGAAGAGCAAGTATGGTTCTCATCAGAATAGAAAGGATGCTAATGCTAAAATGAGAGTTTCACAGTTGTTGGAAATTTATTTCTCATTTGTATGATATTTTTTTCCTCTGGTGTCGTGTCCTTTGATGGTTCTCGTGTGTTATTTTGGGAGGATCAATGGGCTGGGGACTAGCCCTTATCTGTTGTTTTTTCTTGTCTTCATAGTTATCAAAATTCATTTTACTCCTATTTATATTTCGGAGGCCACTCTTCCTCTTGGTATTTTCATTTCTTTAGAAATCTTAAATATAGAAAAGCTATTAACCTTTTTTTTCCTTAATTTCTCTCCTTCAGCTTAATGATCCTTCTCATATTTCCGATGTTAGGATTTGGAGTCTTGATTTTTTAGAGGTTTTTACATGTAAATCTTTATTTCAATATCTCGTTAGTTTTTCGCAAAATCCACTTTTTTTTGAGCATTTTTTTTTTTGAAGGCAAAGTTGCTAGTAACGTTAATGCTTTTATTTGGTCCATGGCACTCAACAAAATTAATAGCTTATCACCTTAAAAAGAGATCCTATAAAACTCTCTCTCTCAATATATTTGTCATGTGTTATGCTGGTTCCGAAACTAGAGATCACTTATTTTTGCATTGGTCTGTTACGAGAAAGACATAAAACTGCCTTTCTGTGTGTGATGATGATTTTGCTGTATGTGATGATGATTGGGTTGTCCAAGGAGACTCCCTAAGACAGATTTTGAAGGTTTTGGAAGGAAAAAAGATATTAAGTTGTTGTGAAGATGCACACTTTTAGTCATCCCATGGTGAATTTGGAGAGACCAAAATCCTAGAATTTTCTGTAACCAAATTTTGAAACTTCTTTTCTAAAGGAACAACTTCGGGCCCATGCCTCAGGAATTTATAATCAGATTTATAATGACCATAGTCTATAAGATTTAAAGAGAGATTAGAAAGCAGTTGAACATTACCTATATTTTGGTCTTGTATTGCATTGTTCATTCTTTTTGATAAATTGTACATTCTTTGAACATTCTTTTTTCATATAATACATTCTTCTTTTTCTATTTTTTTTTTAAAAAAACAAGTAAGGGAAAACTCCACAGTGGCCCAAATATAAGGATAGCATTCACAATTTGCAGATATAAAGATTAGAAATTAGCATTGAAGCCCATGTGCGAAAGGACTTTAAACTTGAAAGATAAATTGTCTTCCAGCATGTTACATACGTAATCCAAATATGTAAGTAACAAATTTCTACTGGGCAAAAGTTTGATGCCTAGATTGTGAAATTGATATATTCAGCAACATACAAGAAATGGCAAAAATACATGTTTATAGTGTAGAAACTAGGATAATTTTTAACATTCCTACCTGTAATAACGAACTCGCAAAATGTGAACCAACATACCTTTCATCGAACATTCCAGAGGGGGAAAATTTTCAGTAAACATGTCATGTTCCATACCAAAAGGAAGTATGAATTGATGTAGCATATCTCAAAATTTACTAAAATTATTTTTCTGAATAAAGTAGTGCAAATAAACTTTTAGCATCAAAAATAGCAAAAGAGATGTAAAAGAATAGGCATGAGATAATAGAAGGCATTCAAAAAGGAAAAAAGAATAGATTCCAGAGAATGATATACAACACTAACCATGGCTATAGCTTCCTCTACATCATCCTTGTTTCGACCTGCCATGCGACCTTTTAAGGATTCTAGTGCATCTCTCAGCTTCTTCAAAAGAACATGTTTCTCCAATGAAGCTGCCTCTTTAAGTTTGGCCTGAATCCAGAAATCACTACATTTAAGTTCCAAATTTTCTAATCACATCAACAATTGGGAAAATCAAGATTGAACCAGAAAAACAGAAAAAATGTATACACTGATGATATCACATGTAAGACAATTCTCTGACTTTCTTTTTTCTTTTTTCCTTTTTCCATATTCCAGTAGAGAAAAGTGGGGGTTTAAGGAGAAGGGGTTGTCTTAAACTGATAGCAACCATAAAGTTTAACCAAAACAAATATGAATATGAATGAAAAGCCATATATTGTAAAGAATATGACGTCACCTTCATGAAATGAACAACATGAGCACTCATTCATGTGCTTTTTTTTTTATTTGGAAGCAAAAGAAAACTAATTAGAACAGAAATAAGAATGCACAAAACTCCCAAGGATGAGAAATCTTAAGAGGAAAAGGCAAAATTAGTATAAAATACTAATGGATGATAGTTGTGTGATCCCTTCTCAACTCATCTAAACTATATTATTTATAAATTTCTAAAATATGCCCGTAGAAAAGAATAAAAACAATCTTATCTCAAAGAAGAGATGGGTCATTGAGATAATTTCTGAAAATTCTAGTGTTGTGCTCTCTCCAAATGCACCAACAAATAGCCACAGATACATATTTTCAAAGAATGCAACCATCTTTTCTACCACAAAAATCTTTAAAATTGATAAGAAACAAATCAAGGAGGCATTTTAGAAAAAACCCAATCACTGTCACCTACAGCAAAGACGTGGTATGACATCTTCCTGGCAACCGAACAATGCATAAAAAATGATCTTTGTTTTGAGAATTGTTGAGACACGTGATGCACAATCCAGGTAGAGAGCTTTAAAAGTTCTCATTTATTAAAGTTATTGATTTTGTTAAACAACATGGACCAAATAAAAGCATTAACCTTAGTATAAACCTTTACTTTCCAAATAAAATAATTTAAAGGAAAAGAGAGTTCTCAAAAAAATTAATAAGATGATGGAAATAAGATTGGAAAGAATAAACACCTGAATTATCAAGATTCCAAGTCCTAGTATCGGGAACATTGAGGGAAGAGGCATTTCCCTCAAGGACAGAAACTAGAAAAGCACACTGAAACTTCTCTATCATTAAGATTTCTTAAAAAATGAAAGTTCAACAAATCGAATGACCTCCCAAAACTAACTCTTTACTAGGGGATGAATAAAAACTAAACAACCCATAGAGACAAGGAAAAGAGATGGATAAGAGAGAGTCCCCAGTCTATTGATCCTCCTAAAAAAAGATACAAAAACCATCATCCTCTTTACAAGATACAAGAGCAAGAAAAGTACAATATACTTGAGAGATGGATTTCTATGGACTACAATAAGAGACTCTCACTTCCACATTGGCATCTCATCTATCATGTGAGAGACCATACCTCTAATAACCTTATGTCATAAAGAATTGGATTCTAAGAAGAATCACCAAAGCCACTTGCTAGGAAAATATTCTTGAAAACAACATTACTGAGACCTAAATCACCCTCAGCGTTAGACCTAGATACCTGAATTCAACTAACCAAATGATCGGATTAGCCAACCTACTCCCTGACAAAAGGAAGTCTCTCATCAACTTCTCGATCTCGTCTGCGACCCTAACCGGAACCCTTAAAAAAGAAAGGGGAAATTAAGAGTGATGTTTAACAAACATGCTTGGGGAATACTAAGCCCTCCGAGAGGAAAGCTCCCTTCCACCCATCTAATCACCTCCTAATGCAATCTATCATGGTATCTCAAAAATAAACACTTGTAGGATTTCCTCCCAAAGGAAACCCTACATAAAAATAGAACATTCCCTATTCTCACAATTGGTAATTGCAACTAACTCATCAAGAATCTCATTGGATACATTAATACCAAGAAGCTCACTCTTGGCCATATTAATTTTTACCCCAAAAATTCTCTCAAAAATGTTAAGGAAATCATGCCTCTAAATCCCATGATATCCTCTCTAAGAAAGAGGATAGTGCCATCTGCAAACTAAAGATGAGAGACTGAAATTTCATCACTCCACTCTAAAACTGGAAAATACATTGGGTTGGACCGTTCTCACAAGTAACCTACTCAAAAGATCCACCAAGAGTGAAAAAGAAAGGAGAGAAAAATCACCTCGTCTCGAACCATGAGAAGCAAAGAACTAATTTTATTTTCGCCATTGAAAATGACAGATCAAGAGATAAACACCCTTTTATCCATCTCCTCCAAAGGGTCCTGAAACCCTTGTTCTCCCAGACCATAATCCAAGAATCCCCAACTAATCCTATCATAGACTTTCTCAAAGTTTAAATTCAAAACAACCTTATCATGCTCTTAACATAATCAACCACCTTGTTAGCAACTTAGGCTGCATCGAGAATCAGTCTTTCTACTACAAAGCACTTTGAACGGAAGAAATGGTATCATTAAGCAGCACGCACATCCAATTAGCTAAAACTTTCACCACAATCCAATATAGGCCAGTGGTAAAACTAATAGTTCTAAAATTTTTCACCTTTCAAGGAACGGAATTGTTTGGGAATAAGGGCCATAAAAAGTAGAATTCACACTTTTACCTATCAACCCATTAGAATAAAACTCATCAAAAACTTTAAACAAATCCTCACAAATGGCATCCCAAAAATCATGGAAGAAAATCATTGTAAATGCATCAGAACCTAGGGCTTTATCTCTATCAAAACGGAATATCACTCCATGAATCGCATCCATCTCAAAAGGTCTCTCTATCTGAGAAGTTTTAGAGCTCTTAGGGGATACTAATCAAAACCCTCAATGCATGATGAAACATATCATCCTACTGATCCTTATAAAAGCTAGAGATAATCTCTATTACAAAGATCATATGAGTGATTACATTACTTGCATCATCACCTAACTCTCTAACCAGAAGAATCTAGTATTTGGATCTCCATCTCTAACCAATTCCATCCGAGTCTTTTAACACCAACTAATCTCCTCTTTAAAAATAAGCTCCTCAAGATCATTCCTAGATACTCTCTATGGATGGAAAGATCCTCAAATAATCCTTTATGGACATCAAGCTTATCTAACCCATCGATTTCTTGAAGAATACAGACTTCGTAACTCTAATATCACCAAAAGCTTCTTTATACCACAGTTTAAGGGTTTGTTTTAAATTCTTCAATTTTCTTGTAAACTTAAAACCCTACCACCCTATTACATCAGAACTTATCCAAAAGTCTTCAACCACTTTTCTAATGCCTCTATGGGAAAGCCACACGTTCTTGAACCCAAAAGGAGAGCACACACTTGTGTTTTAAGCAAGAGTTGCCATCTCACAACATAATATGGTTCCAAGTAAGTGCCGCATGATGGGTGGATGTAGGTTCAGAAGTAAGTCCAAGTTCCCATCAGAATGATTAAAAAAAAAATAGAAGTCAAATTGAACAAAATTAGAATAATTACATAGAATGTAGGCATATTGATGGGAAAAGGAACAGAATTAGTTCATAAAATAATTAGAAATATAATTACTATAATTTTCTTGCAAGGAACCATATCTGCAGGAGAAATCTAAGGAGATAACAAATGATAGTCTTATTCTTTCGTGTATTGGAAGGGTTGGATGGAGCACATAATAGAGTGGGAATTTTAATTGATAAAAATTTTAAAAATAACAATGTGAAGTACTCTTAGAAATTAGAAAAACCTTGTGTCCAATATCTATTTGAATATGATTTTCAATTATACAATTTGAATCGAAATACTAAAGAAAGAAAAAGCACAAAGGGGAAGATAATTATAGTGAAATTAACTTTAACACAAGAAATAATTAATACTATTTCTCATATGCACTATAAATAAGTCTTGTTAACGATGTAAAATTACAAAATTGGGAAGATATAATCGCATAATCCAAGGTGTATGAGAAGGAGAAAATTTACTGTGGATCTAAATGAGCTTGTAGTAAAGATGTGGGTTATGCTATAAAAGACAAAGGATAGGGCTACAGAGAAGCAAATGACTCTATTTAGTGCCATCCTCCACTTGGAAATGGTTTATGATTTAACTATTGTTAATACTTGAATTGAAAAAGATAGATGAATACGTTTTTTTCAATCCCCAAAAAAAAAAAAGAGTAAAGATGAAATCGTACACCCTATAAAAGTGAGGAAAGCACCAACCAAATAGATTATCAGAAGTTATGTATTGAATATTAAGTAATTTGAAAATTTATATATCAAATTTTAAATTAAACAAACTTGGCTTAATCTATGAAGGAAAAAAGCCCAATCTCTTCTTCAATTATTTTGACAAAAATATCAATATTATGTTCACTATGATTTTATTACCCTTAAAAATTAAATTCTATTTTTTATGATGTAATTTATCATCTAATATTTTATTTGTCTAACTCTCAATTTTTATATAATAGTAAAAATTCATAATATTCTTCTATATATTAAAAACAAAATTCACACATCATTTTCATTAATCTAAATTAAGATATCAATAATAGAGTTCAAGTTTACTGTGTTCTTTTGTTTTCAATGAAAGTGAGAATTTTGATTTTGAACATTTTTTTTAGATAGAAAAAGAACAGTAGCAATTGGAATAAAGAACAAGCAAAAACTTTAAGGAAGAGAAACCTTAAAAAATGACAAAAAAAAAGCAATAAATAGGTTAGTAAAGAACCACCCTTCAATACCTTTTCAACTCTGATAAACAATACTTTTTATAAAACCCAAGACCTCAACACACGGAAAAGCATAAAACACAGCCATATTCTAAAAGAGAGAAGAAAAAATAGTTTAATTTCTAAAAATTTCACTATTTCGCACCTTCAAATATATCAAGAAATAGCCACAAAATATGTCTCCAAAGTGAATAATTTGCATGCTAAAACCTCTAAATTCTATGAAAAATAGTTTAGAGCCTCCTTGGACAAATCCACTAATTATCATACAAAGCAAAAAGGCAATTTCACATCTATCACACAACAGAACAATACAAAAGGTTATATAGTTTTATAGTTTCGGAATTCATAACACATGAAACAAACATCTGGAGATATAGCTTTAGAAGATCTCTTCTTTTGTAACAATCATTGATTTTGATCTTGGTGGACACCATAGACCAAGTAAAAAGCTTAACATTGGCTTGAACATTTGCCTTTAAGGGAAAAGCAGTGTGAAGGCAAAAAAATCATGAAAAAGAAGTTCGCCAGAAAAAACAACCTAATAAAAATTAGAAATCTAGAGTAGTAATATAAAATTAAGAAGTTTGGAAATTAGTAGAACAAAATCAACAAGCAGCTTCAATACCAATAATATTTAGACAAAGGTCTGGTAAAAATTGAAGAGTGTTTAGTAAAAGGTAGGTTTCATAACTTGGAATTTATTATCCACAAAAATGGAAATAACAATGAAAATATTGCGCATTGGATTAGGGCAGGTGAATGAAATGAAGAATTGTGCCTGTAGTGCTAAGTTACTCTATGATTCAAGTTTGGACCACACTAAAAGGCAACTTTTATAGAAGTACACAGACTAGCAATATTTTATGGTACAGAACATTAAACGATCAAGAGTCAACATGGAAAACGAGTGAGGGAAAAATGAAAATGTTTAGGAAGATTAATAAAATAAGAAGAAAAGACAAAATTAAAATAAAATAGCTTAGAAAACTTAGTAATAGCTCATGAGAAAAAATAGATTAAGATGATTTGAAGACCACTTAATGCTTATCTTACAAGAACTGATAACATACAAGTTGACGGTCCTCCAAAATCACAAGGAAAGACAGAGAAAAGTATAACAAAGGTGATAAAACATGGCACTGTAACTTATGGATTTCTATAGAGGTAAATGAAATATCTACTGACATGTGAAATCATCTCTTTGTTGTGTGTGACAAATATTGGGTTTGTCGTGGAAGACTCCATGATTTGTTCCTTACAATTTTTAGGGGTTTTGATGGGAAGAAAAGAGGCCAAGTTGTTGTGAAGATGCGCGTCCCTGTCATTCATGGAGTATTGGGAGAGAGTGGAATGTAAGAACTTTTTATAATCACACTATTGAAACTTCTCTTTTATGGACAAAATTATTTTACACTCCTTTATGGGTTCACATCTTGTAAATTTATAAAAGTTATAGACAAGGAGAAGTGAAGCGGGACAATTTGTGCATTTATCTTTTTATTTTACTTGTATTTTCTTTATTATTTCTGATAATTTCTTATCTTTCAGAGTTTTTGCATATGCTTTCCTACATCCAACACATTCTTCATTTTTCTATCAAGTTTATATAGCAGACCCAGCTAAGTTGGGATAAGAACTTAGTTGGGTTGAATAGTATATTATATTTAAGAATCATATAATGAAATAAAATCGCAGAATTGCAGCTATAAGACAAAATAAAGAGAGGGAATTCGTGGAAAAGCAAACCTCATCGGACAACTTAGAAGCAGCAGCCAATCCTTTCTCAAATTTACTAGCAAGGTCACGAACAGAAAGGCGTTTTTGCTGTTCGAGGAGCTGGGCGGTCTCTCTTGCAACAACCTCCTTTAAAGACAAGGTTTTGGAGTCCTCCTTGGCATCTACAATTTCGTTATCGGCTCCTATTTTGTAATTAGGGAACCGGCTTGACGCAAACACCACATCAGCCGACACTGCTACTGCCGGCACGGCTTCCTTTTGCTTTGTATTCCCAAAATCGCGAGTTACCCGCGTCATAACTTTCTTTCCTTTTTTTACTGTATAATTCAAATTTGCAACTCTAACTCTATACCAACACCAACAGAAAGAAACCAATTTTCAAAATTCAAATTAAACACCGCAAATTGATCACAGTTCAGAATAAGCACTGAAACCCTAGCTTTTTCTGGGGCAAAAGGGAGACAAAATAGAGCGACTTACGGATCATCAAATCAAATAGAGCACAATAAAACTAACAATGGAAAGACTTTGCATTGACGAATCGATTGTAAGCTTCGCTATTGACAGACGAACAAGTCAAATGCCGTCCCGCTTAGCGAGAGAGAGAGAGAGAGAGAGAGAGTAAAGTAATGGAAGATGGACAGGATGGTGTCTGCTTTGCTTTTTCTATAAAGGCTACGAGAGAGAGAAAAGGAGAGGGGCCGCCTGCTAGAGACTCGAATTTGAGTAACCTCGGGGGTTGCAATTCCGCCAAGCCGAACCGGATGCATCGATTTTTCTACGGTCAAAATCGGACCGGCCGGTCCGGGAAAGCGAATAAACCGTTCTCGGGGGCTTGGCCCATGTGTCACCTGTGGTCGATTTGATGAAAAATTGCAAGCATGCAGAAAATAAAAAGGAAATTAAAATTACAAAAATTATTAAATTATAAAAATAATAATATAATCATTTTCACATAAACTAACAAAAATTATAAAGAGTATATTTAAAAAAGGACTCGAACCTCCTTTTCTTAATTTGTGTATATTTATTATTATGTACATATTTATTATTATGTAAAAAAATAAAAATCAGACAAAATTATAATTTTTTGTGTAAACACTCGTGACATATAAAGTTTGTCTACTCTCGTTGTTCACGATTAATTTAAAGTGTGATAAGTTTCAAAAATAGATTTTTTATAAAAAAATTATTTTATAAGAATATATTTTTAAACCCTAAATTGGATTTATAGGCTAAAAACTATAATAATAGAAGAGTTTATGAATACATAGCTAACTTGATAAATTTTTCTCTAAATAATTTTTATTTTGATAAAAGAGAAATCAAAATTAGTAAAACATGGGTTTAACTTTAAGTTCTATTTTGATACTTAAACCAATTCCCTCGCCCCCCATCAAGTACAAAGTGACAGAAACTATTGATATGAAGCTTTCCTGCTCTTAAAATATCTTTCAAATTTGTCTCTCTCCATGATAGACTCAAAATGAAGATCTCATACGAAGGTCTTCTGCCCCAGACCCTTCTTTATCAAAATATTATTTGTTCTGGTCTAAAATGCCCCGCGGATTTGACCCTCAAGCTATAATGCTGCTCACAAGTAAATAAATGGTGAGAGATGCAACAAAAAATCTGTTTTTCATAATTAAAAAGTTTTCAGAATGATGTATAAAATGGATCCAAAAATCTATTAAAAGTAGTAACTACAACTGATGGCAAATGACAGACGCACATGACAAATCATCATCATCTATAATCCACATACCCAATTCTACAAGTTGTTTTTTAATCAGGTCGAATGATACCAGAGAAGACCAGCTAACCATCTTCTTTCCATCCCCTAAGGAGGGATGATTGTCATTACCAGTACCAAGATTCATTATGAAGCTTGACTCATCCATCATTTTGATTTTCGCCCCCAACCGTGCCAATGACTCCTCAATGATATATACGAAATATCTGCCATCTCTTGAGAACAAGTCTTGACTAGCAGAAGCATGTGCCTTTGCTGTAACCTTGTTGATAATTTTGTCGGACCAGATTTTCCTGGTGAAAGATGAGCTGCGAATAAAAAGTAGTCCCGTATTCTTCCCCACAAAAATATCAGAAGAGGGATCTAGAGAATCAAGATATGGGGCACCATTCACAGAAAGCAAATTCGCTTCAACCAGCCAAGAACTCAAACCAGAACTCAAGCACTTTTTAATTATATTCATCTTCGTCAATATTTCCTTGATCTGCTCTGCATTTGATTTTTCAGAACCTATCAACTTGTAAGCTCCGCTACTATCAAGAAATGAATTAGCATCAATCACAGGATGTCCTCTTCTTGCAAGATCTAGTGTAAAGTCAGAATTTGGACCATATAAAATGAAATTACGTATGTTATGTTTCTCAAAGTGACAGAGTAAGTTCCTTATGAGCGGCTCAGATGCCCAAAAGATGCTCACAAGTATGACAGTGTCCCGCTTTGACACTGATTGTAGAACAGGTCCAAGTTCATCAAAGTTCCTCACTTCTCTTCCAGGATGTACTTCACTGAAACAGAAATCATACCATTTCAGATCACTCAAAGGCTTTGCTTCCAAAAGGTCGAAATCAATGTTACTTTCATCTAGTAGATTTGAGTCTGGTCCTACTGTTTTGCCATAGTTAACACCAGCATCCCTGTGAGAGATGCTAAGAGCTCTTTCTTGAAGAAAGTTGGTGTAGATATTAAAGTAGCCACGAGAATGAACAAATTTTATGAACCAAGGAGTCCATATCCTTTCTCCCAATTTTTTGTACCATCCGGTTGTCACCTACATAGATTTAGATGTTTATGTCAGCAGGGAAAAAAAATTCGGGTAAAAAAAAAAAAAAAAAAAAAAAAAAAAAAAAAAATAAAAAACTAGAATAAGTAGAAGGTAGAAAGTAACATCTGACATAAACAACACATACCATTCCTGGAAGAAGTGGCTTGATGCCCTTAGTCTTGTGGACATCATACCACAAGCGAAATTCTTTCCACGGCTTCGGGAAGAGAAGCTGCCCCCAAGTGCCAACAAGTTGGTACAAGAAAAGTCGTGTTCCACTGTCCACTTGCAATTTGTTCCCATGCTTACCTGCATTAAGAAATCAATGGGCAAGAAAATGATATATATAATATATATACAAAGGTTGTCCAAGCACAAATGGGATGTTACCATTTAGGTTCATGACTTCACATAGAAAGAAAGAGGAAGTAAGGATTTAATCATTCTGTTTACTCTCCAGGAATTAAATTAACATACTTCAAACAGCAAGATAAGTGCCTTGTTGATGGCAGAAGAGAAATGCATTTTGAGGGCAAAACGGATTTTTACTGAGATAGTTGGGTAACTTTGAAGCTCTATTACTCAAATTTAGCATATGAGGAAAAACAATTGTTGGGATTAGATCCTACTTCTCAATTAATTTTATTATTTTTTATACTCAGAAGGCTATGTACTGACGTTTCTATGTTAGGATAATGTTTGATTTAGTTATTAGAGTAGATAAACAGATTTTCATATTATTTATACATATACAAGGTTTGTTGATCCAATGTAAATGACTAGTGTATGTAACCGTTGATGGTACATACAATAGATATAAGTCATAATTAAATTGAAGTAAAATAAAGTTGATAATTGAATAATAAAGATATACCCTTCATCATATATAAACTATACCTAACAAGTTTTCTACTAATCAAGGATAATTTACATTGATCATCGGACAAGGTCCGAACTCAAAAGAAATTAGTGCAGTTGGGTAGTACTAAACATGATATGTAGAGTAATTTCATACTATGAAATGAAATTGTTACGCTATAGTCATATGTAATTTATGTGCTCTTAATCTTGAATATATGTGAAAGAACTTGCGAGGCCACGATTATGTACTTAGATATATTACGTATTTTGATATTTTATGATTCAGACATTTTATAACTCAAAAACTTTGTATATTAGGTATGTAGTGTTTGTTAGATGGTATAAACATATGCAATATAGAATTTATGTTGCCTGTTCGTCCCCCTTAAATCGTCCTAATTGATTATCCAGAAACTAAATTTAGTCATATGATGTTGCATTACATGGATGTTTTTAAAACTTGTCTAGCACCGTCGGCCAATCAGATCCATGTTGAACACTCTTGGATATGCTCTTTTCGAATGACTGATTTAATGAAATTAAATAATTGATGATATTATTTTATTTACAAAGTTAAATCAGAGAATTATTTTCTCTATTGAATATTTTATTTACAAAATTAATTTTTCAAGCTCATCATTATTTATTTTTCATGTTTGTTTAATATTTGCTTCACATGCTTTTTTGGATAATTGAACATGATAGAAAAATATTAAAAGTGTATGTTTTTATTGTTTAAAATATATACCGATCCTAAAAGTAATGAAAAGAATTAAAAGAAAACATTGTGGTATGAAAAGAATTAAAAGAATTATTGTATGAAAAATATAGATATACATATGATGGCATAAAAATGACACAATAGAGATATTGTGCTACAAAAAGAATTAAAAGAATGTAATTTTTATATTTACAAGAATAAAATCATAATTTTTTCACAGTTAAATAACATAGTTAGAAAGTCAATGAAATTTAACTTACAACCAACTTAAAGGCTTCTACAAACAACATTCGGAATCTATATTATTAAATTTTAATGATTTTTTATGTAGTTTTTAAGAAAAAGAATCTCTAGAAAAATGTGGCACTTGTTAGGATTTTCATATCATGTTTGTGCCACTCAAGCTAGACACAGATTATTGAAAAATTACATAAATAGTACTGTGGCAACAAACCTTGGACATTTAATACCTTGCTCATTTATGTAATGTAATGTCAATGAATCCATACATATACCATTTATCCCATCAGTGAAATTAAGCATAAAATAGATAATGAAAAATTAATAAACGTTATTTGACACAAGTTACACGACTATTGTAACACACATTCAGTATGGATACAGCTTCCATTTTGAGATATCTATGCCTCATATTAAAAATAAAAAATAAAAAAAAGCCTAATTGCAACTGGCAATGCTAACAACTAACGTATGTGGCATTTGTTTCTCCTCATTTTACCACAAAAAAGCAATCGTGATACTTTCGAACCTAGACACATGCACTTCTAGACGGTTTAAATGCAGTGGTTATTGAGAGTCAAGAATTAAGCTTTGTTGAAGTCACCTAAAAAATGGCACAATTCCTTGTCAAATTGCAGTTCTAGATTGGGAGCGCTATGTTAGTGGTCCTGACGCCAGTTATAGATAGATAAATGTCTAAGTTTTAAAAGACAGGAATTTAGACAGCACTATTGTAAGTTCAAAAGGGTTTCAATCAAGATTTTGTTGCCAAGTATGCTTAAATGTGTCTAATCAAGTGACGAAAGGGAATCATTTTCTTTTTCTGTAGGAAAAAAGGGACCAATTCTGAAGACCGGGAGGTAGAAGACTTTAAGGGGGGGAATTGAAGATTCTGCATTTTATATGTAAATCTTGTTGTTATCTTCATGTAAAAGGTCTTCTGATATGTTGCGCATGCATTTGCAAGCTCTATTGACCTTAGAATGAACATAGGTTTAGACACAATGCCATAATATTTGGTTAAAATCAAATTTAGTTTCAAAAATGGAAAATTCTCAAAATGAATAATTCCCCAAAAAAATACAAAGTTTCTAAAAATGAAAAGAATCAACTGGCAGCTTGGTGCAAGGATGGCCAGTTATAAAATTTTGGCAGTGTCAATTGTATGCAAAAATCAGGCGCATGGTTGTAGCATTTAATCCTCTCAACCACCATCTACAGCTACTTCACCTGCCCGAAACGGGGCACCCCGCTGAAAATTTAAAATTTTATAACAGCTAGATTTTTCAGTCCTCCATAAAAACAACTCTTTGAATCTCATTTATCAAGAATTTTTTTAACTTCCAACCACTCCTTGTGATTATACTTGCCAAACCTAGGTGAGATAATATTTTTGAGATTTCAATGGCATTCATTACAATATTTTTGAGCAATAATTTGTTTTACCTACTCTTCTTGAGAGAAATTATCTTGTAATCAATTCTTCGATCTTGCGAGATGTTGTAAGAGTGAAGGTTCATTTTGAGTGTTTCAAAGAGTCACCAAGTAAAAAATTTTTAAGTGGTAAAGGTTTGATCTTCACCCAATTAACAAGATTAGATAGTGGAGAAGCTCTCGAGCCAGAAGCTTGTGGAGAGGACACACGGGCAAGGATGTGCCTAACCTCTCTAAATCAATTGTTTACTTACTCTGTCCTTGTTGGTACTTGATTGATTTGTGCAGCATATTCGCATTATTAGGATGTGATTTGGCTAATTTCAAAGAAAAGGTAAAATTAAATCTAAAATTGATTATTAGCATAACACCCTTTCTCACCCCCTCCTTCCAAGATTATTTGGGACTTCAACTATTTATGACCAAAATTCAGAAGGCAAAAAAAAGGTAAAAGGAAAGAAAAATACCTTGAGACATTAGAATGCAGTTCTTTTCTGGTAAGCATGACAGTCAAACAAAATTATAAGTGAGGTTTCCTAGACTAGAAACAACAAACGCTGCACAGAAAATGTGATGCTAACAAGTACTTATTCTAGCATTACTACAAGATAGCGGGCAAAAAGCATAACTTTTTTATCAGGAAAAATAGAATCACTAATGAGTACACTTCGAGATGGTTAACTTTAGGATTTCCATTGAAAGGTAAAAGGAAAGACAAAACACCTTGAGACTGTAGAATGAAGTTATTTTCAGATAGATATGACATTCAAACACAATTAAAAGAGAGCTTTCCTGAACTAGTAAGATCTGACGCTGCACAGAGCCTCTGATATTAACAATTACTTTTTGTAACATTACAATAATATAATGGGCAACAACCATAATTTTTTATCAAGAAAAATATACAATCATAAGCAAGTATACCTGGATGTGGTTAACTTTATGATTTCCTTTAAAAAGATAAGAGCACCTTGACACTACATCCATAATTCACCAATGTTAAGGGCACTGGCTTGGTTTTCCATGAAGCTAACTATTTCAGCCCATTTTCAGCAAGGAAAATTGTCTGTTTTTGTTAGACCTATGCATGAGGTTTGCCACAATAGTTGTACCAGTATGCATATATTCTATGTTAGAACCCATATCTAGGCAAAGAAAAGCAGATTCTTGACTCAAATTATTCAAATTTACTCACAATTTATTGTGTGCCTCACCTAAGCTACAACAAACCATTAGCCTAAATACCAGGGCAACCTTCGCATTTCAAGCTCAACTTGCATCTTTGCCAACATTAGTGTGTGTAATTGCATGGGTGGGTGTTTTTGCATATCCACACGTCCCCCTTTTGATAGGAACTCAGCTACTCATCCATATAACAACTTAGCTAAACTAACTTTAAGTCCTAAACTAGATGAATCTGCTTTAGCCATTTAGCCTTAGTCAAAGACATATTAACAGTGCAATTCTATGATATCATGCTTCCCCATCTCTCACAGCCATTCCTCAAATTTTTTTCTCCTTCATTCTTCCCACCAGAGAATGATTTGATATGCACATGATTAAACCACCTTAGTCTATTTTCTCTTATTGATCTCCATTTTGGGGCTAAGCTAAAAGTCTTCTTTTTTATGCGTTTATTTTTTATCCTACTTTTTCTTGTCGCTCAATTTATCCTTACGTGAGCATTCTCAAAGTGCCCATTCATGGGGTTACCCAGATGTAAAAAATTGGGGAAAACAGAATTTGTACATGAAAAAATAAAATGATAGGCATGAAACCGAAAAGAGAGTACCTGGGACGAACCTTGGTCGTTGAAGGGAAGCACCATAAATGGAAGGGCTGAAGTTAGAGTCATTGTAATAGTAATTGGTTATCAAATTCTTAAGAAACTTGTAATATAGTGGGGAAACCTCCAAATCATCTTCCACAACAAAGGCAAACTCGTCGTCAGAGCTCGGCCACCAAGCCTCTAACCACTGTGCCTGCAAACCCACATTCCCAGTTCTGTAATGCACCAACTTTTCACCGAAATTCCATGCAAACCTATCCACGAAATTGAGTATTTTTCTCGAATTCTCCAAATTCGCAGACCCGTTAGTGTTGTTTTCGACATGGGAGAAATGGTCGATGTAGATGTGGAGATTGACACGGTCGTGGGCGTAGTCAGCTTTGGAGAGAGAGAGGAGGCATCTGGAGAGAGATTGTAAGCGATTGAAGGTGAGAAGTTTGATGGTGAGAATGAAATTGGGGGATGAAGGAGAAGAGATGGGGTTGAAGGAGAGAGAGTTAGAGAAATGGAGAGAAGAGCGGTACGAGCAAGAGTAGAAGAAGAAGAGAGCGGAGAGAGAGAGGATGAGGAGGAAGAAGAAGAGAAGAGGCAAGAATGAACTTCTCTTTGGAAGAGACATTGAATTGAGTTTCGATCACCGTCGGACCATTTTCTTCTGCCTGCTCCCTTGCTCTGGATCTCGATCTCAACAAAGCCCAAATTAACGAATTAAAAAAAAAAAAAACAAAAACCCCCACCACCACCTCCAATACCCCGAATTTGACCCACTTTTTTTTTTTAATTTCAAAAACATCTCACGAAGCAAAAAAAATAAAAAAAATAAAAAAAAAATAATCTAAAAATAATCATTTTTATTACAGATTCAACTTACAAATTCAACTAGCGACATATTCATGTGCAATAAATACGAACATAAATCTCTCCTCTCTTTCTTTCTTCTCCCTTCTTTCTTTCTCCTTCTTCTCTCTTCTCTCTTCTCTCCTGCGACAAACCTAAGTGTTGATCTTGAAAGCACAACCCGACACCATTGCAGCGATGGTTTTAGCATCCCGACAATTCAAACAGCATCCGACAGTCTTGTTCTTGAAGGCGCAACCTTCTGCATTGTTTCGTTGAAGCTTCTGCGGTAAATGCTCACACAAATCTGAAGGTATAATGTATGTTTGCTTTTGATTGACTCAATTAAAATATTTAATGTGATGTATCTTGATATTTGTTGAATTGTATATATAATACTCAATGTATAGATTCATTGAAATTGTCACAATTTATTTAGGTTTTAGGGTATGAATATTTAGTATAAATTTAGGGTTTAGAATGATATTAATAAATTGATTATTTTTTTTGTGTTTAATTAATTTATATTGATATAAATTTAGAATGTTTGTTGAAATTATCCCAATTAATTTAGGTTTTAGAGTTTGAATGTTTAGTATAAATTTAGAGTTTAGAGTTTAAATTTAGGGTTTTGGATGATATTGATTAATTGATTAATTGTTTAGTATTTAATTAATTTAGATTGATATAAATTAAGTATGTTCGTTGAATGTTTGTTGAATAATTATAATTATAAATTTAAGATTTTAAGATTTGTTGAATATTGAGTCGAAATTTATGGTTTGTTCGAAAATTTAGTAATTAGTAATGTATTTTTTCTTTATCCTCTCCATATTGGTTGCATGTTGAATGTATGTTGAATTGTTATAAATATATGTTTAGGATTATGTTTAATTGGTTTAATTTTTTTGTGTTTAGAAAAAAATGCGGATATGATGAGATTGTTGTACTATAACAATGGTGAAATTGTGACGGGTGAGAATGAAATTTGTTATGACCGTAGTCCTAAAAAATGATTAGGGTGAAAAAGAATGTAAACTTTGATAAGTTGGTGACTCTAGTATGTAAGGGTGTTCGGATAAATCATATGACACAACATATAGAGATTTATCATAGATATCTCGTCTCATACATGCAATATGGTTATTTATGGTTTGATTTAGATCTGATCAGTGATGATGACGATATTTTGAATTTGATCGAGTTTGCGATGAAGATGGGAGAGGATGTCAATCCTGAGTTGTACATTAAATCATACAATAGTGGAACATCCGAATATACGGATAACTATCCACGTATCGAATTTCGAGCGAATCTTGCTTTTGTAGAAGTGGATAATAATGTTGATGAGGAAGAAGAGGCGGAAGAAGAGAATGATGATGAAGAAGAATATGATGTAGAAGTTGGTGGTGATAGTGGTGGCGGTAGTGATGCAAACGAATTAATAATCGGGCCCTCCTCCTCAACCCATAGTAGTAGTAGTGGTTTTGGTAGTGGCAATGGCCGTAGGGAATATACCTATGGCCGAATAGATGACTCAATTCCATTCATGACAACCACACCCGGAGGTGATGGTTATGTGACTTTTGAGCAAGATTGTAGATTGACATGCGATAGTTTGAGTTTTAGCAATGAATTAAAGAAATGAATGAGATTTGAGTCCAAAGATCGGCTTATTCATGCTATCATCATGTGGAGCACCATTATCAATTTCAGGTTGGGAAATCAAGTCCAACACTTTGGATAACAATCTATACGCAAAGGGATGAAAGGTGTAGGTGGAGGTCGTGTGCTCGTATAACAAAACTTATTAGTGAGTTTGTGATTACTGTTGTAGAGGGACCACAAACATGTGTGAATGTCGAGTTGATGCAAGATCATAGACAATTGGATTCAAATTTGATGGCTCGTCATTTCCTTAACTATGTGAGGGAAAATCCTAGTGTCAAAGTTGCTTTCCTTCGAATTATTATGAATGAGAAAACTATGTATGCAGTTTCCCATAGAAGAGTTTGGGCAGCAAAAAGAAGGGCTATAGAGATGGTATATGGGATTCAGATGATTCCTATAAACAACTATCTCGACTGTTGGATGCAATAGTTCAAAAAAATCCAAGGACAGAAGTAAGTTGCAAGTTGAGCCCACCAAATACAAATGATGAGTCAGTTTTTGAATGTGTGTTTTGGGCATTTGGTCATAGTATCATAGCTTTTAGGAGTTGTAGGTCATTGATAAGTATAGATGAGACTCACTTCTATGGGAAATATAAGCATAAGTTGTTGATTATATGCAGTATGGACAACGAGAATCATATTGTCACGTTGGTCTTTGGGTTGGTTGATGGGGAGTCACTTGCTTCTTGGTCATAGTTTTTGAGCTGTGTGCGATACTATGTTGTTAGAGATAGGGAGGGTCCGATTTGTTTGATTTCAAATCGACATGAAGGGATAAGGGCAGTAGTTACTCGTCCTGAATTTCTGTGGTCACCTCCAAATATTATCTGGCGTTTTTGTATGTGTCATGTGGTTAATAATTTCAACACACACCACAAAAATCAAACTTGTAAAAAAGTAGCTACCATTGCTATATTACAGCCATAATGGAAGAAATTTGACATACACATTATAGCCATAATGTAAATATTGTATGTGAACAATGGACTTTTTCTTACGATGGTGGCTTTCGTTTTGGATACATGATGACAAATATAAGCGAAAACTATAATGTCATCTTAAAGGATGCAAGAAATTTATCTGTTTTGTTTTGGTATTGAAGACTTTTTATAATTTGGTAAACTATTTTGAGGCTCGACTTGCTAAGGCAAGGGCGGGAATGGGAAGGGTAAGCGGTATACAAAGTATGCAAATGTCATGTTAGGGAGACCTTCATACAGTTGTCTCATTTAGCAGTGAGCATGAGATCTTTTGTCATGCCTCGATTCTCGATCCGAGACCGTGAACAGCAGCCCGTCACCCCATATGCTGCCATCACTCGACACGTATACCAAGACAACGAAGGCTAACATCAATACATGTTTCCTCAAAATATCATTTTCCCAAGTAAAGAATGTAAAATGTAAGACATTTGCCTCAATGCATAAGTATATAACATATTTGAGAGTTTCAACTACCTTGCACAATAAAATTTCAGTCATCCCAATAAATATATACAATGGACATTCTATAGATCTCAAATATACATATATATCATCCAACATTATTAACTATATCACTACGGAAGAGTGATCGATACCATACCCAAAGTCTAAGGTCTCCAATACAAATCAAGTATGTCGAACTCTCTCGACATGTCTTCCGTCAATCTATTCTCTGAAATCAAGGAAAGTAAGGGGTGAGTATTTGGAGAATACTCAGTGAGTGAGGGGATCGACAATATGTTATCAATCATATATGTGAGCACGGAGTGTCAAAGCAAAGTTTTAAAATGCGACGGTATTATAAAACGATCATGATATTTCCACAATTCATAAATCATATGTCACACATCATGATATCCACACACGCATCCGTCAACGTTTCAAAATCATATAGAGCTGGCCAATAAAATATCCCCGGTGATGGTCTACCGCGACCAATGACGGGCGCATTAGGGGTGTTTCATATGCAAGTATAAAAAAAACATCAAGCTCTCTTCCCCAATGTTGGCCACTGGCCTCAATAGTATTAAGCATACATAATCAATCATGTATAGAATTCTGCCCGAAGTTAGATAGTGGCGTCACACACGTCCTCCCTTACATAATTCATCCGGCCGCAACTGTACATATGGCGTTTGGGGGATACCTCCGGCCAAAACATATCCGGACACAATGGGTGTCACTGCCAAAGCCCTTCGTAGCTACGGAAGTCCATCATGGACATCATCATATCACAAGTGGGTATCCGACCCATGCATCACAAGTAAGCGATTTGGCCCATAACAATTCATTAAAGCAAGTCAAATAAATGTGCCAATACAAATGGAAGTATGTAAATCATGTCAAATTCATAAAAGTGGCACAAGTCATTTCTATACAAATTTTACGGATGCATATCATTTAAACAGTTCATTGAGACACTCCAATGATCACAAAAGAAACATTTATAAAAATATATAATTCGCATGCTTCCACACACATCATAAACCATATCATTTGAAAAGCTATAAAAACATGGATTTATTCAATCAATAATACAATGTCTACAGTCTCACTCACTGTACTAGAGACGATAGTCACTCCCGGATGTCTCTGCAGTGAATGTCCTGCTCTGTTCAGCTTTCAGCAACTCCTAAGGGACATAACCAAGTATTTACCATCATCAATGTCAATTCTTTTAAGAAAACTCAAAACCCTAACATTGAATACCCAATCTTTCTCTCACTTAAGGTGACTCAAAACCCACAAATTCTTTTTCATCAAATTTCAGCATAACTTCAAAGTCATGAAAGAGGAAAAATAAACTCAAACTAAAATTAAAATATTACTTAAATTTCAATCTCCGATTTGTCTCAAGCGAATCACGATCAAATCCTAGATTTTCTCTCAATAGAAACATCAACTGTCTCACTAGTTTTAACTTGCTAGAGGTTGGGTCATGAGTTTTGAAACTTTTCGAGTGTGGGTCTAAAGGTATTTGGATTTATCTTTGGAAGAACAAGAAGAATGAGAGAAAGGAGGTGTGAACTGACAGAGAAAATGGAAGAAGAAGAAGAATAGAGTTTGGCCTTCGTGAGTTCTAATGTCTCACCCTTCTCTTTACTTATAAACTCATTTCTTGAATTTACTTAGTTACCCTCCTTCACTTTCAAAGTACCAGGTGTCCAATATGTCCCTTTTTGATAAATTTGGATATCAACATAATGACCTTAAATACTTAAAATTTTATTTATTGAGGAAAAGTGTGATTTGTGATGTGTTTGGGTCAAGTCTCATCGGTCTAGCTGATCATCAGTTAAAGAGAGAAAATGTTGTTCAGGAAGACTGATCGAGAAGGCTGACCAGATAGGCCATCTAGGAAGGTTGACCGGATAGGTCGTCCGGGAAGGCTGACCAGAGGGGTCGTCTGGGAAGGCTGACCAGATCGATAGCTCGGGAAGGCTGATCAGGAAGACTGACCGGGATAGCCGATCTGGAAGACTGATCAGGAAGACTGACAGGGATGGCCGATCGGGAAGACTGATCAAGAAAACTGACCGGAATGGCCGATTGGGACGACTGATCAGGAAGACTGACTGGCCAACCAGATGAGAGTGCTTCCTTATGGCTAGCCGATCAATAATAGAGGGACACAAGCTTCTCAAAATTACAAGTGTATACCGACAGGTTCTTGATAGTACCAAGAATTTATTGTCAACAGTACCGTATAGGATTTACAAATATCCGAAGGGAAATGTAATGGACACCGTTTTCTCAATACCGAACGAAGGAATATTGGAGAAAATTTATGACCGAATGGATTGGCAAATACCCGAAGGGAAATAAAACGGACTGTCCAGCCAATGAAGAAAATTATGTCGGACGGGTGCAGAGCAAAATTGGAAGGCACCGATAAGAATTTTTAAAAATTTTAAATTTCAGGTGCTGAATAAAAATTACTCAACAGTGCCGAAGAGAACGGAAGGTGCCGATTGGAGATTAGAAATACTATTCGGTCAACAGACCGATGAGAAATAAATATTTAAACATATCATTGAGGCAAAGATACCGATCGGGAATTCAATTATAACCGACGGTAATATACCGAACAATAGAAACAAATAATTGGTCTAAAACTAACCGATCGCCTAAAATTTAAAACATCAGCCGATCAAATATTTAATGAATTTTCTGAGTGAATTTCGTTATATGTAACATGAATAATATTATATATCTAAATGTGAGGAGAAGTAAAATATAAGTACACCGAGATATCGGTGTTATATCTTTAAGGTAGAGACGGGTCATAGACATACACGTACGAGCACAAGGGAGACAATAAACAAATTGTGGATATGGCAAATGAGCATTGCACATGTGGGAAGTGGCAAACTTATAGAATTCCTTGTTCGCACACTTAGACAGACTATGATTAATGTTCATAGATGGACTATGATTGATGTTCATATGATCGTCGGGAAATGGTATATATGGGAATATCAATTTAGAATCTATGAACATCATTTCTTACTGGTGGAAGACTATTCGGGATGACCTATAGGTTCGTACCCAACCATCATCCCCGATTGTTCACTTAGACGTGCTAAAGGGAGACCTAAATCATCTTGATATCAAAACGAGATGGATTTTCAGGAATCATCTTCGCGTTCATCTTGTGGGAGCTATAATTAGGATTGGCAATTGGGTCGGGTCGAGCTTGAGCCTAACTTTTAGGCTTGATTTAATTACGGGCCAAGTTTGGACATAAATGGGCTCAGCCCGATACAAGCTCGGCTCGTTTAACATTAAGCAGCATGTGGTATATGTATGTAGTGTAGGGTAGGTAGCTGTTTGTATTTTGCCTTTTTTATTTTTTATCTCACAGAAGAAAGCAGCCCAAGAGTCAAGACCCAAGTAGAGAGTCCATATCCTTTCCTATCCCTAACCTAAGTCATGCCTGGTGTCTCGTGTGCACGCCCAACCCTAACTCCAACACCTTCCCTCGCTCTCTCGGGAAAACCATTCAAAGACCAGTAAATGTTCTGGTTGTCCGTCATATATTCAGGGTAGAGAACCGTCGTACTAATTTTATGGTCTCCTTATACCACTCTCATTCTCAAAGACTCAATGAGTTCAGGACTCCTCGTCCTCTGGCTGCTTTACTTTCGCTTTTGAAGGATGATGTAAAGATAGCAAAGTTCTAAGACTGGGAAGAGTTTTTTTCAAAATCAAATAAATTTGTAATTCAGTTGATTTAATTTTAAAATATTTTGATTAATTTGAAATTATTAAAATTAAAAAAAAAATTGATTTTTTATATATTTAAAGAAATTTTGTAGGTAAAAAAAAAATTATTATTCGAACTCGAGCTTGGCCCGAAATGGGCCCAAAGCCCTTTTAAGTTTTCAAACCAAACTCGAGCCTAGATTTTTTTGAGCTTTTTCGAGCCGAACTCGAGCTTGAACTTATAAAATTTCAAATGACTCGAGCCCGAGCCTTGTAAAGCTCAGCTCAGAAAACTCGATTGCCAGGTCTAGCTGTAGTGCGAGGGTCATAATAGGAAGAGATGCGCGAGACAAATGAAGTGTGGGCTTTGTGGCAGACAAGAGCATAATCGACGAAATTGTCCAACCAAACGAATCCAAATGTTTGATTATATTTGTGCAACATTTAATGCATTAAGTGTTGATGTATTAAATGTTAATGTATTTGTGAAAATTTTCTTATGAATGCAAAGTTTGTCTTTTGTACTAATACATTTCATGTGAAACATTTTTGTGTTAATGTGTTAATATCTTTTTGTTCTAAGTATTGATGTGTTTTTTTCTTCTTTCTCTTACAGATGGATCCCGAACCTATAGATCATTCCCTTTTACGCTTACACGATGATATCGCTCTTGCACAGTTTGGGATGGAGATGACCAGAGATGGCTCATTTGTCGTAGACGTGAGGCATCGTTACGACATTGGGACCATGTTCATGATAACGAGCGAGTTCGTCCTCTCCTTGAGCAGTCGGGTTTCTTGGGTGTTGCTCGACTGCGATTTATTCATTTTGATTGACATCTTATTACAGCTCTAGTAGAGCGATGGAGACAGGAGACGCATACATTCCATATGCCCCACGGAGAGTTTACCATCACCCTACAGGACGTTGACGTACTCTAAGGTTTATATGCAAATGAGAGTCCCATAGTAGCTAGGACGACGATGGTTAGATGGGTTGATGAGTGTGAGAGGTTATTGGGTATGAGACCTCCACATGAGTTCTTTCGAGGGTACAATGCTAGCTACCTTTTCTAGCTTTTTAACATTTGTGGCTCGAAGTCGGATGTGCTTCTTTTGTTGTCTATCCATATGAGTTATCGCTTTATTCTTTTGCACCCTTTAAAATTCGACAATTGCAGCAGCTTGCACATACCAAAACATGATCATATTGTCTGTATCAAATACTAAATTCTTATCAAATACTGTGTTCTAACTTTGCTTTTGCTAATGAAATACCTCAAATAAAAGAGTTATCATAGCATCGTCTCCCTACTCCATAGACAAACAATTTAACTAGGTTTCAGATCGAGCAAAATCAAGCATATTCGCAAACTTTTTTGCCTCAACAAAATCCAAGTAACAAAAGTCATAATTGCCGTAACTTATCGCCGTAGTTCCCCTCTCTTTTAGGTCCTTGGACCTATTAAAGAAACGAACCAAGATGGGGGGAAGGGGGCCTTTTTTCAAGAACAATTCCTTGCCCTTAATAACGTGATTATATTCTAGATGGGCACTAGTGGACCTAGTTTCAACAGCCAGGTCCCCTTTCTTGATCGGCAACTCCATGGCCCTCGGAGAAACCAAATCCATACACCCCACCAAATTTTCCCCAGCATCAATAGCGACAACCTTAGCTTGGGCACCTCCTTTCATTGAACTTTCGATAGACAAACGGGGAATTAAGGGGGCCATACCCACACCATCTTACTCGATGTTGCAAGCAGTTGCGGCCGACTTACTTTCTTCCCTTTCATAATAAGTTTAGAGATCGAACATTCATCCTCTACTTCTTTCTATTTGATACTCTCCATAACATGTACACCTGCAGAACTTGGTTTACCAATATCATCACCGTCCTTACTACTCGGTGTCCACACAAACCTTTATTTTCTCTTAGGAAAAGTCTCTGGGAATATGTCATCCGACTCGCTCCCTTCCTCCTCAACAACCCTCTTCAACAAACACCTTATTGCCTTCAACGTGGTGACTTTATCAAGGTCATCACCTTTCGCATGATTCATGACATCTACAAGCCTCTTGGCCCTCTTCTCTAACATGAATGGCCTTTGAATTTGCAATTTCTTATCCAACAAAAGGCCAATGAATTTTAGCATTTCATCCACAATCATTGTTTCTACCCAAATAGCCATATTCTTTGCAACACAAATGTCACGCCCCGAACCGGGAATCTTGAACAGTCGTCCGTTGCCCTAGATGCCGACTGTATTTTTACAGAAAATCGAGCAGAACCTCCCCATAAATCGGATGTCTCCCATGTACAAATAAACCTGTATACCTGTAAAAATGCAAAATCATCCTGAAATCAAAATAAAAGGGTCATCCCGGCCTCACAACAACTCACCAACCACAGTAGACATCCAGGACAACGCCAGGCTAAATAAACTATCAGCAATCCTAGCCACAGACCTCTACTGTCATACCCAACTAGAGCATGAGTAGCCGCCACACCGAGCGGACCTAAATTTTATACAAATGTATAACAAATTTCCCAAGTAACATTCAAATACGTACAATCGTCTCAATACAAATGAAATATGAGAGCTTCGCAAATAAACATACATAAATTATACAGTCATCCCAAAATAAGTACACGGCCAACTACGGACCTCAACAAGACCACGCAGGGTCGACATAAAATATGAAATTCATATTTTTATTTAAAACTTAAATCTCACCGTCGTGAATCACCCAAATCCACCAAAATCTCCAAAATTTGAAATGTCGCTCCGGCGCAACAATAATCCTGTCTGGGTAGGGAAAGAGGAGGGGTGAGTACTCGGGGAAGAATACTCAGTGAGTGAGGGGATAAATCTCAAGTACTAATAGTGTAGGTAAAAATTGGAGTGTCAAATAATATCATTCGTAAACAATAATTCAAGTTTTGTAGTAAATCATGATATGTTCGATAAAATAAATTCTTTTAATCATTCACACGATATCATACATATATGCATCCATTTAAAAATCAAGTATAACATAAAGCTAGCCGAAAGAATCCTGGCAAGGGTCAATCATGACCAAGGACAGGCGTATCGGGGGTTTTATTATGCAAAGTGTTTCAAAAGTAGCTCTCTACCCCGACGTTAGCACGTATAAGCAATTCCCAGTGCTAGACCGCCTATTCTGACAGACCTCCCCTTTCGGTTCAACTGGGCCCATACGGAACATCACAATCATGTACAAGCAACTCCCGGTGCTAGACCGCCTATTCTGACGGACCTCCCCAATACTTGGTTCAACCGGGCCCATACATATCACAATCACGATGTTTGCGGATACCTCTGGCCAAAGCGTATCCGGGCAACCCGTGCCTCTACAAACACCCTTCGTAGCTACGGAATCAATCAAGAACATCCGTCCCCCACCGGGACTCAATCACATCATATCAACACAAAACTAGTGGGCATCCAACCCACATAGTTCATCAAAACGATTCAAAACCGTGTGCCAATACATTTCATCAAAATTCAATTCAAATCAACAACCGATGCAATGGTAGAATAGAAAACATTCAAGTTCTCAAATCATGACACAATTTCATTTCATTCAGACATGGATGCATAGTCATAGAAATCATAAGTTTACGACACTCTAATAGTCACAAAACAGATTTGAGATTTAATATCACACATCGAATCAATGCATATCAAAGCGTGTTTTGTTTAAAACACGGTAAAATCAGATTTTCACTATTTCATGCAAGAGATTAGGGTCTCACTCACATTCTAGAGAGGGTGGTCACTCTCTATTTTCACAATCAAACCAATTCGACTCCTCGAGTCTCCAAAAAGATCAACCTAACCAATCAAATTATCACGATAGTCATCAAATTTCCAATTATTCTTAGGGTTTATCATTTTCCCTAAGTTTGTACAAACCTTAATTCTCTAATTTTTTTGAATAAACTTCAATGTCATCAATTTTCATTCCATTTATAAGTAAATAACCAAATCAAAATCAAGTTAAATTCAAATCTAAAATCGTTCAAAATCGAAAACACGTCTAAATACATAAATTCCCCATAAGTTAGAAAAATCTTTGAAAATTCATACACTTTTCAATTCTCATCCGATTTCTTCAAACCATATCTCATTTTAAAGATATTGAAACCTATTTTTATAATATAGAGATTTTATTTGACTTACCTATATGCAACATCAACTATAATGTAAAACAACGCATCAATTCTTAGGCTCAAATCCCAAATTTCGACTGTTTTCGTGCATTCGTCAAATTAAACTCTAAGTGAAACTATTTAAATCAATTTAACTCAATTCCATCTTCCGAAACAGCTCAATTTCGTATAAAATTATATACTTAACCTAAATAATAACATATAATGTCAAACAATGTGTTCTAATCGAATCTAACATATACATATTTCATTACCCTAGATTTAACCCTAATTTTACTCAATTTATTGAGATGATCAAAAATTTCTCACCTAGGGTTTCTCGGTTTGCAGACCTAGCTTCCGGTCGCTAGGGGACTCAAGCTCGAACCTATAACGATTTCAATTTGCAGCAATCGTTAGAAATTAAACCTAAATACTCAGAATATTCAAACCCTAGAATCAAAATTGATAAACCAATGCTTACCTATGCAAGGCTGTGACTTAGGGTTCTCGGAGGCCTATTGGAGACTGCTGATTTGGGGCTTCAACTAAGGTTGTAGCAGGGCTTTCAACGCACGAGCGAAAGAGAGAGCGAGAGCTCTGTGAGTTGTCGTGCGCAGAGGCTGTCGCGCGCGGCCGGGGGCTCGCGCGGCGGGGCGAGGCTGCCACGCAGTGCGGGCAGCGGCGCAGGAGAGGGAGGAGCAGAGTGAGAGAGACTGAGGGAGACTGAGAGATAGTGAGTGAGAGAGGCCGAAATAGAGAGAGAGAAAGTGATAGAGAGAGGTGAGCGGTGGCGTGTGGTGGCGCCGAGTCGCGGCGGAGAACCGCGAGAGGGAGAGAGTGAAAGTCGCAGGTGAGGGCGATCGCGAAAGGGAGAGAGTGAGAGAGAGCGAGAGAGACCAACCGGGAGAGAGAAGGAGAGAGATAGAGAGGTGGCGACCCGCGGCGGTCGCGGTGGTTTGCGGTGGAGGCGACGAGGGCGAGTGAGGGAGGGCGGCGGCGAGGGGGATGCGAAGAGGCGGAGAGAGAGTGAGGGGGAAAAGGAAAGAAAGAGGGAAATTATGGCTTAGCCCTAATTTCGACTCTTTTTCTTTTTTTTTTTTATAATTAAATTTATAATAATAATAATAATAATAATAATAATAATTATTATTATTATTATTATTATTATTATTATTATTATTATTTTTGTAAATAAATTTATAAATAATTAAGTGAGTAAATGTATAAATTAATAAATGAATAAATAATCATGTATATATTTTTATACTCACTTTACTTTACAAATCGGAATTACAGATACTTTAAATATTCCAAAAATTTCAATTTAAAGATCCCAAAATCGAAAATCAATAAAATTTAAATATTTTTCCATATATACATAAATTGAGGATCATTTTATTAAATTCAAAAACGGAAATAATATACGAACACCGTAGTGTCGGTGTTACAACAAAACTTACCAATGGATTTAATAAAACTGGAGCGTCGAGAAGACATAGAAACCCCAAAGATATAAAAGGCTCTGCCTCAATCTCTGACAAGAGCGATATCAAATTTTTGTTTCCAAACTCCATGAAGAAGAATTTTTTTCTTCACGATCTATTAATGGTCTCTCTATAAAAGAACTTCTAATTGGATTCTCACTGTATTTGGATATAGTACCAACTTTCAGTGGGACCCCCAGCAACACACTTCCTCAAATGAAAAATATAGGACAAAATGTCAAAATCAAATCTCAAACGACAAAAACTCAACAAACTAACAATAGCTACTATCAAACCTCCACGCACTTGGAATCAACAAAGTTGGAAATATATTCCAACCCCTCAAAGCCACAGCCAAGGGACCTAAGTAAGGTACTCATATACCCTACCTCACATACTCTTTATACATGAAACACAACCCTCCTGGTATTTGATTGGCTTTTTCCTCCCCTCTAGGCAACCTTAACGAAATGATGTCTCCCAAATTCATATATTTTGTTGTAACTTGCAATTTCTCCGTCATTATGCTCTTAATCTTGCTAATACTTGGATGATTACGTAAAATAGAACCTTTCTCCATTATAACCTTTCTCACAGACTTATAACCTCTCTCACAAACTTCTCCTGAAAATCTCATAGCCCAATTTCTAGAACTCTTTTACTCAGAGTAGACAAACAAAGGAAGTAAAACAAACATAATAGCTACAAAAGAGATGTGTTGTGAAAGATTCACAAACACCAAGGCAGCACTTATCGCATTTATTGCTATACTTTCACCATCATTCTACTTTTTCTTCACCATTTTTCAAAATACGAAACTCTTTATGAGATTATGGTATATACACATAATCCACAAGTCTCCTCCCTCTTACTTATGTCCTCTAACTCTCGGTTCACAGTTATCGATTATCTCACTTCTACTGAATGTCTACCTTAATTCACTCCATTACGAATAGATAGTAGACATATTTAAAATTATTAAAAAATTCACAGTGAACAAAAAATAAAAACACAATTAATTTCTGAGGTTAAAGTTTTTAAGATCAAAAATCAAAACTTTCTACGAATCTTTTATTTCTATATTGTTATTAACCGTTATATTCTATCTCAACCAATCTAAAAATATATCATCTGTTACCCATAAACTCAAGATCACAATGAGAACTACTCCATCAAGTCCACAACTAATTTTCAGTAGCTTAGGAGACTTCTTAATTTTTATTTATATTTGATTAACAAAATCAAATTGGTTGATTACGTGGTGCTCCTGTATATCCCAAAAATTTTGGTACAAGAGAACAATATCTCATTAAAATTATGAGACTTTTCTCGCATGTAACAAAGATATTATCAAATTTTAGTTAGAAATTTTAGCATTTATCAGTATTAAAAAAATAATTTTAAAGATTGCATTGACTTGATTAAATATAATTATTCTAAACATTACCCATTTGAAAGTGTCCACGTTTTTTATTTTAGACAATGTTATCATTTATATCAACAACATACATTTCCTTTATTTATCCTTCGTTTTGATGTGTGCACATGTTGGTTAATATTTCTGCTATTAGCATCAAATATTAACAATGTTAATTAAAAATTTTATTATTGCAGAAAAACTTTACTCTGCTCTTAATTTAATACATTGTAGGAAAAATGTTTTATAGATATAATGGGACATTAAATTTTGGCTTGGCTTGACATGTATAAATTTTTATACATATAATGGGATATAATGTGCACACGTCTAAATTGGATCCGAACCTTGGGACGTCTCAAGAACACTACCAGAAAACACGGCTTCAGCGATGAAAATTAACGACGGATAGTTATCCGTCGCTAATTAATAACAAAATTATGATGGAATAGCGATGAAAAAATTAACGACGAAAAATTTCATAGGAAAAAATTCCGTCGCTGAAACAAAAGAAAAAAAAATTCGGACCTATTAGTGATGGAATTAGCGACGGAAAAATTCCGTCGCTAATTCGTCGCCGAAAAAAAAGAAATTCAGACCTATTAGAGACAGATTAGTGATGAAAAAAATCCGTCGCTAATAGGTCCGAATTTTTTTTATTGAATATAATTTTTGGTTTTTATTAAATATAATTTTGTATTTTTATTAAATATAATTTTATATTTTTATTAAATATAATTTTATATTTTTATTAAATATAATTTTATATTTTTATTAAATATATTTTTATTTTTTATTAAATATAATTTCTATTTTTATTAAATATAATTTTGTATTTTTATTAAATATAATTTTATTTTTTATTAAATATATTTGTATTTTTTATTAAATATAATTTCTATTTTTATTAAATATAATTTTATTTTTTATTAAATATAACTTTTTATTTTTATTAAATATAATTTTGTATTTTTATTAAATATAATTTTTGTTTTTATTAAATATAATTTTTATTTTTATTAAATATAATTTTATTTTTTTATTAAATATAATTTTGTATTTTTATTAAATATAATTTTTTGTTTTTATTAAATATAATTTTGTATTTTTATTGAATATAATTATGTGTTTTTATTAAATATAATTTTGTATTTTTATTAAATATAATTTTGTATTTTTATTAGATATAATTTTTTGTTTTTTAAATATAATTTTATATTTTTATTAAATAAAATTTTATATTTTTATTAAATAAGAGTATTGTATTTTTAATATTGAGAGTTATAAATAAAGTATAGAAATAGAAAACAAATAAGCCAATAACATAAATGTAATGGTGGCATGGTGGTTAAGACTTTCAAGTTCTCTCTCTCACACCCGGGTTCGAATCTGGGGGAGAGCATATTTTCAGAACTTTTTCAGCACATTTACGCGTGGGTGGGCAGACGGGCGGACCGGGTTCCGGATGGTGGTGGAAGCGGGTCAGACGGGCAGGTCGGACGTCCAACTTCTGCATTTGGGTTTGGTCTTACTAACTTCACCGACAGATTAGCGATAAAAATTTTCCGTCTCTAAAAATCCGTCGGTAATTTAAAAATTCTAAAATAAAATTAGCGACAGATTTAGAGATGGAATTTTCTGTCGTTAAAAAATCTGTCGCTGATCCTTTGCTAAAATTAGCGAGGTGACTTTCAGCGACGGAAATTTGGGTATCAGTGATAGAAAAATTCGTCGCTGAAGCCGTATTTTCTGATAGTGGAAAGAGCACAAGTAATGGAGAATGCTGCAAAACAACTATCAATAATATGATGTTACATGTCATATTAAATGGTCAAATTCAATAAATGAAAAAAAAATTATGTGAACCAAAAACAATCCATGTTCAGAATTCTAAGAACTCTCACTTGCATTATTTTCTCACTCAACAAACACACATAAAGCCAACCAAAATACTATTCTCATTCTTTTTTCACATAGCGAGATAAACCACTCTCTCACTTCCCTTTCTTTTTTTACTGGCAAAAGTACGTAAAGCCAAACAACCAATCAAACAACATCACACCTTTCTCTCTCTTCGCATGCCCACTTCGATGCTTTTTCTTCACATGCATACAACTTCAAAACTCGTTTTTTAAATCTCAATAACTTCACTCACAACCCAAACCATCCGTTCACTGTCTTCCTCTTTCTCTCTTCAATTTTATCTCTAAATTCACTTAATAAAAACCTTCCTCAATCTCCTACAAACCTTTTATGACCTCAAATCACCGCTTAAACATAAACAAGATCAGGATTTAGATGACTTGTAAAAGCAAAACTTTAAAATGTAAAGGAAAGGACGTTGGTGCAGGTGAAGATTTAAAATTCAACCCTAAAGAGTTTCAATTAAAAAAAAAAGGTAAGTTTTTTGAAAAATGTTTTTCCAATAGGAGTATCAACCGCAACTGCTTAATAAATTGGGTATTTTTGAAAATCATTGGATTTAAGTATGGTGCTTTCTTGCATGAAATTTGTTCTGAATGGATTATTCTCCCAAATCGATATATATATGAGCACGTAATTAGAATGTTTTACACTAATATAGAAATCATAGGTGATAGAGAAAATGATTACGAGGAAGAAGAGGAAGATCAAGACAGTGAAACTCATTATTGGACTACTAGCATTCGATTGTCATGTGCATTTGATGGAAAACACATAGAAATCAATCCTAAGGTCATTTGCAAAGAAAATAATTTAGAATGGATTCTCTATCATGATTTTGAGTCTTACATGAAATTTGACTACTTAAAAAATGCAAGAGTTGTATTTGACAATCCATAAATGACTGTAGTGAATACAAATGCTACGGATTTATGATTTTATAAACAAATTCTATATTTGTTGATAACACATATGATAAGACCAAGAGGAAGAAACCATGCAACAATTTTATCAGAAGATTTTTTGTTAATGTCATGCATTATCAACAAACGAAACCCCGGCTTGCATTTTCTCATTTCTTATTTCATGATTACTACTCATGGCTTAGACGAACTAAATTTAATCTATGCTAATATGATTATCGATATTCTCGAAAGCTATGGAATTTGTTTGCCCATGGAAACCAGGATTGAGCTCAAAATGAGAAATGACATAAATGCAACATCTTTGCACAGAGCAAACTAGGTATTTGAAAATAACCAATGGACGAATGTTAAAAATAGAGAAAGAAATGAGGGGAATAGGGCAAGATGTGTGGAGGATACGCATGAAAATGAAATGCACATGATGGGAGACATTACTCAACAATCTTCTCCATTGATTGAATTCTTTAATTGAATGGATGCGATGTAAACAAAAATGATAAATAGATTTGATGTTTTGGTGAAAACAAAAATAATGAATAGATTTGATATTTTGGAAATTAAAGTGAAAGAAAGTCACGATAATTTTGATTGCAAACTCAGCAAGATTGAAAGAAATGTAGAAAATGTGTAGAACATCACAAAGACACCCAATTCAAACTGATGAATGTATCCGATGATCATTGAGTCACTAGTTTTGCTCAGTGTATGATGAAGACCTTGGTGACAGAAAGTGTTCTAAATTATTCATCTTCTTCACGCGCTCTCACTTCACCCAACACATTTGCAGCTTGAACAAATTACCAGAATGCCTTTGATATCCATGCCAACGCTGGTATTTCTTCGACTACTACAACAACTACTACTCCATTTCAGCATTCCATACCTTCTGTACCTACTATGCCTACTATGGTACCTATACCTTCTCCTCCTCCATTCCAAATGGATGCCTCTCCCTCCACTTCCTCTAGCAAGGACAAAGGAAAATGCAAAGTAAGGGCCGAAGTCAAAGATGCATAGTTTAACTTATACTCTTCGGCCTTCTCTCTTCTAATCTTTGTAATGTAAAATATTATTTGCTAATGATATTCTATAACTTTTCTTCTGTATCTAGGAAATCTCATTATTTAAAGTTTGCTGATAAGGCAATTTAAAGTTTGTGGATCATTATTCATATATATTATTATAGATATTTATAATTTTTGGACTCGATTTGTGTGATCATTGCCTGATTCTTAATAAAATTTTATTATATGATACCAATAATATTGGAGTCACTTACAATTTAATGTCACCACTTGGCAAAGATCAATCATGCAAAATTTTATTTTTAAATAACAGCAATATAAATGACATAACAATGTACATTTCTTGGTTGACCAAAAACCTCTCCGTCAACCAAGGACCTCCTTCCATCGAGTAAAGCAAACAACTTGGTCAACCAAAGCCCTTCCTTGGTCGACTAAGAAAGGTTGTTCCATCGACCAAGCCCCTCCCTTCGGTCCACCAAAGGCAAGGCTTGGATCCACACAAAGACCACTCTTCCATCCACCAAGAAAGGACATTGGGCTTCACCCAAAAAATAAAATAAAAAGAACATTAGGCCACTCAAACCCAATACATCTATTTTCTTATGATTCATTTTATTCAAACACTGATTTAATGGTTGCACAAGAATCCAACAGTTAAAAAGCACGACCCGGTAAGACATTGCCTTCAGTCGACATCCTTCATTTGATCCAACCAAGCCAAAATATTAAATAATGAACCCAAAAATGTCATAAACCTTTTAAAAAGATAAACAGATTAGTAGAAAATGGTGAAAACCTGAGGAATCACCCAAAAACGTCTCATGAAAAGTTAACCACCGCACAAATTAGCCATGTAAACATACAATATTTAAAAATTAAGGTATCTTATAAATATAAAAAATACATGGTGTATTTAAAGATGTATAAATAGAACCGATGAAAAATTTTTTTCCTTTGTTTTTTCAAGCTATAATTTTAAAATTTTGAAATTTTTTTTTAATTTTCAATTTATCACTTATCAAATAAATTAATACAAGTGCACTTAATCTGCACATAGTTTCTACCCAAATATAAATTGAGTTATTTGATGAATATAACAAGAATTTCAAAAAATATTCAAACATTTATAATTATTTTAATTTTTTTAACAAATTTCAATCTTTTAATCTTATAAATTTAAACTTAAATTAATGTTTTAATAATTTTTTTAATAAACGGGCACATCACCCAATATTTCATAATGAAATTCAAATTCCTCGCTGTGCATACGTGTGGTGTACTCCTCCTAATATTTTTATAAAAGAATGATAATTGGACAACTATTATCCTTGTAGGGACATCTAAATGACAAAAATTCTTACTTAAATATTTTTTCAGATATTTAATGTTTGAATTTGTATAAATGTATGTACTTTTATAATTTTTAAATTTTCATGAACGTGTGTATTTTTACAATTTTTATGGTTCCTATGTAATAAAAATAAAATATATTGATATGGATTAGTGTTCTCGATTATAATGATACAAAAGACTTTTCTATTGATTCAAGATTTTAACTTCAAACTCTCATCTCCCTCTCCATGGTGATACCATCTTTTATAACCCAAAAAAAAAAAAAAAAAAATTATGAACATCAATACTTTGAAAGATGATACAAAATATGATCTTTTGAAAGTAAATTTATTTTTTTAAATGATAAGCAATAGGTGATCGGACCAAAATCTCCCTACATAGATAGGGATAAAAAATTGCAAAAAGAAAGAAAGTCTGAGAGAATACGAGGGGATGGAATCCAAAACTCACTATCATTGTTTCAAGATTATGTTTTATGTAGTCAACAATATAAATAATCTCTTAAAATATTAGACTTATTTTCCAATAATTTTTGAAATTGCAACTACTTATTTATTAATTTTTTTTAAAAAAGAGTGAATAAACTCTATAAACAGGAGTTAGATGCCATCTACTTCAAGTGACCTTATGTCTTTTTTTTTCCTTCTCTTTCTAATGAAAGAAAATGAAAATAAAAATGAAAACATTTTAGAAGAAAAAAAAAAAAAAAAAGAGGAGAAAGAGAGGGGAGAGGTTGATTTAGAAAATAATAAAAAAATCTTGCAAAATTTTTTGTTAGGACAATCGAAAATAATGTGTTACAGACAAAGAGGTTATTGGGATCGGATCTAATTATTTATTAGTTTTATTATTTTATATATCCAAAAAATTATATGTTGACGTCTCTATTTTAAGATAATATTTGTATTTAGTTATTCAAATACATAAACAATTTTATATATTATTTATTCCAATAATTGATGTGTATAATTTGTATATGTGATCAAATTGATAGTACATACAAGAAGTATAAATCATTGTTATATCAATTTAAAGTAAATAGCTCATAACTTATTGATAAAACTAAACACTTTATCAAGTTTTATATTGTAGCTCGTGAATTTTCTAATTATTGGAAATGATTTATTTTGATCATCCAACAATGTGGATTAGGATAGGGTTCAGATTTAATAATAACTGTGTAGGTGGTTAGCATTGAATAGAATTTATGGAATAATTTTTTAAAATATACTATAAATAAAATTAGTTCTCTATAACTATATATAGTTTATATACTCTTATTTTTTAGTGTATGTGAATGAACTTATGAACTTATGAAATCAGAATTGTATATTTGATGATGATTGATAACACAATGGCAATGATGTCAGGGAAGGCTAAAAATTGTATATTTTGATATATTATGAGTGAAATCATTTTATAGACCAAGAGTTTCAGATATTGTATATATGATATTGGTTAGTTGAGACATACATACACAATAGAAATTTATACAAATTATGAAAAATTGTCCTCTTAAGTCATCATAGTCAAAGTAATAAATATTTATTTATTGATTTTTATAAATAATATCATATTTATTTAGAAGTGCAATTCTAATTATTTAAAAAAATTAATTAAAATTAAAATAATTTTAATATAATTAATAGATTAACAGATTATATTATAATTATTTTAGAGTCAAAATAAATATGTTGTAAGTCTACTCTCTGTCTTAAAAACTCATTTGATATTTATTATCTATTTGTATGAAATTATCTTTGTATTGACTTAATTAGAAATTAAGAATAACATAGAATGAGAAAAATTTTTCAGAAAATTATAGGATCAATCTATAATTTCAAAAACTTGTTATTTTGATTTGTAATTTTAAAAATATGTTTGGTCGATTTTATAATTTTTTAAAATCATTTATCATATTTTATAATTTCGAAAGTTGTTGAACTATTTTATAATTTTGAAAAGTAATTAACAACATTTTTTAAAGTGCGGATTGTCCAACAACAATAGGGAATCAAAGAGGACAAGGGCCACTTAGTTGTAGGGCATATGGGTCATTAAAGTTCTTCGTCGCCTTGGCTATTTCTCTCACTCACTCTATGTTCATCCTCTTCCTCGGTCGTCGTCGGCATCCCCTCTCTCTCTCTCCCAGGTGCGGTGCCTTCATCTCTCCTCCTCTTCTTCTTCTCCTCGCCTCTGTTTCGTACTTCTATTTTCAGAGTCTAGTAGTGGGCCACCTCTGTTTCTCTCCAGCTATATTTTCCTCTCTTTCACTGGTATGTGTTTGGATGAGAAATATGGGGTTTGTTTTGTTCTATGATTGGATGTGATTTTTGAGTTGGGGGATTTTGTTGCAATTGCCAATTGGTGTGTTGATTGACTCAATTTTGTCGCAATTATTGAGTTGGATTCTTCTCTAATGCTTTCTATTCCCGTTTCTGATCATTTGAATTTTATGTGTTGCTTGTAGATTTTCTGACAAAATCTTAGAATAATTAAGTCATCACCCGACTAGAAGTGTTGGATTTTTGTAAATTGATTACTCCAAGGTCAAGAACCCAAAAAAAAGGTGAATTTTGATTCCCTGAAACGCAAATACAAAAAGGACTCATACACTAGGCACGGTGATTGAAATACTTTGGTGGGTCCATAGCAATAGTTCAGCAAGGATCTTAAAAGAGAACGTTCATACACCCACACACACACATATATTCCCACATATATATGTTTTTGATTAATTTTTTTCTTCACAATATATTCATCCTTGTATAAGTTAGCTTTAATCTATCTCTAAGAAAATAACGGCTTCCTTCTTGTGTTCTTCCCAAGGCTCTTTTGTTCAAGGGATGTCTCCTTGGGCATTAAAGTGAATTGGTTCAATTTATGGTATGATTGGAACACTTTGTTAATGATCAAGAGTACAATGAACTGTATGAAATTGCAAACCTAGTTTTTACTTTCAGGTAGATTGGGTGAAAATGTTCGCAATCTTGTTGCGATGCAATGCAATACATTTGCTTTAGGTAGTTTGAATCTAGGGTAGCATTTTGTACCCCCAACATATTGTTTGCTAATAAAGACAACCGGTCATTTTTCTTGAGACTCCATTCTTCCTTTTATGTTTTATTGTGTGGTGGAGGATTAGTATTCAAAAAAGTGTAAGAATCAATTCTCTGCTTGTTTTGAGTGAATGCAAGTGGTTCCCAGTATATTGGTTGCCGGCCAAATTGTTTATTTTTTTATTTGTTTATTTATCTTTTGTAGGGCAACTAATTTCTTTTTGTCATTTGATTTGACTGTTGTCTGAGTTTTGCTTCTGATTGTGCTCTAAGAACCTGTAATTAGCTTAGCTCTTCGACTGCCTGAATTTGAACTGTCTAGAAATGAAAATTGCAAGATGCATTTGTTGAATGAACTAATTAACTTTAGTTGGGTTTGAGTTCTTGTTCTTTTCCTATTCACGTTACCAAAGGAGAGAACCTGGTGTCCACAATGCTTTTAGTTGCAGCAAAAGCATAGCAGGGGTTTGACCTCAATCTTCAAAAGTCACCTGACCTTAAATCACCAAGGATGTATGGAACTGGGGACTTTTTAATGTTTCTATAGTGATTTGATCAACTTGCACCCCAGTGCATGGATTTGTGTGGTTGTCATGACAGCAGATGATCTCTATGCATTGTACATTATATTCAAAAAGGATTTGCAAAAGCTCAAGCAAAGGCTTCCATTTTATACTTGATCTATTTGGGTTCTATAAGTGGGAATCCCTAAATATTTCATAAGTTCCATTGCTTATTGTTGTATGCAGCATTAGGTTGAGGTGTGTGTAAAGGTTCATTCTTTTTGTGCAAAGAGCCTGGTATATAAAGTTTCAAAATCATTAAACTCTACTAAAATTTTTCATATTTTACTTTATTTTTTTAGGCCATGTGTGGTTAACCTCCTATCTCGTACAAGAACAAAGCGAAAAGTTACCCTCTTTACAACAAGGGACACTTTTGATGGGAAAACAGTTCTGGAGCTAAGATATGAAGCTTATGTGCCAATGGCAATAGGATGTATCAAATCCATCTGTTCTTCCCGTTCAAAATGGAATCTCAAGTCCATTGTAGTTGCACACCGTCTTGGTCCTGTTCCCGTTGGAGAAACTAGTGTGTTCATTGCTATCTCAGCTGTTCACAGGACTGATGCATTGGATGCCTGTAAGTTTCTGATTGATGAGATCAAAGCATCTGTTCCAATATGGAAGAAATAGGTTTACACCAACAGAGAGGCTTGGAAAGAGAATTCAGAGTTTTTAGAGAGGAGGTCAGAGTTGGCAGGACAACCTGGGAAAAAGGTAAAAGATGAGTCCCACAGCAGAAGAGGTTGTTGTGGGCATAAAATTAAAATGGAAGATGAAGCTGCAACACGCAGCAGCTGATCATGGAGAGAATAGAGATTCAAAGAAAACAGGTGCATTGTTCCTACCTGGTCCATTTCACTAATTTCTGTACTATTTTATAAACTTTCATGTTTTATATATGAAAATCTATCTAAATAATCTTGTAGTGGACGATGAAGGAGACATAATAAGGAGGCAGAGGATTTCTATTTGGTGTATGCAAGGTTTCTGTGGAAGTTTGATGAAACCATTTTAGTAAAATTTAACTGCCTTAATTCCTGGGCAATTGCACCAAAACTCGGGTTACTTTTGGGCTCCCTTCTTCAACAATCATAACTACAACATTGTCATCATTTTGTATTTTCTCAATGTGTGTTTGAGTTCCTCATATGTACGTGGGGTAGCAGCCTGAATCGCACCCATCTTTTTTATGACGGCAACAATGTCACTAATACAAAGAAATATATCTATATATTTAGAAACTCCCCCCCCCCTCCAATGCAAAGATAGGTGCCCAAAAATTGATTTTTTTTTTTTTAATCGCAGGGACTTATTTTCTGGGGTTCTGTATTTCTATTCCGAAACATTGAATTGAGTTTGTATAGGTAACTATTTTGGGTGTATATCGTAGCACTAGGCCCATTTCATCATCCTGGTTTTGCGATCAGTGATCACCACCCAATATTTGGGAAATCATTTACTCGAATCTTACTTGTTTCCGTTGGTCCTAATGTGATCGGATTGTCTCGAGATATGTATACCCATATTTGTCCTCCACAATGCACATTAGGTGTCATTGCTTGGCTCTAGTTTTATTTTGTCTAAAGGTGAATCAACCAAGTTCAAATGCTTGAATAGCACATCTACCTAAACAAATATAATCAGCTAGACAAGATATTTCTTTGAGTTATAATTCATTCATCTTCTCTTTTCCTTTTTCTCTGTCAATCAGTTCCTATCTTTTCCTCTCCCCTTCTCTTTCTCTCTCCACTCTTTTTTTTTTTTTTTTAGATTTCCTCTCTTATAGTATGGCTACTACTCTTTCTCCTCTCTCTATTTTTTATCTTTCTTCTTAAGGGTCGAATAACTAAATGCGGTAGAGATTTTTTACTTTCATTCTCTCTTCCCTAGTTTAATTTCGCTTAGTTACATCTCATTATAATAAAAAAAATAAGAAAAGAGAAAAAGGGAGAACACATGATATAAGAAGAGAAACATAGATTAGAAGAATAGATTGAGAAGCATGATCAAAATACATTGAGAGAAAGGAGGAGGAGAAATTGATCGTAATCACGAAGAGGAGATCAAAAAAAAGAGGATGACAGAGAGTTAGTGACACCTCGCTTTGCCTATAGAGTAATTTCACCACAAACCTCAAAAATTTCCATTGTTTCCATCATGGTTTGTGATTTTACTGCTACTTTGTAATTTTTTAAAATTTCTATTTCATGAAGTCTATTAATCTCCAATGACTCCTTTTTTCCTCAACACACCTCTCTCCTACGAAAAAAAGGCATGGATTTTTTTTTTATATCCCTCACAAATTAAAATTAAAATTAAAATTAAAATTAAATTAATTATAAAATATAAAAATGTCATTAAAAATTATGATATACTTTTAATATGTAATATGAGCAGATATACTTATTAGCTAAGCTAACAATATGCATTTAGCATAGTGAATAGACCTATAATTAAATATTTCGTTTTTCTATTTTTATAGATTATATTAAAAAGCATAATAATCAATATTTTTTTTTTCCCGTAAAATTGAAGGGTTCAGTGAAATTTAAGTTTTTGCAAGTGAAAACTTATTCTTTCAACTTGTCCCCGATTTGTTCTGCTCTCAGATGAAATGAAATTGTTAGGATTTTATTTTTAATAAAATCTTACTTGTATATTCAATTGTTCCCACCCTGATATGTTTTTGTTTAATAAACATTTTCATTTAATTTAATTTAATTTAAATTAATTAATGTAATTCAATTAATTAATTATATTATATTATATTCGGTACCTAATATTTGTTTTTTATTACATTGGTTTTTAAATGGGATGGCGTGTAGGATTGGAATTTTACATTATTTTATTTTTCCCTTCTTTCCTCTTTTCTTTATCTAATCCATTAACAAGAAATTTCTAACTCTCACACAAATTTCTTTTTTTGATCCATTGACATTCAATAATTAATTTATTGATTCTGATTAATTCAAATTAAATTAAATTATGAACCCATTAAAGGGCAAACTTTCCTTACGTCTATTTTTTTTAATATTTTCAAAATTCAAACTCGAAAACTTAATTAAAAATATTTAAGATCTTATCATTAAACCAACAAAGCATTGATTTAACTCTCATACTAACTATTGACAGAGGAGAGTGACTCTTTTAGATAATGGTTATGATAAATTTTAATTTTCAAAATTTTAATATTTATCTTAATTATTTAAAATTTTATTATTAAATTAAAAAAAAAAACCAAAAAAATCAAAATTTGTATTACCCATCATTCAATAATCACCACCATAAATACTAGTACCCTAGAATTACCCTCAAATTGTTTTAGATTTTGCCTCAGAATGCATCATAATCATTGTTATTATTTTTTTTCACAATAGATGTCAATTGCTATAAAGATATGATTAATATATTTTGTTAGGTTGACTTTCGAGAGACTTTTTCATTTTAAATCTATTTAATTTGCAAGCATTAGATTCAAAATATTATAATATCTTTGATTGTTCTTATCTTTGTCAGAATTTATGGGTGAGTAATTGAATTCAAAATTAACAATATTATTTTAGAGTATGTATTTAAATAAATAATTAAATTAGAGTACGATTCTGAATATCGATAACAAAAATTTAAAAAAAAGAAAAAATAAATTCACACTTAAAATTTGGCCCGGCCTATGTCAAATTAACATGCCACGCTCAAACCGATCTTCGTTATGCAAGTCCTACCTATTTATGGCAAAGTCTAACCTAACTTAACCTATTTCGACCATGGTGTGTCAATTATTTACTGGTGTCACGTCAATTGATCAAAAACTTTATATAAAGTCATTTTTTATTAATAATTTATCTCACTTTTGCAGTGTAATAGTTATTTATATATTTGACTTTATGCTTATAGCTTATTATTTTTATCAAAGTTTAATTGATCCAGTGATAAAATACTTATATCTTTTAAATAAAATTTTAAATTTATATTTTATGTACGAAAAAAACAGACACAATGAGATTTTGCTTTTTAGATCACTTTAATTTGAATGAGATTTAATCGAACCAAATATATTATCAAATATTGATAATTTATATAAAAAAAAATCGATTATTATCTTCATTAAATATTTACTTATCATAATAAAATTGACTTTTCCAAGTTAATTTAATCCATCAATGTTACTATTTTTTTTTATTTATTATTATTTATTTTAAAAATTTTTGTGCAATTATCTCATACTAGGGGCATCAATCATGTCGTGTCGTGCCGTATTCATATTTCGTGTCAAAAATCCAAACCCATACATAACTCATTTTGTTATGTGCCGTGTCGTATTTGACCCATTTATAATCGTGTCGTATCGTGTTTACCTACTTAATCCATTTAATTTGTAATCAAATTAAAATAATTCACTCAACCCGTTAATTTATCAATCTGTTTTATCATGATTTTGAAATTTAATGAATTTTTAAATATAAAATATTTATAAATAAAAATATTGCATCACTAACCATATTATTACATCTTTTGTAATAACAAAATAGCTAAAATATTATAATTTTTTATATAATTTTATCGAGTCAAATAGGTTAATTTATTAATTTTGACATGACACAACCTGTTTAATTTTTACCGAGCATCTGTTTGACCCTGCAGATTGACACGATATAACCATTTTTAAATGAGTTGTAATCGTGTCAACCTGTTTATAATCCGAAATAAATTTATATCGACCCAAACTCATCAATTTTATATTATATTTATATCGTGATAACGTATCGTATCAGAAATTGACACCCAAACCACATTTCTAGTGGAATGGAAAGAATAATTGATATAGTCACGGGTGATACCAGGGCGGGGCAGTTGGACCCATTGAAATTTTGAAAAAAAAAATAATATATGCAATTTTAAATAAAATTTTTTTAAAAATATTATTAAAAGATCGAAAAAATTTTCTAAAAGTTATAAAAGTATTGTTAAAGATTTTAAAAATATTAATAAAATATTGTTTATTTCTAAAAGTAATAATTTTGCTCTACTCCTCCTTTATATATCACCCTTAGAAATAAATATTTGGCTTTGCTTTGCCAAAGCAAGATAACTCTATCATGACAAAGAAAAAACATTATCCAAGGGTTCTTTTTTTTTTTTTTTTTTTCCTATTGGAGGAAAATGTTATCCCTGTTGTTAGTTTATAAAAAATTGGGCAGCGTCGGCAAGAGCAAAGGTCACATGCTTTTAGCTTCGGGTAAGGGTATCAACATTATATCCATCACATGCTTCCCTTCTCCATAATCATACCCATCACATGCTCTGCTTCTCCATTATTATGATTTCATTCAAATTTGTTTGTTATTATCATCATTGTTAAACCACACATGCTTGTTTCTTTCTTTTAAAATCATCACCTCTTTGACAATTTTTCTAGAGAGAGAGAGAGAGAGAGAGATAAGTCAAACAACTAATTTATAGTTGTTTTGCACTGAGATTGAGCTTCATTGGCCTGCCTATACGTAACATACACTTGCCAATTGGTGTCAAGAGCTTCTTGCATCTTCGTTTTGATTGAGGTTCCAATAAGGAGAGGGGTGGATGTAAATGCCTAGAACCCACCCTGCTATTTTGTTTCTTATGGGGCTGGAGTCTTGTCTGGACCTGCTGCTTCAAAAAGACCAGTCAACCACTCACTACAGGTGAGGTTAATGAAGACAGTCCAATCACCACACTCCAAAAGTGCAGCCCCCAAGGGAGTCTCTCCCTCTCTCTCTCTCTCTCTGTCTCTCTCTCCCTCCCTCCATTGAAGTCCATTCATTCAATTCAGCTTCAACAGTTCATTCCAACTCCATTTCCTTTCTCCTTCGCTTCACCTGAATTAATTAGGAATAACAAATGTCAACCTTTCTTCTCTCGCTCATATCTTACTAGTACTACTAGTGGTAGTAGAGAGAGAGATGTCAGAGAGTCGGCATTCTCGTCATTTGTCATGGCTAGTCAAATCCTGTATTCCCAACCCACAATCCCACAGCCAACAACACTTGGACCCTCAGCCTCACCACCATGACAAGACCACCACCCCCACCCAGATTTCTTCTCTCCCCGATGACCTCCTTCTCGAATGCCTCTCCAGAGTCTCTCCCTCTTCTCTCCCTTCTCTCTCCCTCGTTTGTCGCCGCTGGTCTGGCCTCCTTCATTCCCCCTCCTTCTCCCACCTCCGCCGCCTCCACGGCCTTCTCCGCCCTTCTCTCCTCGCCCTCTCCTTCCCCTCCCTCATCTCCGCCACTTACTCTCTCGGTTCCTCCCATTGGCATACCTCCTCCTTAACCAACAACCACCACCTCCTTTCCGTTTTGCGCGACGGTTCTCGACTCGTCTCCCTCGGCAGATATGTTTATATCCTTGCCAGCACAGCCACCGCCCGATTCGACACCTGGACTGGATTCTCCGAAAAGAGATCTCCCATGCTCTTCCCCAGGAAGAAATTCGCCTCCTCCGTCGTCTCCGGCAAGATCTACGTCGCCGGAGGCGCCTCTAGGACCACCGCCGTCGAGGAGTACGATCCTGATATCGACGCCTGGATCACTGTCGCGGAGTCTCCGAGGAAGCGATACGGCTGCATCGGGGCCTCTGTCGATGGCGTGTTTTACATCATCGGAGGCCTTAAAATCGGCTCTTCTGCCGTCGGCGCCGCCGGAGCAGCAGGAGCGGAGGCTCACGTGTACGCAAGCTCGATGGATCTGTACGACGTGGAGGCGCGTGGGTGGCTGCGCAGCCGAGCCGTGCCCGGAGGAGGGTGCGTGGTGGCGGCCTGCGCGGCGGCAGGACACGTGTACGTGCTGGCTAGCCACGCGGTGGAGCTCTCGCTCTGGAGATTCGACGCGAGAAGAAAGGGCGGAGGTGGTGGATTTGGGGAGTGGTGTAGGATGAGGAGTCCGCCCCTGCCGGCGCAGGTTAGAATGGACGGCAGCGTGAGGTTCAGCTGCGTAGGGGCTGGGGAGAACGTGGTGTTGGTTCAGGTGGTGGGTTGCATCGACGACTTGTTGAGGAGGAGCGGGAGGAGCGAGAGAGGTTTCAGAGAGGGTCTTGTTCTCCTCTACGACGTCGTTTCTGGTGAGTGGACCAGAGCCCCCGATTTGCCCCGCGTCATCCAACGCGCCGCCTGCGTCTGCGTCGATTGCTAGCAGAGCTTTCTTTAGCTAACCCATAAGCAGACAAAAACAAGCATAGCATGAATTTGGAATTTCGATCTCCCATTATTTATTTTTTTAGGAAAATTTTAATATTCGCCTCTTGTTTGTTGTATGACTAATATTTTGAAATTAATCATTTTGGTGAAAGAAAACAAAAACACTACGGCCAAAAAAATAAATGTACAAATTTCAAATTGTCGTTAATCTATTATATTCATGCTTTTGTGTTATTTTTGAATGTGCAAGCAATTTCAATTACAAGAACCTAAGGTATGCCTAGTTATTATTATTTTCTTAAAAATTCTTAAAAATTATTTTTAATATGTTATTTTGTTTCACACATTTAATGTAGTTTTTTTTTTTGAAAGATTTTAAATTGTACATAAATTAATAAATAAGGTTATGAACTTCAAAACACTATATATATATATATATATATATATATGTAAATATATATAAATTTGAACTTTAATCTTGCAATGAAGTTTGGATTTTAACGACTTAACATCCTTTTAACGACTAAAGAGAAATTCTAACGGTTGTTTCAAATGGCCTTCGTAAAGGGAATTTGACAATGAAGTTCAAACTATTGGGGTTAATTTCTAATTATTCATTAACTTTATTATTGTGTATATCAAAAAGTGAGATCTATATTTTCTCACTTTCAATTATTGTTGATTTCGTATAGTTAGAGCAGAAGAGTCTTTTTATTTTTATTATTTTTTTCTTGATTTAATTTCTTTTAATTATATTTTTTATTAAAAAAATTATAATTATATCTTTTATCACGGATTGTTGAGTCCCTTTTGATCATTCTTTCAAACAACATTAATTCTTTCTTATTCTCTTTTTTATTTTTGGGTTTCTTTTTTTTTTTTTCTTTCTGTATCTTGATATGGAAGTACTCCATAATTTTTTTCTCTTTAGTTATTATTTGACGGGATATAGTTTTAGACCCAATTCAAAAGGATCAGCGCCAATATAGCTCACACAGGCGACCCACAAAGAATAGCTACTGATCGATGAGCGAGCACGAGCGACCATCCCCTATGACTATCTACTGAGAGTCCTTAGTCGCCCATATCTTCCGAACGATAGAGTCTCAGTCGTCCCGTCTACCGAACGAGATTTATTTAGCGGGAGTAATCTCCCCGATTGGGTATTCAATCATTAGTCCATCGAATGAACAAATCCCGAAAACCCTCCATTAGCCAAACAACTTATCGATAACCAATGGCTTTATCAATTGTAAAGAAATGTCAAAACACACTAACGATTTTGATTTTTTGCTTAAGAACGGTATCTTTAAAATCTTTCAATTAAAAAATTGATCTCTCCAGAAAACGGAAGTTCCTATACGATGAAAATCACGATCAATTCAGAATATCAAACTCCCAAGATTTCAGGATCGACTCGATAAGAAAAGTAGGGTTGAAACACCCCAACAGCATATGACTCTCGTAAGTATAAAATATCCAAAAACCCTCCAATCTAGGTATGCTCTCTTAACCTTTCACATTGGGCACTCTAATTATAGAGAACCTCTCCCTCTTTGAGTTCCCATAGTCTGTTTCTTTTACATTTGAAAATCTCTCTTTCTGACTTGAACGTTGGAATCTCTCCTGTCGGAACACTCTCTGGCAGTTTTTGCAGGTTTCACATCCCGTCGATGGCAATCATTCGAGTAAATTAGAAGCCAGAATCTATATAACCATAACTTATTTATAATAGATTGGTACCGTCTGTGGGAATAGATTAAAGCAACTTCCGCGAGTTTGACAACCATGCCTCCAAGAACTAGAGCATCCTCGAGAGCCGCCTCTACTATAGAAGGGCACGCCCCTATACCTGTCGAATCTGTCTCCTCTCCGGCACCCGATCATTCAATTCATGATCATATGTTTTCTCCCCAACCGTCCCATCCGGAGCAAGTCTTACAACCTACGGCTCAAGAACAGCCGGTCGTGGTTCCAGCGCCAAAATAGGCGAGCCAGCTCCAGATGGAAAGACTGGAGTCAAAACTCCAAAAAATGAACAAACAATTGGAGGGACTCAGCTGAACGCTTAAGCCAGATGGCTACTCATTCACAATAGACTCTGAATATGAACAACCACCGAGACAAGTACTTCCTGCGAATTATGAGCCATCGGTGACCTCTCGTCACCACCCTGAGGATCTGAAAAAGCAAATCGAATAATTTGTAGCCATCAAGCTTAAAAGGGCATGTGCGAAAAAGGAGAAAGATCCCCTCCACCTTTCGGGAGAATCGTCATTCAATCCAAAGATTTCCTTGAAACCAATACCAAGAGACGTTTTTCTGCCGCCCATGAAGCGATATGATGGGACAACTAACCCCCGCACTATACCGCCCACTTCATTAGTCTCCAGAGACCTATCAGATGTAGCGATGTGCAAGCACTTCCTCACTACTCTCAAGGGCAATACTCTGGCATGGTTTAATTCTCTCCTGCCATTCAATATCAAGAGTTTCACCCAACTCTGAAAACAGTTTGAGACTCATTTTATAATCAACCGAGGAGCTAAGCGAAAGTCCACGTCCTTGCTTTCGTTGTGGCAATGAGAAGACGAGTCTCTGAGAGATTTCCTTGAGAGATTTAAGACAGAGATATTAAAGGTCTCCGCTTTGAACCATTTTATCGCATTGGTTGCTTTCCTAACGGGCTTGCGATCCTTCGACATGAAGGTCTCCATTACGAAGAAACCCTCTGCATCCATTCAAGAATTTTACTCCCGAGCCGAGAAGTACATTGCAGCAGAAAAAGAAGAGGCATTCGATCGACAGAAGAAACAGTCATAGCAGAAAGGAACGCAGCCGATCACCTCACAAGCCTTCTCCAAAGAGGAGTAAACCAGGAGCTCTGCCCTCGCGAAGGTTCAATGTCTACAATCCATTGAACGAGACCTTAAGCAGGGTTTTATATCAAATCAGGAACAAATCATACATCAGGTGGCCCCATCGTCCCACAAAGGAAGATCCCAAGAAAGATAAGTCCAAGTACTGTCACTTCCATTGGGACTACGGTCATATAATGGATGAGTGCAAGAGGTTCAGAGACGAGTTGGAGTTTTTGGTTCGTAGTGGTAAACTACAGAGATTTATCAGTACAGAAGGAAGAAATTTACTTCCCCCCGATGGACATAATGCACCACGGGATAATGAGCCGCCTAACCAATCGGATCCCAAACTGCCGCACGACGAATCAGGAGGGGTGATCCTCCAGATTCGCGACGAAGACATTTGACATAAGCTTTATGTTCTTACTAGTGTTTGTCCGGCATATGATCCGGAGTTTCTCGCGCTCTTTCCTTGAGAAAGGTTTCAGCCATCTCCTGTTACTTAGTGATTATTCCTATAGTGGTTCACGACATGAGATTTTCAATGATTTACGGAGGAATCACCTCCTATCTAAAGTTTTCCATCGAATGTCAAGTCTTAAAAGTCCTGGTCTTACCGATCGAACGTATCATCAAAATGGGATGGAACTCCCCGAACGGGGGGACACGGCCCTAACATCTAAAGTTTTCCATCGAATGTTGGGTTTTAGACGCCCTGATCTTACCGATCGAACGTATCATCAAAATGTGATGGAACTTCCCGAATAGATGGATACGGCCCTAATATTTAAAGTTTCACATCGAACGTCGGGTCTTAGACGCCCTGTCTTACCGATTGAACGTGTCATCAAAATGGGATGAAACTCCCCGAACGAGTGGACACGGCCCTAACATCTAAAGTTTCCCATCGAACGTCGGGCTTTAGATGCCTTGGTCTTATCGATTGAACATGTTATCAAAATGGGATTGAACTCCCTGAACGGGTGGATACGGTTCTAACATCTAAAGCTTCCCATTGAACGTCAGGCCTTATACACCCTGGTCTTACCGATCGAACATGTCATCAAAATGAGATGGAACTCTCCGAACGGGTGAACACGACCTTAACATCTAAAGTTTCCCATCGAACGTCGGAGGTGGACACGGCCTTAACATCTAAAGTTTCCCATCGAACGTCGGAGTTTAGACGACCTGGTCTTACCGATTGAATGTGTCATCAAAATGGGATGAAACTCTACGAACAGGTAAACACGGCCATAATATCTAAAGTTTCCCATCGAACGTCGGGTCTTAGACACCCTGGTCTTACCAATCGATCGTGTTATTAAAATGAGATGGAACTCCCTGAACGGGTGGACACGGTTCTAACATCTAAATTTTCCCATCGAACATCGGGTCTTAAATGCTCTGATCTTACCGATCGAACGTGTTATCAAAATGGGATGAAATTCTCCGAACGGGTGGATACGGCCTTAACATCTAAAGTTTCTTATTGTATAACGGGTCTAAGTCACCCTGACCTTATCGAACGAACGGGACTCCCCAAACGGAACGCAGCATTTTAAAGGTTTTCTTCGCGGAGGGTTATTACACTTTTATAGAGCATAGGACAAATGGCTCGACATATTCAATGAAGAAAATCTTTTCATTATCAAAACAATACAAGATTACAAAGGGACAGAAGGAACAATAGAGGTCACTGGGATAGAGTTCTGGTCCGCTATCACTCTCTCGATTGACCTCTCAAGAGGAGATAGAGCCTCATATCGGCCAACTTGTTGGAAAATCTCCTCGGTGCACCTCAAACTCTCGAGCAATCTACACTGAGAAAGCTGGAGGTCGACAGCATCTTTGGCGATAGACGCCTTGAGGTTAGCCATCTCCCGCTTGGCATTTTGAAGGGATTCCTCCTGAAGATGAGCTAACGTCTCGACGGTCGTTAATCTCACTTCTTGTATGCGCGCCTTAGCTTCCAGCTTTTCACAACACTCTCGGGACAAAGTCAAGTTCAATTGAAGATGTTCAATCTGTCTGTCATTCTTATCTTCGGTGTCTTTTTCCTTGTTCTCCAAAGCGTTGTTCAGTGCTACCACTTGGTTACTCAAACAGACAATTTGCCCATCACGCTCTTTCTTCCGTTGTCTTTACAATTCAGTCAAGATCTCAATCTGGAAAGAAATACACTTGACAGTCAGAGTCACATAATAACAAATTTGGATAGAGCCTGAGTAAGGAGAATGCTTACCATAAGACAAAGAGAGTGGATAGCCTTATCAATGTGATCCGTGAGACATTGTTCGGAGCGCGAGTTTCAAGAGAAACTCGAACCGTTCGGCCAACTATAGTGCTTCTCATGAATTAATAAAGTTATACTGACGGTCCCCCTACAGACCGCTACTGACCATTCTTCAAAATCATCCTCCTCTCTGTTGAGCGACTTAACCAAAATCAGATATGGAACTCCAATCTCATCCTCTACATCTTGCAGGAGACATTGGGATGCCTAGAGAGACCATTCGGGTGCTTCTCCCAAAACAGGAGCAGAAATGTGTGTCATTGGAGTCTTTTCTTGCTGTTGTGGATCCAAAACCAGAGCACTCCCTGTCGTCTCGAGGACTTCCTCATCCGGAATGTCCCCCGCCCCGTCTCTGGGGGTGCACCAACGATCATCGAATGAGCGATCGACTGGCCCTCTCTCATCTCGACATGTTCTCGAGGAGGCTCATGTTCTCCAGATTTTGCTAGTGCCTCCTCGCCAGCAAACGGGCTAGACAATCAAATCCTTGACCTTTTCGATTGAATCTTAAGGGAAGTATCAGCTGCCTTCCTCATTGCGTTCAGCCGCATCTCCTACTTGGTGGAGACATCTTCAAGAAGAGAAATATTTACAGATGGTAGAGAATCAACCAACTCCTTCTTCTGTTGCTCTAGTAAGAGAGGCTTTGTGATATGTCTTATCTCATCTACCAGCAAGCCATACAACAGCACATCTAGTCCTCTATTAGAAAATCTATCCAAATGCTTCAATGGGTGACTCACAATAGTGGCCGACAAATCGCAAAATACGAGAATGGCAAAGGAGGTTCGGGATCTTCATCTTCAAGAAGGGTACTTTGTTAGCATCTGGAAGCATTGGAAGAAGATCCTTGTTCAGAAATCTCACGAAGAAGAACTTCTGCATCCAATGCATGTCCTGATATTCACTGTAAAAGAATTTCTAACAAAACTCCCGACGAGTTTGGAGTTTATACCAATCATTGGTAGAACCTTTGGCACTTCACTACACCAAGGAAAAAAGGACCCCCAAAATCTCCAAGTCAAAGCGAACACGAAAAAGCAGTAGCAAGGAATCAGGGCAATCACAAAATGTCAAGCTTAGGGATAAGCAACGAAGGGTGGATATTCTAATATCTCAAGACCTCTGCCAGCGGGCCCATATATGGGATTCTCAAACCGTACTTCACACACTGCTTATACATGGGGACGCAATCGTTGGGGGCATGATTTGCTCTGTCCTCTTTACCAGGCAACACTAGTTTGAAGTCACTTCCGAGTGATATATCCCTTCGGATTTCCATCAGTTCCTCTTCAGTCATCGTACTCTATATGCTGCCTACACCTCATAACGAAGAAGAATCTTTCGACATTGTCTACAGAAAAAGTTCAAAAAAGTAGCAGACAAAAATACTAGGGTATGTGATACCCTGACGAACGTGAATCCTTATAAGGTGTACAAAAGATGATTCTCAAAAGTCGAAATGACAAAAGTCATGCTAAAAAAGTTTTGTGCATTTTTCAATAATCATAACTCTTGCCGCCCTTCCCGAGAAAAAGCGCCATGAGTCGGGGGCAAATGACGAGACATAGTTCTAAACTCAATTCGAAAGTGTCAGTGCCAACAGGGCCCACAAAGGATAGCTACCGATCGATAAGCGAGCACAAGCGACCATCCCCTATGACCATCTATCAAGGGGTCTTAGTCATCCAGATCTCCGAAATGATAGGGTTTCAATCGTCCCGCCTACCGAATAAGATTTATATAGCGGGAGTAATCACCTCGATTGGGTATTCAATCATTGGTCCATCGAACGAACGAACCCCGAAGATCCTCCATTGGCCAAACAACGGATCGATAGCCAACAGCTCTATCAATTCTATATGAAGGTCAAAACACCCTAATGACTTTGATTTTCTGTTTAAGAACGGTATTTTTAAGATCTTTCAGTTAAGGAAAGTATCTCTCCAGAAAGCGGAAGTTCTCATACGATGAAAATCACGATCAATTTAGAATATCGAACTCTCGAGATTTTCAGATCGACTAGATAAGGAAAGTAAGGTTGAAACACCCCAATAGCATACGACTCTCGCAAATATAAGATATCCAAAAACTCTTCAAACCAAGTATGCTCTCTTAGCCTTTCATATTGGGTACTCTAATCACAGGGAACCTCTCCCTCTTTGAGTTCTCAGTCTGTTTCTTTTACATTCGAAAACTGTTTTTTCTGACTTGAGCGTCAGAACTTTCCCCGCCGGAACACCCTTCGGCTGTTTTTGTAGGTTTCACATCCTGTCAATGGCAACCATTCGAGTGAACAAGAAGCCAGAATCTGTGGAGTCATAATCCACTTCCAACACTATTGTTGAAAAATTTATGGAAGGATATGAATAGTAGCGCTGCGATGGCAACACGACCATTCCATAAGTAAAAACTAAACTACTATAAGAATTTATGTTAAGTCCCTAAAGGATGTTAACGCTGTTAAAGCCCGGACCATATACCTCACAAAATTAAAATTTAAAACTTTATATGTAATTTTTTTTTTAAATTTCATAACCTTATTCATTAACTTACGTATAATTTAAGGCCTTCGCAACTAATTGGCTCTTTATCTTTTACTTAGATTTTCTTTTGAAATTTCGGCCCACTCAAAATTAGGCAAGAAAATTCAAATTAACATAGTCTTGAATTTTTTTTAATACCTCTTATAAATCTCATTTAAATATCAATTTTACCCTAAAATCATGTTATGCATATACATGCCTAAATTTTTATATTTTTATCCGAAGCTGAATTGGAACCAAAGAATTGAACTAAAATTATACAAATTGTTTCCATTTGTTACTGAAACCGAAACCTTTAAACCCTTGGTTCAATTCTAGTTCTCAATTTTTAGAATCAGAACAAAAATTTAAAGAATGGTAGAACCAGAATCAAAAATCAAATCTTGAAAACCATAAAAATTAGTGAGAATCTCAAAAAAATTATAAAAAAAATAAAAAAATCATGCAAGAACTATAAAAATCGGAACAAAACTAAAATTTGAATCGAAACTAAAAACATTCTGATTTAAAATTAGGACCGAATCAAAATATTTTTAGAATTAAAACCATCACCTCCGATCTTGTTAGAGGTGGGTTTTGACTCTACATATTCTGGCTCTTTCGACTCGAACGGTTGTTTCGGAAGACTGAAATCTGCAAAAGACTGCCAGAGGGTGTTATGGGAGAGGCTCTGACACTCAAATCAGAAAGAACAATTTTTTATATGAATTAAACAGATTGAACACAACAAAGAAAGAAAGAGAGAGCTGAGAGCCCTGTGATTTGTGTGTCAAGTGTCTGATCTCAGAGAGTGTACTTGGAATTGCCATATAGAATGCTTATATATGTTCTCTATCTGTGAGTCACGTATACCACGAGCATTACAACCCTAGTTTTCTTATTTAGCTATCTTGAAATTTCGAGACTCCATTGATCAAATATTCTTGAAAGATTCAGAGTACTTATTATTTGGAAAGTTTGTCTTGTTAAGGAGATTCATTTGTTATGGGCTAGACTTCAGAGATTTCTTTTCTTATCTAGGAGATGTGTTTTGTGACCAGATATAAAACAAATACTAATATGAATCTTAATTAAATATTATTTTTAGCCGATGAGGGTCAAACGATCGATTATATGGTGGCCCATCGATCATCGATTAAGGAGAGAGGAATATAAGTTTGAGGCTGTCGAATGCCTCTACGGACTGATCGGGTTGCTACCATTAAAAGCCAACTCAGAGCTTAGATTACATTTGTTCTTCAGGGAGATAAATCCGTGCAATGGTCATGTCAAAATATTAGCCTGGTTACAAGCCTTTTGATCTTTGGGCGCTACCCTAATGAACCTTTAGGTCATGTCCTATCATTTATCCCTGACTCATGATATCATTTCGTGACAAAGGCACTATGAGTAATGACTGTTCATCAGAAATTAGATAGGAACAAAGCATTTAACACATCATGCATCGCTTCGGATTATGCGAATCGTCTTTAGTATGCTTTATAAGGTGCGAAGTTGAAACAGACTATAGGTGGACACCTTTTTCTCTCGATCATTCCATTTACCTGAGGGTGTTAACACATTCAATCTTTGACAAGTGTTTTCGAAATAAATGTTTCGCACGAAGTTGGAGGGATTTAAGCATTTCACTCATTGCTCACGATTCTCATTGAACCATTTCATCTATCACAAATTTATGAAGATCTTTTTCCTTTGCAATTATAAATAGGGGTCACATGACTCTATGCTATTTTAAAGAAAACTAAAGTGTTTTTCACATCTGCAAACCCTTCTTGCTGAGAGTTAGTTTCTTTGAGCGCTTTTTTGATAGTGTGCCTTAGGTTACAAGACTTAGTAGTATAGGTTGTTTCTGTCGATGTGAGGCCTCGCCAAGAATGTGGTTGCTGACGCAAGGTCTCGTCATGTCATTCGATATTCGGTAGTATAGGTACATTTTTGTACCTCTTAAATGCATAGCTTAAATGTAGGAATGAGCTTCCTCAAGAATATCTCTACGAAAATTCACTGTCGGCGGTAATGCAAACCCGCTATCGATATACTACTAGTCCGTTATCACGGACTCGGAACTCTCTATCATCATCTCTACAGATCTATCAAGAACACCTGGGAGCTCCTCATTTGCTCCCTAAATCTCTCTAATGCGGTCGAACAAGGTCGGCCTCATTTCAAATCAAGCTAGTAATGCTGCTCGATCATCACTAACCAACCTAACCCCACATACACGGGGTCCCATCAAACAAGAGAGATAAGCACTCTCTATACATTGAATTTCTAACTAACTTCTCATCAAGAGAAGTGATAACTAGTAGCTCCTCATCTAGCAACGATAACAGTCTACCCAACTGTCGAGCGAAATAATACTCTCACGTAAGAAAAATCTGAACCAGTGTCAATAAGAACACGGGCGTCGACTCTGAGTATTTTCATGGTACTCATGATGCGAGAAATTGAAAAAAAAAAAGAACCAATATAGAATACGCAAAGGATATACGTATATATCTATATCAAGTAGTCAAGCCTCTAAGGCTTTAACCAGTCATAACCGTACATATCATCATGAGATGCATGGTTTCAAAAGAGGATCACAATAGTTAAGCTTCTAGAGCTTTAACTAGTCAAAACGGCACATAGGTATCATGATATACATGATTTCAAAAAGGAGAGTATCTACAAACTCCTAAACAAAGGAATCTACCGGAGGATTACCCGTGGTCGTATCTGGGTTCGTCTAAGCATCCTCCTGAGTCGTAACATACACGTGGGCCTATGCCCTCGGCTCCTATAGTGAAGAGCCTAGTGCAGTGTTGCTCCCGACTGCAGTCCATGGAGCGGTGGTACTCCCTGCTGATCTGTCTATGATCCACCCATGTGTGTCTGTGACACCTGACCTCTGAAACCTAGGTCAGGACAAGAGCTACGAATATGTCCTTGCTTCCCATATTAGAAGCATCTAAAGGGAGCTCCGCAAGCTCCAAAATGACATCGGATGGTGTAGTGCTGTGGAATAACTAGAGGCACTAGGGCCTGTACTCTAAAACTCTAGGGACGTGGTCCCTGTCCAAACTGTGTTAATGTAAAGTGAGAGGGGCTTCCCTAAAAGTTAGAAGTCCTACCCCACTTCGAGCTCTGGCTCGTCTGGGTCTCAACCCTCTATGGTCCTACTAGGACTCCGTAAAATATCTGCGGTCGAACTCTCTCAAGAAGTCCTCCTACAGCAGTGAGTCAATAGCCTCCCACCAAGTAAGGGCATCACCGTTGAGGAGTCTCTCAACAACTCTCAATCTGAGCTCCTCTGACAATCCCACGTCATTAAGGATCTTGCGAATCCTATAGATCCAGTGCTTCGCCGCTACGGCATAACCAGATCCTGAAAAGTTTGTGTATCTGAGCTGTCGTAATTCTATCACTGACTGAGTAAGCTCATGGATGCGTCTCAAGATAACCGACGTCTCATCGGTTGGACTAGAAATGGAAGAACCGATCACCGGAGGAGGAATCGGTGTCGTAGGAGCAAGTATGGCCGCAGGTGCGGTCGCTGGAGTCTATAGTAAAGGTGGTGGCATCTGCACCCCATATCTACTGTACCACTCCCGCCACTGCCTCAAGGCGTCGAGTGGGGTGGAGGAATCTCAGCTGTAACAACCGGTGGAGGTGCTGAGGGTGGCACTAGTGAAGGTGCATAAGTAGAGAAAACATCCTCTGGTACTCGTGAAGTCTCGAGTGCCACAAGTGCATCAAGCACTGAGAGACTCTAGTGGTGTACCATGCCTACTACATCTAGGCAGCATAGTTATACAAATAGAGCACTTTTTCATTAAGTGAAAATCAATGATTAGGGTTAGTTACGGAGTAACTAACCCCCTAAAAAGAATTTGAGTTATGAATCAAGGCATTCGAATCCAATGGGAGGTGTATCACCCATACACCTGCATAAATGCATCAAATGATGGTAATGGAAACGTGGCTATAATAGCCGACTGAGAGAGTGCTAGAAGGATACACCTGACGAGGAAACATCCTCGAGTATTCTAGATGTCTCAGGTACAAATCTAGTACATCATCTAGTAATCATAATCTTTCAAAGAAATGACTTAAATCAGATATGATTCAAAGATTAGGGTTAGTTGCGAAATAACTAACCCCCTAAAAATGAATAGAGTTACCGGTTTAAAAACCGATAGAAATGATATGCTAGGTTAGATACGCACCGTATCTAACCCCCTAAAAAAAATAACTCATATGCCTATGACCATGTGCTGGGACTTTCATGACTGTATGAAACTCTCATGCATTGAGGACTTTAAGCATAACACACTTGGGAATGTTTTCAAGACTCTCTTCCTACATAGCTCTCAACCTAGAGCTCTGATACCAACCGAACTGTCACGCCCCGAACCGGGAATCGTGAACAGCCGCCCGTTGCCCTAGATGCCGACTGTATTTCTACAAAAAATCGGGCAGAACCTCCCCATAAATCGGAGGTCTCCCAATGTACAAATAACCTGTATAAACCTGTATAATTCAAAATCATTCTAAAAATAAATCAAATGGTCATCCCGGCCTCTCCAAAACAATCCACCAATCACACGACCGACATCCAGACAACGCAAGGCTAACAAATCAACAGTTCTAGCCACAGACTTCTACTGTCATGCCCAACTAGAGCATGAGCAGCCGCTACACCGAGCGGGCATAAATTTATACAAATGTATAACAAATTTCCCAAGTAACATTCAAATACATACAGTCGCCTCAATGCAAATGAAATATGAGAGTTTCGCAAATAAATATACATAAATTATACAGTCATCCCAAAATAAATATACGGTCAATTACGGACCTCAACAAGACTTCGCAGGGTCGAAATAAAATACATAATTCATCTTTCAATTTAAACTTAAGATCTCACCTTTCAGAACACCAAATACACCCAAACTCTATACTCTGAAATGTCGCTCCAGCACAAAAATCCTGTCTGGGGAGGGAAAGAGGAGGGGTGAGTACTCGGGGAAGAATACTCAGTGAGTGAGGGGATAATCTCAAGTACTAATAGTGTTGGTGAAAATTGGAGTGCCAAATAATATCATTCGTAAACAATAACTCAAGTTTCGCAATAAATCATGATATATTCAATACAATAAACTCATTTATGCAGTCACACGATATCACATATATATGCATCTATTTAAAAATCAAGTATAACATAGAGCTGGCCGAAAGGATCCTGGCAAAGGTCTACCATGACCAAGGACAGGCGCATCGGGGGTTTTAATATGCAAAGTGTTTCAAAAGTAGCTCTCTACCCCGATGTTGGCCGTGGGCTTAGCTCCTTGCTTACCCAGTCTCGTCAAATAGGTCACCCCCGGTGCTAGACGGTGACGTCACACACGTCCTCCCCCGATGTGGGTTCAACCGTTCGTGCCTATGAATAAATATAACTGGACATTTGCGGATACCTCCTGCAGAAGCGTATCCGGGCAACTCGTGCCTCTACAAAGTCCCTTCGTAGCTACGGAATCATCAATGTCATCATCACGGTATCACAAGGGCACAACGTCCCGCAGATAAGAACCATCACAGATCTCAAAACATTTCAAATCCGTGTGCCAAATACATTTCATCAAAATCATTTCAAATCAACCGATACAATAGTAGAATAGAAAACATTTCATTTCTCAAATCATGGCACAATTTCATTTCATTTCAAACATGGATGCATAATCGTAGAAAACATAAGTACGACACTCCAATAATCACAAAACAGATTTGAATTTCAATTTTTCACGTTGAGATCATGCATATCAAAAGCATGTTTTATTAAAATCATAATAAAAATCAGGTTTCACTATTTCATGCAAGAGATTAGGGTTCCACTCACATTCTAAAGAGGGTAATCACTCCTTATTTCCAAAACAAATCCAATTTGACTCCTCGAGTCTCCAACAAGATCAACCTAATCAAATTATCACAATAATCATCAAATTTCCGATTATTCTTAGGGTTTATCATTTTCCCTAAGTTTGTACAAACCTAAATTCTCCAATTTATGAATAAACTCCAATGTCATCAATTTCATTTCATTTATAAATCAATAACAAAATTGAAATCAAGCCTAATTCAACTCTAAAACCACTTGAAGTCGAAAATACGCTTAAAATGAATAAATTTCTTACAAAATAGAAAATCTTTGAAAAATCATACACTTTTCAATTCTCATCCGATTTCTTCAAACATATCTCATTTTAAAGGTATTGAAACCTATTTTCATAATATAGAGATTGTAGTTTGATTTCCTATATGCAGGATAACTTAAAATGAAAAATACTGAATCAATCCTTAAACTTAACTCCCAATTTCCGACTATTTTCATGCATACTTCAAATTAAACCCTAAAAGAAACTATTCAAATCAAGTCAGCCTAATTCTATCATCCGAAACAACCCAATTCATTGAAAATTCTATACTTAGCCTTAATAATCACATATAATTTGTCAGAAAATGCATTCTAATCAAACATAACGTATATTCTAAAGCTACACAGATCTTTTCACCCTAAATTTCATTCACTTTATCAAAAGGGTACGAATTTCCTCACCTAAGGTATTCGCAGTTCACGGACTTAGCCTCCCTGTGTCATTCATTTCAGTCCAAACCTGTAATGTTTCCGATTCGAACTAAAATTTCAATAATTTAGCTAAATCACTAAAAATATCGAAACCCTAGACCTAATTCATCCTTACCTATGCAGAAAGTGGAGTCGGTTATCCGGCTTAGGGTTTTGAAGGCTTCCTGCTGCTGGGGTTTCTGCAATGATCGAACAGGCTCCCAACAGTGAGCGGTGCACGATTAGGAGAACAGAGGAAGGATCGTGGGCCATCGCGCTGCAGTGAGGCAGAGCTGTCGCGCGAGCGCTGGGGCAGTCTCGCGCAGGAGGGGGGCAGTCTCGCGCGCAGTCGCGCGAGCAGACGCGCGCTGAGGCAGGAGCAATCGCACGCAATCGCGCGCAGTCGCGCGAGTAATCGCGCGCAGTCGCGCACGCGCGCAGGAGAGGGATAGAGAGGGAAAGAGAGCGATAAAGAGTGAGACCGAGGGGGAAAGATAGAGAGAAAGAGTGGTCGGCCGGTGATGGTGGCGGTTGTGGGTGGCGGAGCATGGTGGAGCGCCGCGGTGGCGGAGAACCACGAGAGGGAGAGAGGGAAACTCGCGGGTGAAGACGATCGCGAAAGGGAGAGAGTGAGAGAGAGCAACCGAGAGAGAGAAGGAGAGAGATAGAGAGGGGGGTCGGCAACCGTGGGCGGTCGATGGCGGATGCTGGCCGTCTGCGGCGGATGGCAGCGGCGCGGGAAGGGGAGGTGCGGCGCAGGTGAGGGAGAGGAGAAAACGGAGAGAGAGAGTGAGAAATTAGGGCTCTAAGCCCTAATTTCGATTTTTTTTTTTCTGTTTTTATTATTATTATTATTTATATATACATTTCTTTTTTTTTTATAATAAATTTATAAATAAGTAAATAAGTAAATAATAAACTAATAAATGAATAAAAATATATATATATTTTTATACTCGCTTTACACTTCAAATCATGGGTACGACATTTAAAATATACCAAAAATTAAATTTAAAACCCCAAAATCGAAAATACGGATACTTTTAATATACAAAAAATTCAAATTGTATAACTCAAAATCGAAAATCAATAAGATTAAAATTTTATATATATATATATATAAACGGAGGAATATTTTATATATATTCCATGAATACTACACTTGTACGAACACCGCAGTGTCGGTGTTACATGGATCATACCTACCTGACTGGCAGTTATGTCCCTAATTGATGACATATTACATTCGATAGAAATCAACCGATAAGATAAGCCGTGCCTACCAACCGAGAATCATGTCCCTTATTGATGACACTTTACACTCAATAAGAATCGACTGATAGGATAAGTCGTGTCTATCCGACTAGTAGTCATGTCCCTTACAATATGTTTAGGAGTTTTTGAGAGAAAAGTTATAATTTTTCTCTCCATCTTGTTTGGAAATTTTATGAAAGAAAAGAAAAGAAATGAAACTCACTGAAAATAAAAAAATTTGCTTTCAGCTTTTAAAAGACATTTTTGGAATATAAAAAATATTTAACTCTAACATTTTCTCTCTCCTCATTTTTTCTATTTTTGGGAAAGAAAAAATTTTAAATTTGGAGAGATCTCAAATCCTTCATTTTCTCTCATATCTAAACTCTCAAAGGAAAGAAAACTCATAAATTTCTCTCATAATCCTTTTTTTTCTTTCCAAATCTTCCCATCCAAACGAGTTATTATTGAGAACACGTTACGTTCGATAAGAATCGGCCGATAGGATGGGTCGTGCTTACCCGACTACGAGTTATGTCGCTTATTAATGACACATTACGTTCGATAAGAGTCAACTGATAAGATATGGTCCCTTATTGACGACACGCTACGCTCAATAGGAATCGACCAATAGGATGACCTATGCCTACCCAACTAGGAGTCATGTCCCTTATTGACAACACATTACATTCGATAAGAATCAACCGATAAAATGAGCCGATAGGAAATAATCGATAAAATAAACAGAAGGGAAGGGCATAGGACTAGGAGCCTTACTTGGGGGGAGACTCTTCTGACCACGAGAGACGATGAGATTCCATAGGTTTTCTGAGTTCTAAATTCTAAACTCAGTCGATCCATCTAGATTGTTGAGATGATAAGTTCCTAGACAAATTACGGAACATATCTGATAGGGAGCTTCTCAATTGGGCACTAGCTTGTCCCCAGGTAGGGGTTGGCTGGTTGCTTCCACCTTCCTTAAGACCAGTTCGCCAGGCTTAAATGTTCTATTTCTAACTCTTTCGTTATAATACTGAATCGTATATTGCTGGTATGCAACCATTCTAGCAGATACAGATTCCCGTAGTTTTGGGAGTAGATCCAATCATTCCCATAAGGTAGGCTCGTTTCGTGCCGCATCGTATTGATCCACCTGGAGTGAGTGAATCCCTATCTCTACAGGTATGATGCTTCACACTCGTATGTTAGGTTGAATGGTGTTTTGCCTGTTGCCCTTCGAGACATGATACGGTACAACCAGAGGATATCGTAAAGTTCTTCCACCTATCGTCCTTTAGTTTCGTCCAGTGTTGTTTTCAGCCCTTGTAGGATCGTTATGTTCTTTATCTCAGTAAGCTCGTTAGTTTGCGGATGAGCGACTGATGAGAACCGATGTTAAATCTCTAACTTACTGTAGAATTCTTGGAAGCTTTTGTTATCAAACTGCTTCTCGTTGTTGGTGACGAGAATATGAGGTACGCTGAATCTAGTGATGATGTGAGTCCATGGAACAATTAGGCTTTGGCTATCGTTATCTGGGCCAGCAGTTCGGCTTCCATCCCTTAGTGAAGTAATCGATAACCACGATAAAGAATTTTTACTATCTGGTGGCTGGTGAGAATGGTCTGAGAATATTCATTTCCAAATGGGTGAACAACCAGGGGCTTACCATGGGACTGAGCTCGGTGGAGGGTAGTCGTAGCACCGAAGAGAAACGTTGGCACTTGTCACACCTCTAAAGTTAATTGTCAGAGTCGGTTTTCATGGTTGGCCAGTAGTACTCTTGATGTAGGGCTTTGTGAACCAAGTTTCTCAAGTGATTGTTGTATATCCCTTCGTAGATCTCTCAGAGGACATAGTCTCATTCTTCTGGGGTTAAGCACCTCAGGCGCGGATAAATGAAGGACTTCCGCTATAGATTCCCGTCAATGATTGCATAGTGAGTGGCCTTCCATTTTGGTTTCGCCACCTCCAATAGTGAGTCCGACAGATGATCATACTTTAAATAGGCTTCTATGGGATCTTTCCAACTGGAAGGCTAGTCTGCTACAAGGATCTTTTCGTATTCATCGATACTAGGACGCGACAAGCTCTCGATGTAGACTGTTCAGTTAAAGGCAACCGAGTTTGAATTGGCTAACTTAAAGAGTATGTCAGCTGCATGTTCTATAATCGAGAGATTTGTTGGATGTCAACTTTGTTTAACTTACTCATCGTTTCGTGCAGTTTATTCAAGTATTTGGTCATGATCGGGTCTTTAATCAGTTCAATATCTAGGGTGGTGACATGTCAAGTATGGCTTGTATCTTTTGGGAATTTACCTCAATTCCTCGAGGTGGTCATGAAATCCAAGAATTTGTCGGACGCGATTCCAAAGGTGCACTTGCTAGGTTCAGTGGCATGTTGTAATGCTCTAATGTCTGAAAATTTTTTTCGAGATTGGCAACATGAGCCTCCGTACTAGTGCTCTTGATGAGCATGTTGTCAACATATGTTTCTACGTTTTTTCCGAGTTAGTCCTTAAAAACTTTATTGACCAACCGTTGGAAGGTCACTCTAGAGTTCTTCAAACCAAAGAGCATGACCCGATAACAATACGTACCGAATTCTGTAATGAAACTTGTCTTTTCCTTATCTTCCGGCGCCATTCGTATTTGATAATAGTCAGAATAGGCATCCATGAAACTCAAAAGTTGGTGGTTTGAGGAGTTACCCACAAGTTTGTCGCTATTGGGAAATGGGTAGCTATTTTTTGGACATGCCCTATTGAAATTAGTGAAATCCACACATATTCTCTATTTACCATTGGCTTTTTTCACAAGGACCACGTTGGCTAGCTATTCAGGGTACTTGACTTAACGAATGAATCCGACCATCAATAGCTTTTGGACTTCTTTTTAGATGGCATGTTGGCATTTTAGGGTAAATATCATTTTCTTCTGTTTGACCGATTTGTATCTGGCGTTAATCGTCAACTTGTAGACTATAACCGAAGGATAGATATCGGGCATGTCTTTAGAAGACCAATCGAAAAATTGTGAATGTTGACATAGGCAATTGATAATAGCTTCCTAGAGATGTGTTGGCAAGTTAGCCTCGACTCAAATGGTCTGGTTAGGGTCGCCAGTTAAGGGAATTTCAATCACTTCTTCCACAGGTTCAACCTTGGTCATTGGTTCGATATCATCTCTGAACTCTAGGGTGTCGATTGGAAAATTCTTTTGTCCATCTTTGACTGCGAGAAAAGTATAGGGATCGGGGTCACTACGAAGAGTAGTAATTCCTTCTGGTGTTCTGAACTTGACCTTCATATGTTTCATGCTGGGTAGTGCCTCCAGTTTGTCCAGACTAGGCCGACCGTGGATAGCATTGCAAGGCGAAAATAATTTCACCATGTGGAAGACAACTTTAGCGGCCACATAGTTGGGAGGAGTTCCCAAGGTTACAGTGAGAGGAATAACACCTTCCAGTTGGATGTTTTCATAAGAAAGTCCTTTGAGGGATTTGGTAGGAGATTGAAGGTGAAATGAGTTGAGATCTATTCGTTGGAAGATGTCCCAAGTGAGGAGATCACAATTTGCTCCTTAATCGACAAGAACTCTTTTAACGACATGAGACTCCACTCTTACAGTGATAACCAAAGGGTCGTTGCAATTAGAGTTAACTCCAATTAGATCTTCATCATCAAAGCTAATGATTGACTTTTTTCTCTTGACTGTTGTCATATTCTGAAAGGTAACAAAAGGTAGATAGTATATTTGCCTAGAGAGTCAGTCAATCTTTCCCATAGACGGCACCAATCTATTGGAAGCGGGTTTTGACTCCACAAATTACTGCTCCTTCAACTTGAACGGTTGTTTAGGGAGATGATTTGAAACCTGTAAAAGATTGTCGGAGGATGTTCCAACTGAGAAGACTCTAACGCTCAAGTTAAAAGGAACGATTGTTGATAAGAATGAAATAGACTGAACACGAGAGAGAAAGAGAGAGAGAGAGAGGGCCAAGAGCTCTATGATTTGTGTGTCAAGTGTTTGATCGTAAAGAGCGTACCTAGAATTGTCATGTAGAATGCTTATATATGTTACCTGTCTATGAGTCATGTATACCCCGAGCGTTACAACTTTAGTTTTCTTGTTTAACTGTTTTGAAATCTTGGAACTCTATTGGTCAAACATTCTCAAAAGATTCAAAATACTTATCGTTCGGAAAGTTTGTCTTGCTAAAGAGATTCGTTCCTTATGGGTTAGATTTCAAAAATTTTTTTGCCTGATCTAGGAGATATATTTTGTGACTAGATAGAAAATAAATATTGATACGGATCTTATTTAAATATTACCTTCAACCATTGAGGGTTGAACGATCGGTTTTTTGGTGGCCCATCGATCATCAGTTAAGGAAAGAGGGATATGAGCTTGAGGCTGCCAAATGCCTCTACGGACTGAATGGGTTGCTACCGTTAGGAGCCAACTTAAAGGTTAGATTACGTTTGTTTTTCAGGGAGATAAATCCTGTGTTGTGATCATGCCGAAATATTAGCCGAGTTGCAAGCCTTTTGATCTTTGGGCACTACCCTGATGAGTTTTTAGGTCATGTCCTATCAATTCTAATTTTGTTTCTTTTGCTCTTATCCAAACCACAGATTTTAATTCGCTTCAAAACTTGGGGATCAGTAGTTATTCATATGCAATGCATTGAAATTGAATTTGAATGATGGAAGCAAAGTCTCTCGACCATCTCCTAGTGTCTCACAAAACGTGTAACCTAGTTATTAATCTTTGACTGAAATTGGGTCATTTGTGGGTCAACGGTCCAGCCAGCCAATAAGTCACAAGGTGAATAATTGAGTTATTTAAAATTTATTATAAATAATACGAAATATGAACAATGAAAAAAATTATATAATTAAAAAAATGATCCTTCACTTAATCAATCCCGGAATTCTTAAAGCAAAAAAAAAAAAAAAAAAAAAAAAAAAAAAAAACCATAATAACAAAAAAAAACCCAAAAACCTTTACTTATTCCCATTCCCTAAGAAAATTCAAAGGGAGGATTTCCATTCGGAATTGTACCCATTAGTGAATTAATAAACAGTAACAAGGATACAAACTCTAATATCTTTTATTTTAATAAATTATTATAATAAATTAAAATTATATAAAAAAATGTATTATCACAAATATGGAAATATAAAAATGAAAAATCAAATATTTTTTAAAATCAAATTAATAATTGATTTGATTTTGATATACAATACATTTTAATATTTTTCTTAAATTGAATGTGTTATAATACAAATTATTTGAATCTAAAAAAATTTGAATAAAGAACCTAGAATCCTTGAGTGTTTTTGCAATCTTGAAGAGTATATATATATATATATTTAAGAACGGATTACGATTTTCTGGAGACGTGTGCGAATGTATGAATAGTTATCTTGAATTCTAACTATAATTATATTAAAAATAGTTGAATATATCTCTGATAATGAGTCTGATTGCAGTTCTGATATCATATTAATAATAATTGAGCATGATTATATTACCATACTAAAGATAGAAAACAAAATAAAATATAATATTTTAAATATGGAAATATCAAAGTAAAATAATCAAATATTTTCAAAATAAAATTAATAATTAATTTAATTTTGATACATAAGATGTTCTAATATAAAAATAAACATTATTTCAATGAATTATTACAATATATCGAGTTTATATAAAAAAATTATTATCATAAATATAAAAATATAATATTACAAATATAAAAATGAAGAAAATCAAATATTCTCAAAATCAAATTGATAATTAATTTTATTTTAATACTAGTATTTATCAATAACAAACTCTAGAAATGGTAGAAGTGTGGAAATGGAAGAAGGAAAACAATTATTAAATTGTTCCATCTACATTTACATGGCTTTTAATCAATCAAAAAACCCAACCATCACCCCCCTCCTCCACACAAGGAAAAAAAAGGCCATGATCCCTCACCTCAGGTCCCTTGAATCTTAGATCACTTGTTATTGGTCTCTTAAATTTCTTAATTGCTTGCAATATGTTCCAAGTTAAATGATTTTGGAGGGAGATGCATGTGGGTCATATGCTTACTTTAAGTATGATAAAATCAATGGACAGTTAATCTAATAAGATAAGATATTATATTTTTTAATTAAATATTGAATTTAAAAATTAAAAATAGAAAAATTATATTGAGAGAGTCGTCCTCACAAACATTTAAATCGGATTAGTTGGAATATAATTTTAAATATCAATGATAAAAACTAAAAAAAATGACCCTCAAGAGAATATTCTTTTAAAGATAAAACAACGGTCGTTTATCTTCTCAAGAAAATATTTTTTTAAAGATAAGATAACGATCGTTTATCTTTTTTTAAAATAGAAAATAGATATGACAAGTGTAGGAGATCTGAAATCTTTATTATGTATATTTTTTATTATTTAGTGTAATAAATTTGAATTTTAGAGATGATTATATTTTTTATAGATCGAATTAAGAAATATTATTTGTATTATGTAATCATATCCTATAGATATAATATATATATTAAATATTTTATTTATCGGAGAGAGAGACTTTGTTAATGGTAAATCTGCAAGTATTTTACACGGGGTAGAATTAAAAAAATAAAAAATGGCGAGCGCAGCCCGCCAGCAACACCACCACCAAATTTGACCATAGCGACAAATCAGACCCATAAAAACATCTGCAAGCGTTTGATTCCTCCTCTGACTCTCTGACAGTCCCAAAATTTTGAACGTAAAATTTAACTAAGAAACCAATTGGGTTCTCATCAACTACTAATCCTTCTTCTTCTCCTTAGTTGATAGAGCAAGAAAATGGCTTCCTCCTGCAAATTCCTTTTGACGCAGCCTCTTCCCCCCTGCAATGGAAGATACCCATCTTCCAATTCATTCGGAAGAAGGGGTTCCTACTCATTCGGCACCCATGGTTCTTCGTCTATTAAGCCAATCCCTCAATTTCGGAGAACCCCTTTTGTCAGAGCCATTCATTCTGATACGAAAAAGACCGGAAAGCAAATGGAGGTTAATCAAATCTTTTTACAATTGTAAATTAATTATTATTTTTCTTTTTTGGTTTTGTAATTGGAATTGAAAATCATTCATTATTTTTTGGGTGTTTATATAGATTGTGTTTGACCCTGAGGAAAGAATTAACAAGTTAGCAGACGAAGTGGATAGGGAAGCTGGACTTAATAGGCTCACACTTTTTTCTCCTTGTAAGGTGATCATCAGTTTCCTGTCTTCTCTTTGATTTCTTTTTTTTTTTGGACATTTCTTTCTTACTTTTTTCCCTTTTCTCAACTATTGATTATGCACGTGCAGATTAATGTGTTCTTGAGAATAACTAGCAAAAGGGAAGATGGGTTTCATGACTTGGCATCTCTCTTTCATGTAAGCTTATTGCACCTTTTTTTTTTCTCTTGGGAAATATGTGGAAGGAGTTCGAAGAGAAAGGATAGTGTGTCCATCAAATTAGTGTGAGTCATCCATGCTGGCTGGATGACTCATATTGAGCTTTGTTTTGTTGATTTATGTATTTCACATGGTTGATAGGATACTCAAATAATCTGTTTTTGCATGTAATAATAGCTAAGAGTTTGCAATTTGCTTCTACCATTTTGTTTGTTTAGCTCAGTGTTTGTTCTAGAAGATGCGCTTGTAATCCCATTATGCTTTCAGGTGATAAGTCTGGGAGATAAAATTAAATTTTCCTTGTCTCCGTCAAAGGAGAAAGACCGCCTGTCAACTAATGTTACTGGAGTACCTCTTGACGACAGGAATTTAGTAAGCATTGTATCTTCTTACGGATGTCCCCTATGTCTTTAGTGATTGTTTGAGTACGTGAAGCTTACGTATTTGCATTCCTTCTGCAGATTATCAAAGCCCTTAACCTTTACAGGGAAAAGACTGGTTGTGACAACCACTTTTGGGTATGAACCTGTTTATTATTGGTTTAGAAATTCACTACAGAAAATCTTTTTAAGTTTCTAATTAGATGTTTTAAGGGTGTGGGTGTTTAATGCTTTCTTGCTCCACAGATTCATCTTGATAAAAAGGTGCCTACTGGAGCGGGCCTTGGTGGGGGTAGTAGCAATGCTGCTACTGCTCTTTGGGCAGCAAATCAATTTAACGGTTGTGTGGCCAGTGAGAAGGATTTACTAGAATGGTCAAGTGAGATTGGTTCTGATGTTCCATTCTTTTTCTCACATGGCGCAGCCTACTGTACAGGTCGAGGTGAGGTATGTCATTGTCTACTTCTTATTTTCTGGTAGTTTCAGTAGCATTTCAAAACTAGTTACTCTGAAGGGAGAGCCTCTGATGAAGGCTCCCTACGAACAATTTTATCATGAGCCAAGACTGAAATAGCTTGGCCATTTAAGTATGTCAACTTTCTGATGGCGACAAACTGTAACATTTAAATGCCAAGAGAAAGATTGTGTTATGGAGGCAGGGTTGGGCAGTTCAGGGGCAAAACTATGTATGTTTCTGATCATCCAAAACAAACACTGATGTGGGGAATTTAAGGGCAGAAACAACGAACAAAAGAAAAAGCATAAAGAAAATTAAATATCTAGTTAAGTGTACCTTAAATGATAAAACTTTAAAAAAAATTTGTATTTAACCTCATTTTGTCCAATGCCAAATGCTTCATGCCAGAAAAGTTTAAAGACAAATGAGGCTGTTCTAAAAATTACACAAAATGTAACAGAAACAAATAAAATTATCTTTTCCTCTATGGATTTCTTCTTTGAAGTTGAATAGGTATTATCAGGATTTTGTGAGATTGAACCATCTTGAAAGGTTAATACCTTAAAGGCTTCAAGAAGAAAGTTGCTTAGAAAATCAAGTAGAAGCTAATTGGAAGCGAGCATAGCAAATGCTGACTAATCTCATAGGAAATGTTTTATAAACAACAGAAGGAGCGAAGTAGGTCCTTTTTTATGTTTTTCACTTTATAATGCTAAGGCACTTTACTGTGTTTATAAAATTGCATGTAAGTGCATCAGGGTTGCAGTATATAAATCTGATAAATTTTCCTCTATCTATATTCTGTAATGAAGCAGTAGATCTCGTTGTTGACAAAACTACCTATTTAAGATGCATGGAGTCTCTTCAACTCCATGTGTGTGTTTGTCCCTTTTACCATTCTTTTTAAATTTTTTATGTTAGATTTTGTTGCTTAAAAATTTACTCGGCCCAGTATGAGATGAACTGTTGATTCTCAGATCTGGTCCTCGTGCTTGGCTGAAAAGCCAGTGCCAACCCAAACAAAGTTGTGATAAAGATTTAGTTGAGTTGAGTTATGTGGTTGTCATTATCTGGCATTGAAGTTCACTTTCTAGTATGGAGAAATTGGAATTCTTGTGTTACTTGCTACGGCCACATTTTGTTTTTTTTTTTTTGGCTTTTCCGGTCTAGACACTTTCCTCAAAATTGATCTTTTATTTCTTTTCAAAACATGTTATTGTCTATTCTAGATGCAATATCCTGTCCCACTTTCTAATTGTTATCCCTTCATGAAAAGTAGCCTACAAATGCCTACTATTTGTATTGAAAGGGGAAAATGACAAATTATGATTGCAGTTCTTATGCATTTTTGCAGTCTTGGGTCATTGCTTTTGAAAACAATGTTAATTAGATTCAACTCCGAAATTTTCATAATTGTAGCCTAGTCTCGTTCTATATGATTTTGTAGCAAACATATCATATAAATATTTTTTGTACGGAAGTCAAGCATAAGTTTGTTCTCAAACAGAAACTTACTATTGACTTCTCTATGATACAATAGATATAAGAATTGGCGCTCACATGGGTTAATTTAGTACCTGTAGAGTATACAATATAAGCTTTTCATAAATTTTCTGTGAGCAACTGCTCAACTGAAGAATATTCCTCTTGACTTGCTTTGTCTAGATTGTTGAAAATATCGACGTGCCAATACTGTCTGACATTCCAATGGTTCTTATAAAGCCTCAAGAAGCATGCCCAACAGCCGAAGTTTACAAGGTAATGGTGATCAGAAATGAAGAAGCTCATCAAAGATTGGAATTTAGTGTCTTTACTTCATATGGTCTCTCTGAAGCTGTCTTTTGATCGCACAGCACCTTAAATTGGACCAAACCAACAAGGCTGATCCTCTCAAATTGCTAGAGAAGATCTTGGGCTATGGAATTTCTCAGGATGTTTGCATCAATGATTTGGGTATGTATTTCTTAAAATGGCTAGTTTCTCTCTAATTGTATTGTGCTCCAAAAACTCTATAAGGTTTTCTCATAGTCTCTTTTTCATAGTCCCATCTAATACCAATTTGGATTCTGTTCCCTGGCTGCATGCCCTCAGTTTGTCATTTTTACACTGATCTACATATTAATGCTATTTAGCCGTTGATAAGTGAGCATGTGTCTTCCGCAGAACCTCCTGCTTTTGAAGTCCTCCCGCCTCTTAAGAGATTAAAGCAGCGTATAATTGCTGCAAACCGTGGGGAATATAATGCTGTTTTTATGTCTGGGAGGTAAGTATCTAGAAGCAAATTCTAAACACCTGATTCTACTATTTGTTTATTATGTAAAGTCATGTTACATGAAGATCTTACAACTTTGGGTGAGTTTGGCGAAACAAAAGGCTGTTTCAAACCCAAAATAATCGGAATAATGACAACTGTGACACCTTTTATAGGGAAATTTTGTTTGGTATTAAAAACCATACACGTTCTAAAATTCTTTTTTTCCTGTTGAGTGAGTGCTCAAAAAGTTATTTAATTTGCCTACAATTTTCAATGACATCTAAAGTTGCATAATATTGAGATATTTTGAATCTGATATGAAGCCACACACACAGAGAGAGAGAGAGAGAGAGAGAGAGGTGGAGAAGTGAACCATTTTTCATTCTATTATAGTAGAGTAACTGGTTACAAGAAGTGACTTTTTCAGCAACTGCTGTCACCTAGACTGCTATAACATGGTGATTTCTTTTTTGGTTTGGCGGGTGAAGGGGGTTTGCTTTGTTGCGCAGACAAGAATTCTGAACTGCTCTGTGGCATAGAGTTGGGAATAAGGAGTGCTTGAGGAAGAGCAGATGTCTCATTCCTTTCTAAGAATTGCGTGACTCCGAACATTTTAGAGATTACTATTTTGCTAGTCTGATATATTGACTTTGTTGATTCACCTTCTTGTATTTACTTCAAGTACTTGAGCACGTTTGCAACCCCAATGCGCTCTTTAATTATCAGATGCTTTGTGTTACCGGAAATGTTTACCATTCTGATCAATAGACTGCATACCATTTTGTTTATTTAGGCATAAACGGTAGCATAAACGTAACTCCTTTTTGTGATCGCTAAGACACCATTTTAAAGACTTATGCCACACTTTTTTTTCATCTGCAAAAAAAAAAAATAATAATAAGAAGAGCCAAAAGCGAAAGAGCACCAAGAAGGTGCTCATCCACCAAAATTATGGTAAATAATCGACAGTCTGCAATCTCCTCAAAAGATTCGACAACTGACAAGTAGACCAGATGTAAAAGGACTTGAGAAGATTGTCCATCATTTTAGTGTTTCTTGGGTCCGTAAAGATCCTCCTATTCCATTTCTTCAACACCAACCAAAACACAGCTAGAGGAAGCGTCCCAAAAACTCTCCTCACTGTACAAACTCTCTCCTCACTTCAAGCCTGAATCTTGAGCTTGAAATCACCCCCTTTTTATTCAAGAAAGCAAAGATCTCCTTCCCCTTTGAGTTATGCCACACATTATTTTTATCTCGGTCAGATTCGCTATGCAATTATTGAAATAATGAGATATTATTGATTTAGTTTCTTGAATGTATGTGATTAGTGTCATAACATAGAAATAAGTAAGAATGCTAACTAAAAAAGAAAATCCTTAACAATTGAAAAGTACGAAATTTTTTGTGACATCATTTATGGGGAAAATTTTGTGGTGTATCCTTACCTGAAAGTACCAAATTATGGCCTCTGGCATCTAAAACCTTATCTTGTCTACCAGAAATTCTGATGTTTGGTATCATTTTGTCATGGTACAGTGTACTGCATGTGCAAATATATGATCTAAGAATATCTTAAATTTATGGTCAATGACAGAAGCATGTTTATCTTATTCTATATTGAGTAGATTCCCAACCCCCCCCCCCCCCAAAAAAAAAAAGAAAGAAAAAAGTACTCAATGTGGTGGGTCTGTATCTAACATCTTCATTCATTATCATAAGAATGCAAGATGTTCCCACACGGAACAATGTAGGAGAAAGCATAAGATGTAGTTCAATTCTTTTTCAGGTAAAAATATTAAGTAATCCCTGTTCTGAACCATTGGGGTCCCACTATGGGCTTGTATGAAACTGTAGTAACAGGACGTGTCAAGGGGGTGATAAACTGTAAGGAGATTCAAACCCTCAAACCATAAACAGATTTTTGCAAATAAGAAATTAAGGAACTTGCTGCAAATCTTAATTGTAAAACCTCCCAATTTTTATGATTTGGTTGGTACTAACCATACGTAGGGGGGAAATAAAACATATCTTAGAGTTGCTGTATCCTAAATTCATGCTCGTTGAAATGCATTTTTTTATTCTGATGAAGTCTGATCAAGTTTCAAACAAACAAATTCCTGCCTCTGTTAATGACCACTTTATGGGATTATTCCCTTCTATCTCACTACCATGTCTTAATCAATCAGCTAATTAGACTTAAGGTGTTCTTGAGGACATCTCTGACAAACATATCGTACAAAGTAGAATTTTGCTTCCCAGATGCTTGAACACATTTTATGGTTTGCTAGCTGAAGCAGCACCTTTTTCCAAATAAGTCTGGATTTCTCATTCTCTATCATCCTTTTAGATACCTGCATATCTGTCAATAACTTATCCTGCTTCGTGTCCAATGCAGTGGAAGTACCATTGTTGGCATTGGTTCGCCTGATCCCCCACAATTTGTTTACGATGATGATGAATACTCAAATGTCTTTGTATCAGGTGAGCTACAAGTCATTTTCTTCCTGAGCCTCAAATGATGTATGGCTTAGGCAATTTCAATATCTGTGGAAGCAAGATTTTGACCGAGTTGTTCCATACTAGAGTGGTGAATTTACATTCTCAATTTTTTAATTGGTTGCGTATTGCTTGTGTATTTTACAACATCACAATGTAATAGATGGCCTACCAACCTAATATGTCTGAGATTCTGACACTTAATTACTTGAGAATGAAGCCTGATGGATGTAAGCAATTCAACCAGAGTCTCGGATAAAAAGGGGTCCAGATTAGGACATGTTTGGACATAAACAGGACCAGACACCTGACTGCAACTAAGTATATATGGTGAAGAACAACACTCCAGAGTTGCTTGCACCTAGCTATAGCAAATATTTTTTTCTTATGCCACCTGAAAATAGTGAGACATTGCTGTAGTTTGAGGGGGGGGGGGAAGGCAAATGTCAAAGTTTTAATCTTACATCTGCTGTATGTGGGGTGGGATTTAATTTTTGTTCTCATAAATGAGGAAGTATAGGTTCCATTTTGTACCTCTTCTTTTTGGGATGCAGCTGGTGGGAAGGATAAGGCTGAAAGGGAACTTGGTGGGGAGGTTAAACCAAAAAACATCCTCTCTGCTAGCAAGTATGAGGCTGCATACATTTGAGCCTTCCCAAACCCCACATTGGTGAAGCCACATGACTAATCTGTGGAGAGGAGAAAGCTAAGGTTCTATGCAACCAACTTTGTCCTTGAAAGAATCAGATTCTGTTAGCAGTCAAGAAGATTATGCAATTAATCTTTCTTGGTTCACTTCGGTTGTTAAAAACGTGAAGCACATGATCCTATTCACAATACACACACTCTTGCAGACACAAATTAGTAAAGAATTTTGCTTTTAAAGATAGTGCTTGACCTTTGATATACTTTGATGATGCAGAGGCCAGATTTATCACTCGCAAACCAGATCAATGGTACAGTGAACCTGCTTCTACAACTGCTTCTAGTTTAACAGAGGACCTTTCCCCACAAAGCGAGTAGTATCCTTGGGCCAGAAAATCAATTATGAATTTTTTTTGGTAACATTCATCTGATATTCACTATGAGATCTGCAATATTTATGTATTATTAATAAGTAGTCTATCTCTATACATGTTTGGCTTCTTTTCATGCGGTGCTGAAAGTAAATGCATCATGGGAGATGGACACTATTCTTGTTTGTAAAACTGAAAGTCAGAAATTTGGGTAAAATTGGTCATCCTTTTCGTTGTTCTTTTCTCACTATTAAAATGAAAAATAAGAAAACTTTCTGTTCATATACCTACTTAATTTGGACATTTATGTTCTTTCACATGATAATATGGTTTAATGATGGCAAGTGTGCTGATAAATAGTTTGTAGGAGCTATTCAAGTTGTGGGCAGAGGAATTTATGCTTGCAATCTGCTTCTAATGCTTTTAAAAGGATGATAGTAGAAAGGGATTTGCTTTTCATCATTGTTAAAGTGACCTTGAATTTCTCTGAAATCAACCGAATTCCAATCTCAATATGTATTAGATCTGTGATGGCCAAGAACGGAGATCGTTGTCCAATTCTCCTATTCAACATTGTGATTGAATCCGTTTGTGATAACATGGACAAGAGCAAAAGTAGAATTCAAGAATGTTTAAATTTTCTAAAATAAAGAATTAGCGGCAAAAGAGCTGCAGGCACATAACCTGCTTTGTGGAGAAGAGAACTACCTACTTTATCATTGCAATGCATAACATACGTCAATCAATGGCAACGGTGATGAATCTCCACCAACGCCAGGTTCAGATGGCAGCAGATGGTGGGGAAGACAATGATGGTGATGAACTCCGAGTTATGATGAAAAGTGAACAGCGTGGATGATGAAATAGGAACCCTCGGTGGCAAAATTTGTAATCGATGGTGAAATTGGATGCTATATAAGTTGTGAAGAATTGAACTCCAATGGGTGTTTAGAACAGCAGAGCAAGCAACCCATGACAAGAACAAGATGATGGTGTCAAGTGGCGATAAAATCAGTGGAGATTGCAGATGGTGTTTTGAAATTGGTGATAATGAAATGAACTGGTAGCACAAGCAATTAACGTTTATTGGAATTGGGATCGGCGGTGATGCAATTGACGATTGATTGAATTGAACAAGGAAGACGAAGAAGAGGAAGAAGACTGGAGATAACGAAGGAGATGAACGTTGGGGCCACAGAAATTCAATGATAATCGAAATCTAACATCAATCTGACCAAGAGTTGCAGCAAACTATAATTGAAAAGAGGAACTGAACATTATCGGAGGAATTCGAAAGAGAATCCTCATCCGATTCTGTGCACACTCTATATGCAATTCCTCCAACCCTAGGGCTTAGATTTCGTTTTCTTTCTCCTCTTCTATTCGATTGCTAAAGATTTTTGTTTCATTTTTTCATCAGTTTACTCAATGTCTCCTTCCAATTTAATTTTGCCTCGAAATCCTTGCGTCTCTATCTTCACAATCACGAATGTTCTGTTTTTGGCTGCGCACGGAAGCCCTTCAATTAAATATATAGTCAACATGATCACACATACACACATATATACATATATGCAAGTTAAATTGAACGATAGGCTGTATATAAGTGTTAATAATATGTAAAATTATTTATCAAATTTGAATAATTAAAACAAATATCATTCTAATATAAAGAAGTTAATATATAATGTTTTGGTATACAACACAATAAAATTAATGAAATTAATAAAACTAGGGAAACAACTTGCAAATATTGCATGTTGCAAACCATAAAGGGTTTTGTATAGTTTTTTCAAAATTTAAAGACTTATTTATAGTTTTTTTCTTTTTTTTATTTTTTTTAAATGTGATTTTATGGAGACATGTTTGGATTTAGCCTAAAAAAAATAAAAATTTTTAAAAAAGCATTACAGGGGAAACAATTCCAAAGATGGCCTCCGTTTGTCACGTCTTCAAGAAACAACATAGTCCTTTGCGACTCCTACCCCAGCGAGCTTGCAAGCTTCCATGTTTGAATTTCAGTAGGAGACTTGGAGGAGCCATCACCAGCACCAAAGTTAGGTCCAAAGTTGGGGGTGGACGCATGGGTCTTCATTTTCTTACATCGGCTCACTACCTTGGGTTTTATTTTGGGATTAGGGTTTTATTTTCTTCATCGCCACAACAACTATAGAGCTGCATCTTCAATTGTTGCTCACAAAATTTAGGGTTTTACCAAGTAGGAATCAAGTGTCAAACTATTGCTTGCAGAAATTAGGGTTTTAAAAAAGAACCCAAACTGTTGCTCGCAACTGTTGTCTCCCTCACCCCCTCTCTAATTGGGAAAACCCAAACTGTTGCTTGCAACAATTAAAGAAAAATTTCCAAGCAGTCTCAGAGGTATGTAGGGTTTTGAAGTTGTGACAAACCATGTCGCATCTTCAAAACGTGACAAACGGATACCATCATTGGAATTATTTTCGATGCAGTATTTTTTTTTTAAATTTTTATTCTTTTAAGATTGAATCCGAACATGTCTCTGATTTTAATTTCAGATTTCAAAGAGAGTGGTGGGAGCAATATACGGAATTGGCTCAATTTATTAAAAAAATTTTAAAACATCACATAGATGAAAAAAAAAATTTAAAATGACATCGTTATATCGTATGTTGAAGACGCGACATATTTTGTCGTGTGTTTAACATGCGATATATATTAATATGATTTAAAACAATACGCTTTGTCACATGTTCAACATATGACATATATTTCTTTCATGTTGAACATACGACAAACCCAATCACATACTTCCACCCTATAACATATATTAACAATCACATTGGGGTGTTCAACAATCAATTGCTATGACAAAATTTATTATCTTGAGTTGACAAATCCTTTGAACAAACAATTGTTGATATTATCTTGAACTGTCAAATCACATGGTTGAGGTGCAGAGAATCAAATCATTGACAAAATCATATGTACTCGAAGGACAAAGAGATGTAGGTTGCTCACATCAATAGAAGTAGAAAGGATTGCTAAAAGAAAAAGAAAAAAAAAAAAGGGAAAAGACGAGAGTCAAAACTTGAAAGATTTGTGATTTACCAATGGTAGTAAAAAATGAATGTCACATGTTCAACATGCGACAAATGTATGTCACATATCAAACACGTGACAAAGCATGTCGTATCTTCAATATGTGAAAGAATTTTTTTTTTTAATCTGTGTGATATTTTAAAAAAAAATTATAAATTGAGTTAATTTCGTAGAGGATTGTACGGAAATGGCGTTTAAAAACAAAAAAAAAATTAAAACAACTCTCCCAAGGAAAAAATTCCATTTCTAGCGCGCACAAGTCACGTTTTGAAGACCCGTCATGTACAGTGCATGACGCGTCTTGAAGACGCGTCAGGTTCGATCTCCTCTCTTCTTCTTCTCTCCTTCTCTTTTTTTTTTCTTTCTTTCTTTCTCCTCTGTTGTGACTGCTCCTCCTCTCTCTTCCTCCGCGGCGATCTCTCTCTTCCTCCGCCGCGAAAGCTCCTGCGACAACTCCTCTCTCTTCCTCCACAGCGATCTCTCTCTTCCTCGGCCATGATAGCTCCAGCATAGATTTGTTGCGCGCATCTCTCTCTCTTCCTCCCGCGGCCTCCTTTCTTCCTCACGAGCCACGAAGGTACATTGCGAGCGACGAAGGTATTGCGCTCCTCTACCATTAAAAGTTCAGTCCCTTGCGAGCGATCCATCTTCTACTTCACTCGTTGACGCTCCTCAGCATAGATCTGCAAAATTCGAAGGTACATTGCTCATTTGAATGTGAATGTGAATGTGAAATCTCTCTGCACAGATTTGCAACTCTGTTCTTAGTTCTTCGAATATGAAATCTTTCATTTGAATGTGAATGATGTATGTTGAAAGAATGAAATATTTGTATGTTTGAAAACTATGGACTGAGGGAGAGGGAGAAATGAGAGATGTTTTTTAATTAGAAAATTAAATTTTTGGAGTAGTTTTGAGGAATTGAAATATTTAATTTGAGGTTTATTTATTTAAAAAATTGATTATGAATTTTAGGATTTTAGGTTATTTGAATTAGGGTTTGTTAAATTAGGGTTGTTGAATTTAGGATTTGTTGAAATTGAGGTGTAATTATAAATTGTTGTCAATCATGTAAATTGTAAAAATTGATTTATTTTTATTAGATTATGACAAGTTGATTTTTGTTATTCAGAAAAAATGATGGAAATGGTAAGATTGTTATGCTATAGTAATGGCGAAATTATAAAGGGTGAGATGGAGTTGGTTATAATGGAGACCCTTCGAAGTTGATTAGAGTGAGAAGGGATGTATGTTATAATGAGTTGGTGTTGAAGATATGTAAAGGACTTTGGATCAATTCAATGAAACAACATGTTGAGATTTTTCATCGTTGTCCCGTGTCATACATGCAAAGTGAAAATACACGGTTTCAGTTGATGCCAATTAGTGATGATGACAATATTTTAAATTTGATGGAGTTTGCGGTGGGCATGGGAGTAGGTACCACTCATGAGTTGTATATCAAATCATATGAGAGTGGAACATCCGTGCAACAAGATGATGATTATATGGATGAATATCATCGTATCGAAATTCGAGTGGATTTTACACTTACAGATATGAATGTGGGTAATGATATTGATTAAGAAGAAATGGTGAAAGAAAATGCAGAAGAAGAGGAGAATAACGAAGAAGAAGAAGATGGAGAAGTTGGTATGGGTGGTTGGGGTGGTGTTACGAACGAGATAATGATTGGATCATCTTCTGTCCCTGCACCTGTAGGTGGTGGTTAGAGATTTGTGTATGACCAAGTAGACAACTCAATTCCCTTTATGACCACGGCACCCGAAGGTGATGGCTATGTGACCTTTGAAGAAGATTGTAGATTGTCAAATGATAGTTGGACTTTTGGCGATGAATTGAAAAGGGGATGAGGTTTGAGTCGAAGGAGCAACTTATTCATGCTATCAAAATGCATAATATTGACCATCACCATCAATTTCGTGTGGCGAGATCAAACTCTACACTTTTGACAGCAATATGTAGTCAAAGGGATGAAGGTTGTAGGTGGAGGTTGCGTGCTTGTAGGATTAGGCTACTTGATGCCTTTGTGATTACTGTTGTTGAGGGACCGCATACATGTGTTAATGCTGGGTTGATGCAGGATCATAGGCCGTTAGATTCCAATTTGATGACTCATTATTTTCTAAACTATGTGAGGGAAGATCCAAATGTAAAAGTTACTTTCCTCCGAACTGTTATGACTGAGAAGACTTCATATGCAGTTTCCCAGAGGCAAGTTTGAACAGCGAAAAAAAGAGCTATAGAGATGGTATATGAGGATTGGGATGACTCTTACAAACAATTGCCTCGACTTTTGAATGCCATAGTGGAAAAGAATCCAGGAACACAAGTAAGTTGGAAGTTGGGTCCGTCAAATGCAAATGGTGAAATGGTTTTTGAAGTTTTGTTTTGGGCATTTGGTTCTAGTATCATGACATTTAGGAGTTGTCGGCCATTAATAAGTATCGATGGGACACATCTATATGGAAAATACAAACACAAGTTGTTGATTGTTTGTAGTATGAACGGTGCAAATCACATTGTCCCGTTGTCATTCGGATTGATTGATACAGAATCATTTGCCTCCTTATCGAGGTTTTTGATGTGTGTGCGAGAGTATGTTGTTAGAGATAGGGCGGGTCTCATTTGTTTAATTTCTGATCGACATGAAGGGATAAAAGCAACAGTTGCTCGTCTGGAATTCGGATGGTCACCTCCCAATGCCGTGTGGAGATTTGCATGCGCTATGTTGCAAGTAATTTCAACACACATCACAAAAGTCAAACCTGTAAAAGAGTTGCAACCATTGCCGCATTACAGCCACAACTTAAGAAATTTGATTTATATATGGCGAGGATGAAGAAGATAAAAGATGATGCACCTGATTATTTTGCAAATATTGCCCCTGAACAAAGGACTTTTTCTCACGATGGTGGCTTTCATTTTGGATATATGACGACAAATATAAGTGAAAACTATAATGTCGTGTTAAAGGGTGCAAGAAATCTACCAGTTGCAATCTTAGTACTTAAGGCTTTTTATAATTCGGTGAACTATTTTGAGGCAAAACTGGGTGAGGCGAGGGCGGGAATAAGTAGAGGGGAGCGATACACAAAGTATGCCTCAGCCATTTTTGGGAGATGGACGAACACGATAAACCTCCATGCAGTTGTCTTTTTTAACATGGAGAATGCGATCTTCGAGATAGAAACCGACCATAGACAAACGAGGTATGGTCATAAGGGAGGTAATAAACAGATTGTAGACGTGAAAAATGAGCATTTTACATGTGGAAAGTTGCAAATTTATAAAATTCCTTGCTCCCATGCAATTGTTGCGCTTACTAGAACGATGATTGATGTTCATGTGATAGTCAAAAAATGGTATATGTGGGAACATCAACTTAGAGTGTATGATTATCATTTTTCACCGATTGGAGATCATTCCGGCTGGCCCGTGGTTTTATATCCAACCATTATTCCCGATGGATCACTTAGACGTGAGAAAGGAAGATCTAAATCATCTCGATATCACAACGAGATGGATCTTCAAGAATCATATTCGCGGACATCATGTGGGAGTTGTAGTGCAGAGGGTCACAATAGAAAGAGATGTGCGAGGCAAATGAGATGTGGAATTTGTGGCAGACAGGGGCACAATTGAAGGCATTGTCCAAACCAATCGAATCCCAACGCATGATATATTGGTGTACTTGAATTTGTCTGTTTAGTAGTAATGTTATGTAATTCTTGTACTATGTATTGATGTACTTCTTTTTTCAAAGTTAATGGAGATTTGGTGTTGTTTTCTATGATGTTTTAAGTATTTACGGTTTCTTTTATAATACATGTTTTCTTTTAAGTTTTTTTGTATTTAGTATTTAATGAATTAAAAATTAAGCTTTTATTTTCTTGCAGATGGATCTTGTACTGTGGAAATTAAGTTTTATGTTTTCTTGTACTATGTATTTATGTATTGGTCGTCGAGATGCTTGTTTGGATTACGTGGTAAGTGTATAATTTCTTAATTTTCATTTATATCAATGATTTATATTTCTATTTTAACTAACATATATATCTTGTTTGTAATGGAATATATTGCACCAGATTAGAGACGATGAGGGTGCGGACGTGCATACGTTGGCGGACTCAGCCATCTCAGTTATGACTGAGGACATGAGTTATCTTTTGAGACCTAGACAGTCCAGATATGCTGACGGGGGACATGATGAGGGACGTGACGAGGATCGAGCACACGGACGACAACGAGGGAGAGCACGTTCGAGGAGACCACGATCGTCGTCAGCTCATGCGTCATGACCACCGTCTCCACCACCACCGTCTACGTATCCATACGTCACAGAACGTTTCCCCGTATACGGTGAGTTCTCGTCTTTCTACACACCTGTGTTCGATGATATCCCTCAAATTTTCACTCTCGGTGCTCCACAAAGGGGGCCTCGGACCGGTAATCATATAGATGAGAGATTCACACAGGTTGAGAGAGACGATGCACCCTCTGCGTATCATGTATCCCCACCTATTTTTTCTAAGTCTTACCACGAGGATGTAGGACCCTCTCAGATCACGCAAATAGATGATTTGGGCTTAGTTTCTCGTGATGATAGTACAGATACTAGACCCAATTTAGGAGTTAGGCAATATACTAGGCGTAGACGACGACGTTGAGATTTATGTATTTCGTACTCTGTTGATTTTCTTATTATTAATAAAATTTACATCAAATTGTATATTCATGTTGATATCTATATTTGCTATGTTGGTTTGCTTGTTTGTTGAATGAATGAATGACTATTGTTTGGAGATTGGGTGAGAGTTGGATAAGTTGATGACTTGGATGTATGTGTATGATTTTATTTATTTGTTGAATGAATTGTTTTGTTAATGAGTGAATGAATCGATATTGTTTAGAGTTTGGATGAGTTGGTTGAATTTATATTATTTGTCACATGTTTTTTGAATAGGTATTTTCGGGATTTTATAGTAGCAGTAGAGGTGTTGCAGCGAGCATGATGCGTCTTGAAAACCCGTCATACATTGTACATGATGGGTCTTAAAAAATATGACTTGTGAGTGTTAGAAATATAATTTTTTGTTTGGGAGAATTGTTTTAAAAATTTTTTTGCTTTTAAACGTCATTCCCGTATAATTCACTAATTTCGTATACTGCTCCGATGGTGAACCGGAGGATCCGGTTCGCCCACCAACATCAAAATAGAGGTGAAACGGTTCGCGACTCACTGCGGCGGGCCAAGACCCGAGCCCCAAAAGACCTCCACTTGGCTCATTTCCCTTCTTCGTTCGGTAAACTATTTGATTTCTGTGAGTTCGCTATTTCTCAATCGCTCGAGCATATATTCTCTGGTAATATTTGCTTTCTTCAGTTTCTACGTTTTGCTCCGCTCAAAACCCAACTTTTAATTTTTTTTCCTCATTTTTGATTGATCTGTTTTTAAACCCTAATTTCTTAATTTCAGTTTTTGAGTTTCAGATCCTCTCTTTCTTTTATTTTATTTGGTGGATCGAGAGGGAGAGAAGGAATGGCAATAGTGGCTCCAGGACAACTCAATGTCAACGAGTCCCCTTCATGGGGTTCCAGAAGTGTTGATTGTTTCGAGAAATTGGAACAGATTGGTGAAGGAACTTATGGGTCTGTTTTACTTATTCAATATTATCTGTTGATTGAAGGTTTTTCAATTTTATCTGTTGATTGAAGGTTTAACTTGATTACACTTATCTGTATTTGCATATTGGAGTGTTTGCATAAATTGGAATGTTGATACACGTCAATCACCTTATTGTCTACTTATGTGAAGTAATTTCTGTTTCAGAAAGTTGAAACCCATTTTTTTCATCATTAGAATAGGTGCACCTTGGTGCTGCAGTTGTTAAAAAATGTGATCTTTAACTAGGTTTGTATCTTTTAAATAAATTGCAGATGGAACATGGGTAATACCCATTTGTGGGCTTCAAATTATGCCATTAAAGATTAATCCTGTTGTCTTTAACTGGATTGATTTGTGCTGGAATCGGTTATATTGATTAATTTATTCTCTGGGATATTGTTTGTTGTTAAACTTGTTGGTATTCTTGTTTTGTATTTTGTTGGATCAATTGTTACTTTTTTGTTATAAACATATGGCTTGTAGTCAACAACCACTTAGATAAAACCCCTGGCAGAGGACAATTGCAGATTTTGAGATGTCTCAAGTCATGGCTGCTATTGATTTTCTCATAACCACTCTCTTCTTTCACAGTGATGTTCTGTTAGCTTCTCTATACATACGTTGTAGGGTCTTTAATTTTTTCCCTCTTTAATGGAAGCACTTCTTCTTGCAGTCAAGTATACATGGCGAGAGAAATTAAAACCGGTGAAATTGTTGCTTTGAAGAAGATTAGGATGGATAATGAAAGAGAAGGGGTATACAGTTCAACAAATTCAATTTATTTCAATGCTTTCTGTTTCCCTTTTGAGAATGTTATTTTAATTTTGAGTACTTTTTGGAAGGATTGATAAAGGTTTTCTATATGCACAGTTTGATTGTTAAACTTCTTAAATTCTCTGTCATGTATTTTGGTTTGCAGTTCCCAATAACTGCCATACGTGAAATTAAGATTTTAAAGAAGTTGCGTCATGAAAATGTCATCAAGTTGAAAGAGATTGTAACATCCCCAGGTAATGCCTTATTAAAGCTGCTGGGTCTTTTTTTTTTTTTTTCATTGTAACATCCCCGGGTAATGCCTTATTAATGCTGCTGATTTTTTTCCCTTTTCTTTCTTTCTTTCCTGTGCTATGGTTTACTCAAGGTATTTATTGGTTTCCGCATTGCTTTTCAGGTCCTGAGAAGGATGATCAAGGAAGGGGAGGTAAGTTGGATTCTGTTCCTTCTCGGTTGTCCAAAGATAAGCTTAAGAATGACTATTCATAAATTAAATGTTTTGATCTGTTCACTTTCTGGTGGGTAGATATCATGAATTCATTCAATTGTATGTACTAGTATTTAGTTCAAAGCAAGAATTTTTGCTGCAATTATTTGTTGGGATTGCAGATGGTAATAAATACAAAGGTGGTATCTACATGGTTTTTGAGTACATGGATCATGATCTGACGGGTCTTGCGGATCGTCCTGGAATGAGATTTTCTGTTCCCCAGATTAAAGTATTACAATTAGCCTGAAGATCCATCTTCCATCAGCTTTGTAGTAGCTAACTTATTCTGGATTTGTTCTTCTTGCAGTGCTATATGAGACAACTCTTAACGGGGCTTCATTACTGTCATGTGAATCAAGTGCTTCATCGTGATATTAAAGGTTTTTTATTCAAGCATATAACCTGAATTAAGTCAAGGTCAAAGCATTTGTCCTCACTCTGTATTTGTACAACAGGCTCCAATCTCTTGATAGACAATGAGGGAAACTTGAAACTTGCAGATTTTGGCCTTGCTCGCTCATTCTCAAATGACCACAATGGGAACCTTACAAATCGTGTCATCACTCTGTGGTATAGGTAAACCATTCTTGTTACAAGGAAAACATAACTCTGCAAGAATTTGAATTTACTCTTTGTTGGAGGATGCTTTTTTCACTGAATTAGCTCTAATGTACTAATTCAAACAGACCACCAGAGTTGCTGCTTGGGACCACAAAGTATGGTCCGGCTGTTGATATGTGGTCGGTTGGCTGTATCTTTGCAGAGCTTCTGCATGGAAAGCCCATCTTTCCTGGAAAAGATGAGGTTAGTCACTTTGCTGTTGAGGAAAGTCCTGTTGGTTGAGATTATTCTCGCTAGATCTTCATTGCAAGAGAAAAGTAAATCTTAAGATCTATAGTGAATGAAGAGATGGGCTAGAATGCTACTGATATTATCTGGGCAAGCTTATTAATAAGATATCTAGTTATTATTTTTCGTCTCTTTCATATGTGTGATCTAGGCATGGGGGCTTGCACAATCCGAAGGTAGGAGTTCCAAAGAATAACCAAGTAGTAAAGGATTGCAATTTAAGACAGAGGAATGTCTCTGAGCAAGAACTGGAAGAACGCTCACCCACTTGCCCTGCAATTTTTGCAGGCTTAGTTAACCATCTTGGGCTCAAAAGCCTGACTGGCATGGACATAAATGTTCCATAGTCTTTGGTTTGGCTTTGAGTTTGAGCCCAAGGAGGGTCTGACAAAAGCAGCAAGGTAATGTTTGAACAGAAATGGCCTATCATCAAGTGGGCAGAATAGATAGGTTCTGATCATTGGTTGTGTAGCGCGTTGTAACTGTTTCTCTAATAATTGGTGCTTGGTTAGACTTTTTCTTTTCTTTTTTCCCCCCTCCTTTTTGGGATAAAATAATAGATCTTGAAAAATTGTGCCAAGGTGGTGCTGCACAACCTCAAAGAGAAGCATAGAATTTACAAAAGATGGTACATCTTTTCAAGTGCTAAATATTTGAGCAGAGTAACAAAATCAAGGAATCTAGGCTTAAAATTTATAATGGAACAATGGGTGTCTATAAAACTGCGAGAATTCTTAAATTTGTCCCCTCCAAAGTTACCAAAAAATAGCTGGAGGGATTATGCTATAATCTTCCTCTTTGTTGTAAAACTTGTCAACCTGCCCCAAGCCCACAATGCAGACCTTTCTGGGGCACACAAAGAATGTCGAGCAAAAAAAGAACACTCCCCACGAACAATGGAGCAGCAAGAGGTTTAGTATTCCCTTTTACAAAATGTAAATCTGTTCACAAGACTTTCCCTTTTTTTTGGGATAATTGTCTGGAGTTAAGATTCTCTGTTCAGTGATTTCCTAAAGCACCATTTTTTGATTGGTGGTGGGGGATGCTTCCAAATTGCTTTCCACAGGAAATTCTCTTATATTCAGTGAGACCTCGTCTCTATGAGCCTGCTTGTAACTTTTGACTTCAAAATTCCATTTTCATATTTTTCTCAAACAACAAAATCTTAGTTCTGTGAAACATGAATCTTTTCAAGAGTTCATGAAATCCGAGGCCTTTGTCTCCTGACATGCCCCTCAAACTTAAGAGCCTATTGCCTGAAGAAACATATATATATTGATAGAAAATGAAGTATATTTTAGATGCATGAAGGAATGTACAAAGTCTTCTAAGGATGAATATCCTGAAAAAAAGAGAGAAAATAAAAAAATTACAAAAAAAAAATAAATGTACAAGTGCTCTCTCTAATCCCTTTCCAAATCTTCTAGGCTGTATTCTTTATAAATCCTTGAAGTATGAGCCATTAGGGAAGTATAAAAGACTAATTTGTTCCATAATAGAGAAACTTCAATGGTCTCATTTTGAATATGCTGGCATTATCCTCTTTCTAAATACTCCATGGGATGGCCCAAAGCATGCATTTCCAAATCAGCAGAGCATTTTTCTTCCCTCCAAAACCTGTAAATTCGTGCTTAATAAATCACCCTTAGGCAAACCCAAACATTGTCAAACATGGCAAAGACACCATTGCATATCTCTCTCTCTCTCTCTCTCTCGCAATGGAGCAGTGTAAAAGTGCTTCACTTTCAAAATTGTTGTAGCACATGACACATACATCTAGAGAGAGCTTTATAATGTCTCAATTTTTTTTTTTTTTTGAAAAAAATTATAGGTATTAATTTTATTAAGTATCATAAATCAAATAAAAGTGCTAATCTTAGTAGGGACCTTTGCCTTTCAAATAAAATTGTTTAATTGGAAAGGAGAATTTTGGGAAACACTAATAAGATGATAAAACAGAGATCTACATGTAAAAACTCTTGAAGAATGAAGACTTCAAATTTTAGAATTAGGAATGTGAGGAGAAAGTTCATTGCCCCGAAGGAGAGAAGTCAAGGAAGAAAATTCAATGGCTTTTCTATCATTAAGATTTCTTAAAAAATGAAATTTCAATAGGATGAATGTTTCTCCCCAATATAAAAATCTTTGATAATGACAACGTGAAATCCGAATAACTTATAAAGGCGAGGGAAAGAAATGGATAGGGGCGAATCCCCAGTCCACAAATCTTCCTAAAAGAACACATGAGAACTTCACCTACCTTAAAGGACACAAAGGAAGGACAGTGTTGTATGATTGAGAAATAAATTTCCAAGTGCGGCAATGAGAAATTCTCACTCCGCTATTGGCATCTCATCCATTCTAATGGAGACCATACTTGCTTATCATAACCTGTACCAGAGAGAATTGAGTTCTAGAGAAATCTCCAGAGTTATTTGCTTCCCAAGAGATGTTTCAGGATAGCACATTACCGGGATTGAACCCACAATTTACCTCTCCTGATGGTTCCACAATTTACTAGGATAGAGAATCTATTTCTTGATGGAAAGCTTTTCCTCTCCTGTTCATACTTGGGATCTTTGTGAATTTCCAACCAATACTTTTAGCATAATTACTTTCACCATATATATGTGATGTTTCAGAGGGGAGATGATCCACAATTTTTCTTTCTTTTTTTCTTTGTTTGCTTTTCCAAATAATTGCCAATACTTTGTGATCGTGGTGGAGTTCAATGTGTGTAAAAGCATGTTTGTAACTGCTTTTTCTTTGATGGTGATGGCAATTGCTGGTGGCCAATTCTTCCGATCATTAGTCTGAGAAGGCAATACTAACAGGCTTGATGGCTTGATGATGGCTTTCTTTAAGGAGAACTAGAAGGTAGTTAGAAAAGAAACCATTGATTTTCTCTTCAAATTCCTTGCTTCAAATGACTTTTTGCGGAGTTTGAATTGGCCTTTGCTGGTTCTTTTCCTAAAAGGCAAGGAGCTTCTAATTTGAGTGACTTAAGGCCCATTAGTTTATTGGGGAGCATGTATAAACTTCTGTTTAAAGTGTTAGTGTGGAGATTCAAAGAAGTAATCGGGGTGTGTGATGGAGAGGTATCAGCTTGCATTTATATCGGGAGACAGATTCTTGATGCAGTTCTTATTGCTAATGAAGTTGTTGCTGCCAAGATCACAGAAGGTGAGGTTGGTGTTATATGTAAGTTAGACATGGAAAAGGTGTATGATCATGTTTATTGGCACTTCTTGCTTCAAATCTTAGAGCGAGAGGGTTTTGGAGGAAACTATAGAGCTTTGATTAGGAAGTATATTTCTACACCATCTTTCTCAATTTTGGGAAATGACTCTTCAAATTGTTACTTTTGGAGCTCGTGCATTTTGAGGCAAGGGTTTCCCCTTCACCCCTTTCTTTTTGTCCTTGTGAAGGATGTGTTGAGTATATGACTTCCAAAGCAGTGGAATCGATGGTTTTCGTGCTGCGAGTAGGGTAAGCAAGGTATCTGTGTCTCAGATCTGCCATTTTTGGATGTCACCATTTTGTTTTTTACAAAATGCTCCGAGGTAGACTCACGTTCTGATGTTACCAAGGTTGAAGGTGAGTCTTGCTAAAAATGAATTTGTCCCTACGGGCATAGGTAACCATGGTTGTTTGTAGGCATTCATTTTGGGGGAGTGGGGAGCCTTCCTTTTATGCATTTCAGGTTATCACTTGGGGAAAAAACATAAAGAGAAGGTCATTTGAGAAAGGGTATGGGAAAATTTGAAAAAAAGGCTAGCTGGGTGGAAAAGGGGTTACCTCTCTAAGGGAACAAGTTTAGAACTTAGCAGAAGCACCTTTTTGAATCTCCCGTTGTTTTTCATGTCTCTTTTTCCAGTTTCTATTTCAGTGTCAAAAGAAAATTGGGAATATCCAAAGAAGATTTGTATGGGTTAATTCCACATGGACGAGAGAAGCTGAGTCCAGTGAGATGGGAGACTGTGAAGCGTCCTTTGCAGAAGGGGACTGGGGCATTAGATTTTTGGTTGGTTGTGGAGGTTCTGAAGTGAGCATGATTCCCTTTGGACAGAGATGATAGTTCCGAAGTATGGAACAATTCAAAATGGGTGGATCTCTAATGAGGTGGTCGGGCCTTTTGAAGTGACTGTAAGGAAGGAATTCCAAAGAGGGTGTTTTGAGTTCATAAATAATGAATCTATTAAAGTGGGTAACAGGGCAAGAACTTTGTTTTTGCAAGATATGTGGTGTGGTTCTTGCTCTTTGAAGAGCCACTTTTCCAATTTGTTTGAGCTAGCAGTGGACAATGATGCTCTGGTAAGCACCATAGGTTTGATAGGGAGCACATATTCATTTGAATGTGAGTTTTATTAGCAATATTATTTTTTGAAATCTGGAATATAGACTTTGTAATTTGGACTATATTCTTAGCCTTTTCAAAATTCATAAGCTTTGTTTAGTTATGTACACAAAACAAAATCAGTTAAAATAACTCATAAAGGACCTATCTCTCAACTATTAGAGAGTATAACTATGAAGCATGGGCACAAAGACAGACATAGGGCATTGACACGATATGGAGATGGTGATATGACAGAGTTTTAAAAATTTTACTTTGTTACAAGTTATAAAATGTTGTGTTTAAGACCCGTCTCCAGCACGGTCATTTCTATAATTGTCAGTAGAAATATGGGAATGTAACAACTTCTAGGTTTTAATTCGAAAGTATTTTCATCTCTTGTGTTCTACTTTAGTGTCTCCACTTTGGGGCTTGTTGAGGCTAAGCTTAACATTTGTCATTTATTTATAGAGTTTATTATATCAAAGGTGCTGACAAAGTTCATCCATTATGTTATAACAAATATAATAAAAGAGTTCATCAATTGTGTCTCCATTTATTGTTCCTTTATTGTGTGTCCTCATTTATTTGTTGTCTAACTGATCTAGTTCAGTCAATTTTTCATTTTGTCTTGTTCTTGATTTTATTTTGCTTTTTAAGAGAGAAAAATTATGGGACCCCTTTTTGAACACTTGGTACTTATTGGGCTGGATTCTCAAGAATTATCCTTGCATCAATCCGAAGACTTTGTGATTTTATTAAGTTTTAATCTACTGAAGATATTACAAGTCACCACTGATTGTAAATCTTTGGTTAAGCCACCTCTTGTGTCTTTTTCACAAATAAAAAAAAAAAGTAAAAAAGCCAATCTGAATCCTAAACCTGCAACATCATATCCTTTGACCTGAATTTTAACTAATGAGGGAGTGGACCTCTAGTTGCAATATGTAAGGGTGCGAACTATTTCAACCTGGTCATTTGCTTGTATGAACTTGGTCTTTCTTTCGAATATGAGAAGGCCATCAGATGCTGCATCTTTGTCCCACTACCTTAACAGTACAAATTCTATGTATGCAACCTGATGAAATTGGAGAAACCGTGATTGTTTAATCAGTTACAATTTCATTCTGGTTGGTGATTGACAGTTGCTGTGAATGATATTGCAGATTAATCTGAAATTTCATTCATGAGATTTGTATGTCTCACATTCCTTGTTTGTTTTGTTTTACATGCTGGCATTTTCATGTAATCTTTGTCTCACATTCCTGGTCGTGATCAATATTAGCTAGATTGTTGTTCGTTGTGGTACAGGGATGGTCAGGGATTGGAAAACGGTACATCAGGTTCCCTGTAGGCACTATTTGGGATGTAGGCTAGTCAGATGCTTAGAGTTCAAATATTAGTGGTATTTTATTTTCATTCAAGTACCACACTTGTTATTTGTGGTTTTAGGTGGTAAGTATATGTAGAATAAGTTTTACCTAATAATACTAAAAAAAATAAGTATTGAATATTATGGTTGCTCCTTTGAAAGATATATTTTTTTTATGTAATATTTTGTCAATTTCTTTAAACTTAAATATGGATCACCCGTTTTAGTGGTTTTGATTGCTAGGAGACAGAGCAATGACGGTAACTATTGTTGTCATTGTAGGGGTGTTATGTAATGGGACTTTTACAAAATAAAAGCACCTAAAGGGATTAGTGCTTTTTATTTTGGGGGGGGGGGGTTGGGGGAGGAGACATGGGTGGTTGTCTTAGTTACTGAGGGTTTATAATGTCAAGCTAGGCTGTTATAGGTGTTGGTTTCTGTATTGTGCAGAGCCAGCTTAGCCTTGGTGCTGGCAGAGGCCTTGAGGGGACTGACCTGGGGTATGAAACGTATAGGAGATTCGGCCCCAAACAAGCCCCTTTTTGCTCATCAACGCTTGAACCTGTAGGGTTCTTGGAGGTACAACTAACATCAGAAGACCAGACTAGAGGGTGAAGGATGTTGAATGTTACTCTAAATTTGGATTATTGTTCATAGCATCAGTATATTGAGCTATTGTGACAGAGAATATTTTATGTAGTTGGACTGTGAAGGAGCTGAACTAATTAATCAGATGTTTCAAGATTCTTTTGTTAGCTTCATTTCTTTAACTTCTTTGTTATGAAAGTACTTGCCTCTTGCCATCTTTGTTCTCTTGGGATTTCCCCATATGTTTTCCAGTTTAGACTACTTGAACAATTCAGTGTCTTGGATTTGGTGTTCTTGTGGAATGTTATTTTGCAATTGTTAGGAATGTGTAACAAACGACATTCACGTAATAGTTTGGACAATGAAAGTATGATGCACAATTTGAGATGAAGGTCTTAACCTTTTTTTTTTTTTTTTTACCTTGCAATGTTTTTCCTTTGTTCCAGCCATGACTTTCGTTCATTTTATGTCATAATCTTTTATTTTCATATTTTGACTTTCTTGCTAGATACTATGGATCGCCTGATTTTGAGTTGTCATTATTGCAGCCAGAACAGTTAAATAAGATTTTTGAGCTGTGTGGATCTCCAGATGAAGTAAACTGGCCTGGGGTCTCCAAGATTCCTTGGTATAATAATTTCAAGCCGTCAAGGCCAATGAAGAGACGTTTGAGGGAGGTTTTCAGACAGTAAGTCCATTGACTGACATGTGCTGCTTTTTTATGCCTAAAATTTACTTGGTCTCTTGTACTATCAAAAAAAAAAAAAAATGAAAAAGAAAAAAATTGCCTGGTCTCTCTGAAAATGGGAGGTGATGCTGTTTGATTTGAGATAAGAATGGCATGAAATGTGTTGTGAGTATTCTGATTGAGAAGTATGTTCTGAGCATGATGTCAAGAACATTCCAAAAATTGTGGGCATGGATAGTGCATGGTTCGCGCCTTTTTTCTCTTCTTTGTTTTTGGTTTGAAAGGAGTCTAAGACTTTGCACAAGGGGGGTGAACAATGCCCTCAACCTCTTGGTTGGAGGAGTCATAAGGCAAGTACAACCGTGCTACTAAGGCTGGTTGTTGTTGTCTTTTAAACATGCTATCAAATCGTGCCAGTGATAATGTTCTTTAAAACAAGGAAAGATTTTTTTTTGGGTTGGGGGTGGAAGATGAATAGTGTCAAGATTTCAAGTATATACGGTAAATTATCCATTTTTAGGTTGTTTTCTGCAGAGCATTTTATCTTCCAATATTTTAAATTAAATATGAGAACTTTATGTTATTTAGACTTTACACTTGCCACATGCTGTAAGAAACTTTGATAAACTGTTCTGCTGAACCTTGTCCTGTTCTTACCCTTTGGTATCCTTGAAAAGTGGGGTGCCAGTAAACATTTATCTTATCCATGTGATGCAGAGGTTATTGTTTAGCTGCTACAGTCCCTTATATGCCAGTATCTCATCGTAATATTTTGCTTTCAGTTTTGATCGTCACGCATTGGAATTACTGGAGAGAATGCTGACCCTGGATCCATCTCAGGTACACTTAATACTTAAGAGTGGGCACAGTTCTATGGGTGATTCTAATTAAGTGCAATTTCTGCTGTGGTTTTGACTAAGCAAATATTTTAGGGTATTTACACCTAATTGTATCAATCTTATAAGACTTTTCATAATATTCAGCCATGCACAAACTTTTTGACATTCATTTAAGTACATTAGTCACATCAACAATTCTATGACACCTTTTACTGAGTACTATGTATATTTCATGTTAAAGGAATTGTCTGGCCAATGGAAATTTGTCGTGTGTGTGTGTGTCTTCTGTTCCTTAGTGTTTTCTTTTAGGGAAAGGGAAGGAAGAGAAGTGAAAACACTTCTGTCCCTTTGTTTGGCTTCATATCTGTTGGTAGAAATGAGTGGAAAAAAGGAGAAGCTAATTCTTGGCTCTGTAAAAGGAACCCACCAAAAAGGGTAGATTGTCTAGGATTTTAAGAACGACTAAAAATCTAACTTCTTAAACTAGTCTCTTTCTACCAATATTTGTTAATTTAATGATCGTTTATTCAAAAGTTAAACTGATGCTACATGTTCTCTTGTTTCCCCAAGGTGAAACCAAACTATTTTTTCCCCCCAGTGAAACTAAGCAACTGAATTAACTGATTCCCTTCCCTTCTTTACTCTTTCCCTTTCTTTCTATCACCTCAAACCAAACACAATGGTAGTTTGGTTTCTGCATGTACTCTGTGGTTCCGTGAGTGCTATGATATCCTCAACTCCTACTTCACTTCAAATATGGAAATGGTGAACTAGTAGACATCAAATACTGAAAGCCAAGAATTTTTGAATCCTCCTATTTGTGGAGATCTAACCCAACAAACATCGTGCCAAAGTTGTAGTGTATTTTTCAGTTTTTCCAGTTATTACAAAATGACAATGATGCACTGGCAAGGGTCAGGATGGCTCAGTGGTTAGTTGTCACCAGTTCAAATCTGGTTCCTGGCAAACAAATTTTGTATCCTTGCTGTTCTGCATTCTAGTGATAAAAAATACGAATGGTCCAGAGGTCTTCTGGTTTTAAGCCAGGTTTTGTATTCTAAAACTTTAATGCTTTTTGAAGATAGATATTTGGATGCTCTTCTTGAGGTCATCTTGCACCATTAATTATATGTGCTTACCTTTTGGAAGTTTAAGCTGAAAAAACTCCCCTCACTGGGCAAAAGCAAAATATAGTGGGCTGAACATTAAAATGTCATGTACGAATGTAAACTGTCCATGCATACCGGAAGGTAGATAAAATCTTTAATTTCTTTGTTCAATGAAGAACGAGGTTAACAAATTTGGTGAATTGTGGGTGCCTTTTTTTTTTTTTATTTGGTTTCCATTTAAAATTACCATAGAGTAGGATGCTGAACTTTGGTGGTGATGTGAAAATAAATTTTATAAAATGACAAATGCTCAGTATGGTCATTCTTTTTATCCTAATAAGTGTCTTTCTTCCCTATCTGTTAAATAATGATAGACTAAGATCTGGAATAGTGGGTAAGCTTTTCTGTGATTGCCCAAAAAAAAAAGGTGGTCTAAGGGACGATCTTAGCACTGGTATTGGTATCTAAAGATGCTAGCATACTTTGAAAAAGTTGATAGGTTAACTAGTTCTGTAGCCCCTGCATTGCTGGTTCTCTCTCTCTCTCTCTCTCGTGCGCTTTTTTTTTGGGCGGGGGTGGGGTTGGGTGGGGAGGGGAATTTATGTGTTGGTTTAGAACCATCTATAAAGCTATGATCTCATGGATTACAATTTCTGTTGTTGTTTAGTTCCATGGCCTTGTCTGGCTGGTGGCTAGGAAAGTTTGGGTTTGAATCTCAGACAGATGGTATTTGTAGAATATCACATAAGGGCCTATGTATTTGTAGTCTTTTCTACTGGATTGCTGATCTTAATGTTTGTTGATTTTAGTTTATCGCCTAGGACTAGAAAGGTATTCCCAATCCTTGATTTGTTTTAGCCACAATTATGGCTTTTAGCTGGAGAGATTGTCCTAGGACTAACAGTGCTCACCTCTGTAGTAAGATTAATTATCCTTGTATGTGGCAAGGGTTATCATTTGGACCAAAACTCTCGTGTCTTATTTAGTCAGAACTGACAGAGCATAAAAATCAGTGGGGCATAGAACATTGTGTAGAGGTCGTGGCTCGACTTTCTTGCAAGATAGTGAGAAGTACTGGCATAAAATTGAAGGTACCGCAAAATTTTAAGTGTAGGCCTCAGCAAAAGCTGGGTACGCTAGTGATAAATGATGAAGTATAATCTTGTATGATGATGGATGTACATAACCCAACTTGTTCAGGTCATAAAACTTAGTTGAGTTTGACAGTTCCATGGCTGTGATAAAATTTTGTGATTAATTCTTCTATAAAAAAATAATAATAATAAATAAAATTTTGTGATTAATTGATTTTCGAAACTCTGTGCTTTGAGTTTCATATCTTGAAATTCTTTCATCAGTTTTTTTTTAGTCTTCTGAATTTGTTAATACCTTATTCCAATTGGCTTTTTTAGTCAATTCTATCTGAGATTATATTTATTAACTTGTTTTTTGGTTTCTTCCTTTTTCCAGAGCCTATCATAGGTTTATAAAGCTATTTGTTAACTCCTTGTGTTTGTTTGACATGAATGCCATGCATCTGATAGTCACTGGCATATTTGATCAAAACATGCAATCTAATTTCATATTTTAGGTTTTAAAGGGGCTAATTCTGGGGGGAGTTTGCATGGCCTCTTCTAGCCTCTTCTTTCCTCTAATCCTTTGTTTTGTGTTATTGTACTCGTAATATTTCTCATTTAGAAGAAAGAAACATTTGACTTGAGGATGTTGGGTTTTTCAAAAATGTCATAAGAATTTTCCATAAATGATTATAATGTGGTCTTTACACCAATAATTTTGAGTATCAAAGCCTCCTCTTCTCCTTGACATTGCATCCAAATGCACCCCGTTCTTTATTAAATTTGTATTATGGTGAAATTACTGATCTATCTAGACCTTCAAGTTTGTGTCTTGTACACGAGTAGTTATGTATGGCCATGCCTAAGGGCATATTAGTTGAAGTAGATTCTTCTTTTTGATCAATTAAAACCCCTTCCCAAACTGTACAAGCTTCTTCCGAAGCATACGGCTTTCTGAATATAGATGATGATATTTATAAAGATGGATCATATTATATATATATATATAATGAAGTACCATGAGTGGATATATTTTAAGCCCTAAGCCAAAGTTGGTGCTTAGAACTCTACTATAAGCAAATTGCCATATGAGTCTCATCATTTCCGAAGCATTTTTACAGTGCTAGTGGTGTAATGTTGGTGATATGCATTACATCGTATTTAATTTTTGTTTCCTCTAGATCTTAGATGGGGTGAACTGGAAGTGTCCAATGTCCATTGATTGTCACTAGTCCTTCATTTCTTATGTTGTTCATTGAATTTGCATTGTGCCTTTGCTTTAGTCTGTTCATTCATTTTGAATTAAGAAACTAGCTAGCTGCACAACATACCATGCAAAGGACTGAAGCAGGGCGGCTACAGGATATAGAATACTTGAATTAGGGATAAAAAGGTTGTACTGTGGACTGCACTGACCAAAGTTTCTTATCTTATTTTGCTTCTGTGCCTCATTTACTCTTTGAAAAAAATTGTATGTCAATTCTTTAGCTTGTGACTGCAATATTATTTACCTTTTCTACAATTGTTTTTCAGAGAATATCTGCCAAGGATGCACTTGATGCTGAATATTTCTGGACTGACCCACTACCTTGTGATCCCAAGAGGTTTGTTGTTGGACGTACACTGTTTTTCCCTTATTTTCTTCTTTCTACCTGCTTGTTTATTCATTTGCTCTTTTTTCATGCCGGCTGGTATTATGCTCAATTGCCTCTACCTTGCCTTAGTTTGCCAAAATATGAATCATCACATGAGTTCCAGACAAAGAAAAAGCGCCAGCAGCAACGACAACATGAAGAAACAGCAAAGCGCCAGAAACTACAGCATCCGCAACAGCACAGTCGCCTGCCACCCCAACAGTCTGGGCAGGCACATGCCCAGATGCGGCCTGGGCCTCAGCCCATGCATAATCAACCTCCAGTAGCTGCAGGGCCTAGCCATCATTATGGTAAGTCTCGTGGACCTCCTGGAGGGCCAGGCCGATACCCCCAAGGAGGAAACACTGGGGGAGGATATAACCACCCAAATCGAGGAGGCCAAGGTGGGGGAGGTGGTGGTGGAGGCTATGGCAGCGGTTCATATCCACAACAGGGACGGGGCCCGCCACCTTACGGTTCAAGTGGCATGCCAGGTGCTGGTCGTGGAGGTGGTAGTGGGTATGGAGTTGGTGGTCCAAACTACAACCAAGGAAGTGGTCCATATGGTGGTTCAGGAGCTGGTCGTGGCTCAAACATGATGGGTAGCAACCGCAATCAGCAATACGGGGGTTGGCAGCAGTAATGAGCGTGTTATCTGCAAAGTAGACTACACAAAATGTGGTAAAATATGAGTGGAAGAAATGTTGAGGGGGAAAAAAAATCCAAAATTATCAAAAGATGAGAGAGGGAGGGACTTGGGTGCTTGCGGTTTTATTTATAATTCAGATTCTACCTTCCAGCTGCAAAGATAATCTTCAGGCTGTTACAAAATTTTTAAGTTGGGAGTGCTGGTCCCAGTAGTGAGGACAATAAAAAGACTGATGAGTGATTTCTAGTCTATGCATTTTGTACTAAATAGTATTTATGCAGGCAAAGACTTGAGCGGATGCCAGATGGCCTACAAAATCATTTGTTCAATATATTTAAGGATAGTGAATTGAGATACATGCATTTGAGTGGTACATTGGATAAAAGGGCATATGGGATTTAAATGTTACTTGAGTGACATGAAAATCTGGGTTTCAATTCCAACGTCTAAACCTGTCAACATGTGTCTGCTGCCCTGCCTCCCGGGGAGGGGTTTTTAAGCATCAATCCTAGTCCAAGAATCAACTCTGCGTCCCGTTTACCTGGCAGTCGTCCGTCGCCGCAGAAATTTCAGGATTTCCTTTTCTCAAACCTATTTTTTTAATCCAATTTAATAAATCGATTTAACTTTATGGTAAGGCTTTCTTTTTTTTGTAAATTTTTTTATTTTCCTCTTTGCCAGTTGTATTATAGGTATAAAAGTTATGCAAAAGGTCTTATGACCGTAAATTATTTTATTTTCTCAGGTCTAGAAAAAGACTTTTACTATTTACCAAAAAAAAAAAAAAAAAGAGGTTTACCATCATGACAGTGAAATCGGTACTTGGTTTCTTCACGTGGGAAATAAATGATTAGGCAGTGTGTATTATATTTTAAAATCCCCATCAAGATAATGATTTTAAAATCAGTTAGAATAATAGTTGTAGGGGAAAAAAAAAACGAGTATCCATGTGTCACTCACCTGACTAAACAATTTCTCACTTACCCAAAATAAGAATTAATTTTAATTTTAATTCAAAACTAGGAATTGATGGCATTTTTTTTTAAAAGGAAAATGAGCATCTCATGGTCATGAGCACCCTCTTATTCACCACTTTCATTAACATCTTACACCTGCACATTTATTATAACCATTCTGATGCCATACGAGCATTTTTCTTTCACAGAAATAGAATTGCATTCAATGTGAAAGAAAATATACAAAAATTTTATAAATGAGACATTCTTAAAAGTGAACAAAACAAGTAATACATAAACTAATAAACAACTCCGATTGTATCCCTTTTCAAAACTTTTAAACTGTAATATGCATATCTCTCTAAAGCACGATAGTGAACAAAATATAAAATACAATTTATCTTAAAGGAGAGGAGTCAATAATTTGATTTCTAAAAATTTTAATATATTTTGCTCACTCGAGATGCAATCAAAGCCACGGAAGCACATCGTTAAAGCAAATGAACAGCCTACTGCCCTCCAAAACTTCTGAATTTTGTGAGAAATAGCTCAAAGGCTTTAAGAAAAATCCACCCATTATGACATACAACAAAAAATTTCACATCTTCCACGCAGTTGAACAATATGAAAAACATGTGATATCTAGTTTTAGAATTATTGTAATACATAACATTAATGTTCAAAGACCGTTTTAAGAGGTTTTATCTTTTGTAAAAAATCATTTATAATAATATTTTTTTTTTATATTAAAATTTAAATTCAAAATTATTATAAAAGAAGAAAATTGTGACCACTATACTATACTGTCTATAAAGTCATCATTTATAATAATGTTGTCGGACAATATAAACCAAATAAAAACTTTATTTGCACAAGTTTTTAATAAAGAAAATATTATAAGAGAATGTTATCAACCTAATAATTAAAGTTGTCTAAAAGTTGGAAAAAGTAGGGGCATTTATTTCGCTGGAGGACAATGACTAATAAAGAGCATTTAATCACCATGATTTTGTGTGGAACTGTTTTTGAAAAATAGCTCAATTGTAGGAGTGTCCTTTCAAACTGCTTCGGACTCTGGATAAAAGCTATTTTCCATATGGAAGACAATGCTCGAAGTCGAACACTACCCCAAAGTTAATGCTGGTCAGGAGCCAAGTTTTATATGTATAACCCAACTCCCAAGCATATGAGTTCTAATTGAAGCTTGGTAAGTAAAGTGTGTCGTCTCTATAGGGATCGGCGTTGTCTATCCTTTAAGGACTTTTAACTGAAATAACAAGTAATGAAATGAATAAAATGCAATGAAATAGACTATAAATACTAGCTAAGTTTTCGGATATGTGGGGAGTTTAACGGTATGTTTGGTAATTTTACGAGAAAGGAAGGTAAAGTAAAAAGAAAAGATAAAAAAGGGAGGGAAAGAAAAATAAAATTAAAATTCACATTTGACAATAAAATATGTGATGAGAAAGGAAGAGGAAGAAAAGTAAAATAAAAAATCACGTTTGGTTAGATGAGAGAAAGAGAAAGAATATAATTTTAAAAGTGTACAAATTTATAGTTTTATTATTTCTGTTTTTTATTAAAGTTTTAAAATAGAGAGTATAAAAGTAAATTTAATATTTATAATTTTAAAAGAGAACTTCTTCTCTCCAAAACCTATCAATTTGGTGAAATTGATAACTTGGGTTTGAAGGATTTTATAGAAACTCTTTTTTTCCCTTCCATCCAATTAATTTGTTTTGCCAAACGTGAGTGTGTTTTTTAAAAACCCTTCATTTTCCTCTCTCTCCTACCAAAACCCTCCATCCAAACGGATTGTAAGGTTTTGACTACACTAACCTATTTTATAACTTAATTTTTTTTGTTATATCGAAATTTGAACCTAAAATCACCGGGTTGGGGAAAGAGATTGTGACTATTAGGTTGTATATCGGAGACATTTTACAACTTAATTTCATGTAAGATTTCCATTTGATTTTGTGCGGTTTTAAATTACAAGTTTCAAAACCCTCAAAAGGTTGATGAGAGCAGATGAGACAATGCATTGACATAACCTGATGTTTGTACGGAAATAACCCAGATTTAAAAAAAAAAATTCTTAAAAAAAACTCCAAGGGAAAATGTGACGACCCACTATTTAGGCATCGCACCCCCTAGTAAAAGAAAACAGACATGCAAATACGGAAGCTATCAACATAATTATAATGCGACGCCTGGATTCGCAACAGTTGTACTCTTTGAGTGTGATAACACAGAATGAGATTTATATTAAAAAAAAATAATAATAATTTTTTTTCAAAATAAAAATTTCAATAGAGTCTCCCTATTTTATGACCATTTAACCACCTGAGATACGTATGGAACCTGAAAAAAATAAATATAGCATTTCTATTATTAAATCAACTCAGCTGGCATCAATGACCTTTTTGGCCACCTAACACAACACACCATGGTACATAGTCATTATATTTTCAAAACTATACTATGACATAACCATTATGCAATATAACTCAAATATTATAAAAAGCACAAATACTTACATGTCTTAGACAAAATAGAAAGGGGGTCATAGATAGGTAGGGATCTAGATCCCAAAACTCAAGTATCTCTACCCGATGGTTCATTTCGTCTTCCTGATCACCAGAAGACAAGAATATCGGGGTCAGTATAAACTGAGGAAGTATACGGGGGACTAATAGCATGCAAAGCAAGCAAGCAGACACAAGAATATCAACCTCACCATGGAAACATCAGAAACATAGTAAAGTGTATCACAGATGCATATTAATTCAAGAAAACAATCACCATTGCCACATTTAGAATCATTGTCCTTTTCCCATCTTTGTTGTTCCAATTTAATTTAATATTTAAAGAAAAGAATGGAGTGTCGAACCAAGCTAGTGTATGAGGGTCCGAAAGCAAGCTAAATTTGGGGATTTCTAAATGAATCTAGATTTTTTTTTAGGGTTAGACTCTCAAACACTTCACTTGCTTGTAATTCCACCCTCAAAGGGTGAAGAGATCCATCCATGTTCCTCAAACTTCACTCGCAGGCTTCGCACAAGCTTGTGGAACTCTATATTCAACCCGTATTTCTCAAGCTTCCCCCACAGGCTTCGCACAAGTTTTTGAAGAAATTTATATATAATCACTTTCTTTTTACTTTTCATTTATGTTTCTCACAATGTAAACATTACAATTCATCATAAGAAATTGTTTAAGAATCCCACCAATTGACGTAACAATATAGGCAATGCAGTTTAACAATAAATAGTAAACCAAACACCATTGCAGCAAATATTCAATATAACCCGGTTTTAGTAAAAATATTATAACTTGAACTACCAATATTGGATTGAGGTGATTCTAATGGCTATTTAAAGATAAGACATAGGGCTACAAATTTCCTGTTTATAGCTTGGTTCAATTCCAATTACACGGGGATGTACAGATCAATCAATATTACAGCTCAAAATCCACAACACGGTTTGTGTAGTCATAGAAAAATGAACATAACTTATTCTACACAAATCGGATTGAAGTGATTCTCATGGCCATTCAAAGATAAGATATAGACCTACAATTTTTATGTTTAGAGTTCAGCCTAATTCAGTCTAGAAGGTAGCTCAAAATAGTATCAACTTCAACATAGAAACAAGATAGAAAACAGAGGTTTCAACAGACTATGTGCTATGTTTGAAAATTCACCAAAAATTCAATTCTCCACGAAACTCTTTGAATCACATGTCATATTAAAGCTATGGAGGTCTAGTTACACAATTTGTAGTTGTGTAGAAAAAGATATGACATAAAGAATAGGGCATGGTCAGGCTGTAAAACAGAACAGAATTTTTAATTTCTACACCTCATGTTCAACATCCGAAATTTCTTTCTTTCTGTCCCCACTCTACTCTTATTACAACATGATAACAACTTAAGAAACATGTTATTCATGGTTTTTAGGCATCAAACAAACAAGCACAAGTAAAGTACTTGCCTTTCCAAGCTTCAAAATCAAATTTTGTTCTCCTATTCTCTCTTCCTCCAACTCCCTTGCCTTCCCCTTGTTTCCAGCTTATTCTAGTCTTGTTTTACACCTTTTCTACACTTCTTTATGCTGGGGATTGTAAGTATATAGATGGAAGTTGCCTAATCTAAACTCAAGTGGTGGTTTCGATGAAGTTTGTGGGTGGTTATCGGGAGAGGAGTGAAATCCAAAAATTGGATTCTTGAAAGAGAAAAGTTGTGTTTCTAGTTCTTTCTTTCTCTCTCTCTCTCTATCTCCCTCTCACTTTACTAAACTGAAATGTGGGCCCTCTCTCTAATATAGGTGGTGTCAAGTAATTGGGACTTGTATCTTGTACTCTATCTAATAATGTTGTAACATGTGTTCATGGTGTCCCTTATGATATTGTGACACATGTTCCTTGTGGGTCCCACACCAACCCTAATTTGATTCTATTGTGGACTTATTCCGGCCATTCTCATTTGTCAATATGTCTCACTAATGTATACTAATTTTAGTATATTCGACCTATACTTAAAATCACAGACATAGAAAACTAAAGAATGTATCACATATATAAAAAGAATTCGACAAATTTTTGCCCAAATAATGCAAAGAATTTAAGTGTTCTCAGAAAAATAAAATAAGAGAAGGATAAATGCAAATGCAAATGCAAATGCAAATACATGATTTAGTAGTTTCTCAAAATAGGACCTTATATCCTTCCCCCTTAAAAGATCCGGTCCTCCGGATCACTGTTCATGCTCAAAAAGTTATGGGTACCTCTTTTTTATTTCTGACTCCAACTCCTAAGATGTCTCCTCGAAGGTGTGATGTGTCTACAGAAATTTTACCAATCTGATAGTCTTGTTTCTTAGGTTCTGTTTTTGAGAATCCAACATCTGGATCAGTTGCTTAACATATATTAAGTCCTCTGCCACTTGGAGTGGGTCATGGCTGATCACATGAGAGGGATCGTGAACATACTTCCTTAACATAGAAACATGGAATGTAGGGTGAACTCCGTTAAATGATAGGGTGTAGAGCCAACTCATAAGCAGCTGATTCGACTTTGGCCAGAATCTCAAAAGGACCAACAAATTTAGGACTGAGTTTTCCCTTTTTTTTCCCAAATCTCATCACACCTTTGATTGGAGAAAGTTTAAGGAAAACTTTGTGTCCTACCTCAAACTCCAAATCTTTGTGTTTTTTATCAGCATAACTCTTATGACGGGATTGAGCTGCTCTAAGCCTTTCTTGAATGATCTGGACTTTTTCCGTGGTTTCTTGTAAATAAGCAAGCCATGTTTCTGATTCAAGCATTTGTTTCTCTCCTACTTCATTCTAACAAAGAGGAGTTCTACATTTTTTACCATATAATACTTTAAATGGAACCATGCCAATGCTGGAATGATAGCTATTATTATAAGCAAATTCTACTAGTATCAAATGCTCAGCCCAACTACCATGAAACTCTAGAACCCAAGCCCTCAACATATCTTCCAAAGTCTGTATAATCCTTTCTGACTAACCATCTGTCTGAGGATGATATGCTGTGGAGAAGTTAAACTTAGTTCCCAATTTAGTCTAAAAACTCTACCAAAAACAGGAAACAAATCTCGGATCTCTATCAGAAACAATAGATACTGGTATGCTATGCAATCTCATAATCTCATCGATATAGAGTTTAGCTAATTTCTCTATAGAGTAAATCATTGCGATCGGGAGAAAGTGAGCTGATTTGGTGAGACGATCCACTATCACCCATATAGCATCAAATCCCCTTGTAGTTCTGGGCAATCTCGAGACAAAATCCATGGTAATATGCTCTCATTTCCATTCAGGAATAGGGACTGGCTCAAGTAATCCACTAGGTTTTTGATGTTCAGCCTTTATTTGCTGACATGTCAAGCATCTGTGGACAAATTCTGCAATATCTCTCTTCATACCATGCCACCAAAAGGATTGATGCAAATCCCTATACATCTTAGCAGATCCTAGATGAACATAAAAGACTGAATTATGTGCTTATTCCATGATCGACCTCTACAATCCTCGAGCTTCTAGGACTACTAATCTATCCCAAAATTTGACTGTCTCATTTAATATGTTGAATTTAGGCTTTCCCCCTTTTAACACATCTTCTTTAAGCTTAATAGTCATATCATTAGTTTGCTGAGCCACCCTAATGTGATTAGATAGATCTAGTCAGACCATAAACCATGCCAAAAGTGATCCCTGTCTAGAAACCTCAGCATCAATCCGTAGCTGCTCAAATTCGGCTATCATTTGATACTCCCTTGCTCGGATAAATGCTATGGATACTGTGGATTTGTGGTTGAGTGTATCCACAATAACATTTGCTTTGCCAGGCTGGTACTGAATAATAACATCAAAGTCCTTCAACAACTTAAGCCATCTACGTTGTCTTAAATTCAAGTCGTTTTGAGCAAGTAAATACTTAAAACTTTGATGATCAGTGGATATTTTACAATGCTCATCATAAAGGTAATGTCTCCAAATTTTCAAGGCAATGATAATGGCTACAAGCTCTAAATCATGTGCAGGATAATTTTGTTCATGAGGTTTCAGCTGTCTAGAAGCATAGGCTATCACATTTTGTCCTTGCATCAATACACAACCAAAAAGGGTCCTGGATGCATCACTAAAGATCACATATTCTCGTTCACTGACTGGTAATGTTAACACTGGAGCCGATACAAGTTTATCCTTTAGAGTCTGAAAACTAGTCTCACATTATTCATCCCGCCTGAAGGGTGCATTCTTACAAGTTAGTCTCGTAAGTGGAGCAGTTATCGAAGAGAAATCTTTAACAAATCTGGGATAATAAATTACCAAACCCAGAAAACTATTCACCTTTATAACTTTAGTAGTTGTGGACCAGTTAACAACAGTTTTAACTTTATTCAGATCTACGGAAAGTCCTTTACCCGAGACAATATGACCCAAAAAGGTTATTTCACTGAGTCACATTTACTTAGTTTGGCATACAATTTCTCGGTCTTTAAAGTCTATAGGGTGATACGAAGATGTTGCTCATACTGAACTTTATCTGTAAAATAGACCAAGACATCATCAATGAATACCATAATGAAGTTATCAAGATAGGGTCTGAAAACACTGTTTATCAAATCCTTGAAAACTGCTGGGGCATTGGTTAACCCAAATGGTATCACCAGGAACTCATAATGACCATAGCGGGTACGGAAAGCAGTCTTAGGTATATCTTCCTCTCTGACTCTAATCTGATGGTAACCTGATCTGAGATTAAGTTTATAGAAAACCGTTGCACTTCTCAACTGATCAAACAAATCATCAATTCTCGGTAGGAGGTATTTATTCTTGATGGTAACTTGATTCAATTTGCGATAGTCAATGAACAACCTCAAAAAACCATCATTCTTCTTTACAAACAAAACTGATGTACCCCAAGGAGAAACACTCGGATAAATAAATCCCTTGTCTACCAGTTCTTGTAATTGAGTTTTCAACTCTTTTAATTCAGCTAGTGCCATTCTATATGGAGCTATAGAAATGGGTATGGTATCTGGTATTACATCAATGGTAAACTCTATCTCTTTGACTGGTGGTAACCTTGGCAAATCATCTGGAAATACATCCGAGAAATCTCAAACTATTGGTATGTAAAGCAACTGAGGCTGCTCTTTCTTGTTTTCGGTGACATAGGTTAAATATCCCTGACAACCCTTGGATAACATTCTAGTCGCCCGAACAAAAGATATGACAGGAGTTCTGATAAATCTATCACCAATAAACAAAATCTGTGATCGTTTTGGTAGCAAAAAACAAACAATCTTTCGATAACAATCCACCAATGCATAATTAGCAAACAACCAATTCATACCCAGAATCACATCCAAATCTATCAACTTTAATGGTAGTAAATCAATGCTAAATTCATGCCCTTGGAAGCTCACAATACAACCTTTATGAATTTTAGTAGTCAAAACCTCATCACCAAGTGGTGTAGCAACCCATAACCTATGTTCTAGAGGTTCAGACCTATATGAAAAATGCCTAATAATTGCTAATGAAATGAATGAATGCATGCATCTGGATCAATCAATATACGTACATCATAAGAAAATAGTTTCATCCTACCTGTAATTACATTAGGTGAAGCACGAGCTTCTTGAGCAGTCACCGCATGAACCCTAGCTTGATCTCCTGGGTCTGGTGGCATACCCTGAGGTCATCTCTGCTATGGCCGTGGTGGTAGAACTGGTCCATGTGGTTCTGGCCTCAATGGAACTGGAGGGGCTGCTACTTACTGAATCGGAAGAGATCTAGGTGGTAGAACATGCTGTAAGGGGACGGGTTGTGGCTGACCAGACCTAAGAGGACATCGTGAAGAATAATGACCCGGCTAGAAATATGTGAAGCAAAGTCTTGTTCCTCCATCACACGGTCCCGTATGAAGATTTTCACAATTGGGACATGATGATCTTTTACGAGAGCCTTCACCCTGTCATAATTCTTCATCTTTTCCTTTTTCTTCTTCATGCTTGTAGTATGAATTTCCATTGGCCTTTTTTCATGTAACCTTTCCTGTTTATTCTCGGTGATCAATTTCAAAGTTTTAGCATTATTCACCAAATTTCTATATGTGCTAAAAGGTTGGGCTACCGGATACTTTTGAAAGAAGGATCGTAATCCTTGTTTGAATCTCTTTGCTCTCTTGTCATCCGTATCGACCAAATCTGGAGCATAAATTGACAATTTGGCAAAGCGGTCCTCATACTGGCTGATAGTCTAACTACCCTGTTTCAAATTCAAAAACTTAGACATCTTCTGATCTCTAATAAAAGAAGGCACATATCTCTCATGAAAGATCTGAGTGAAATCACCCCAAGTGACATACTGAAGGTCACTCCCATATCAGAGTCTTAACTCCGAACTCTACCAATCATAAGTGGCTTCTTTCAGATAATGGGTGGCAAGTCTGACTTTGTTTTTCTCAGCAACCATAAACTCAGAAAAAAGTCTCTACATCTCAATAACCCATGTCTCTGCAACTTGAGGGTCATCACTTCCTAAAAAGATCATCGGCTCAATTTTCCTAAACTTAGTCATTAATTCCTGGAATCAACGGTCCTCCAACGGTCCTCCCGAGGTACACATATGTCCCCTTTATTTTCATGCTTTGTATACTCTGTGATTCTTTGATCTCGATCTGATCTAGCTTGATCTGATTCGGAACCAACTGATACAACTGGAGTTGTTGAAACTGACATAGCTGAGGGGGTAGGGGTGGCATGAGTAGTTGGAGAGACATTTGTAATCTCACACCCTATTGTTGGCTAAGATAATCTCTCTGTCAATCTGTGCATGTCCCCAGATATAGTGCCTACCATGGTCATCAAAGCATCCAAAACCTACGCAGATCTGGTTCCAATGGTCTTTGTGCACCTGGTGTCTGTGACTGAGGCTCCTGCCTTTGTTCATCATCCCTACACTCTTCCTCAGGAGGTATTTCACCTAATCTCCAGGTCCCAACCATGTTGTATGCTAAAAACCTGATGAATGCAAATGACAAACAATGTCACTCATTAGATAAACCACCCCTATCTAGTAACCTATACCTATGGTCCCAAATCCCAGGTGTAGATTTGTCAAAACATTGGGCTCTGATATCAATAGTGACGACCAGCTATCCAGGTATCGCACCCCTTAGCAAAAGGAAACAGACATGCAAATGCGAAAGCTATCAACACAATTATAATGTGACGTATGGACTCGCGACAGTCGCACTCCTTATGTATGACAACACGGAAAGAGATTTATATTAAAAGAAAAGAAGTTAATGATTTTTTACAAAATAAAAATTTCAGCAGAGTCTCCCTATTTTGTGACCATTTAGCCACCTGGGGTAAGTATGGAACCTTAAAAAAACAAATATACCACTTTTATTGTTAAACCAGCTTGCATCAATGGCCTTCTGGCCCCCAACACAACACACCATGGTATACAGTCATTATATTCTTAAAACCATACATAAGTTATCCATATGATATAACCATACATTTACATGTGCAATATAACTCAAACATCTCAAAAAGTACAAATATTTACATGCCTTAGACAAAATAGAAAGGGGGTCATAGATAGGTAGGGATATAGATCCCTAGGCTCAAGTGTCTCTACCCGATGGTTCCTTTTTGTCTCCCTGAACCTAAAAATAAGGATTTTAGGATCAGCATAAGCTGAGTAACTACACGGGGGACTAATAGCATACAAAGCAAGCAAGCAGACACAAGAATATCAACCTCACTATGTAAGCATCGGAAACATAGCAAAGTGTACCATAGATGCACATTAATTCAAGAAAACAATCACCATTGCCACATTTAGAATCATTGTCCTTTTCCCATCTTTTTGTTCCAATTTAATTTAACATTTAAAGAAAGAAATGGAGTGTTGAACCAAGCTAGTGTATGAGGGTCTGGAGAGCAAGCTAAATTTGGGGATTCCTAAATGAATCTAGATTTTTTTTTCAGGGTTAGTCCCTCAAACACTTCACTTGTTTCTAATTCCACCCTCAAAGGGGGAAGAGATCCATCCATGTTCCTCAAGCTTCACCCATAAGCTTTACACAAACTTTTGGAACTCAATATGTAACCCGTATTCCTCAAGTTTCGCCCGCAGATTTTGCACAAATTTTTGAAGAAATTTATATGTAATCACTTTCTTTTTACTTTTCCTTTATGTTTCTCACAATACAAACATTACAATTCATCACAAGAAATTGTTCAAGAATCCCACCAATTGACGTAATAATAATAGTCAACCAAACACCATTAGAACAAATATTCAATATAACTAGGTTCCAGTAAAAGTGCCATAACTTGAACTACAAATATCGGATTGAAGTGATTCTAGTGGATATTTAAAGATAAGACATAGGACTACAACTTTCATGTTTATAGCTAGATTCAATTCCAATTACATGGGGCTGTATAGATCAATCAATATTACTGTTCAAAATCCATAACATAGCTTGTGCAGTCATAGAAAAATGAACATAAGTTCTTCTACACAAATTAGATTGAGGTGATTCTCATGGCTATTTAAAGATAAGACATAGATCTACAATTTTTATGTTCAGAGTGTAGCCTAATTCAGTCTAGAATATAGATCAAAATCGTATCAAAGTTCAGTACAGAAACAGGACAGAGCACAGAAACAGGATAGAAAATAGAGTTTTCTACAGACTTTGTGCTATATTTGAAAATTCAACAAAAATTCAATTCTCCATGAAACTCTTTGAATCATATGTCATATTAAAGCTATGGAAGTATAGTTTCATTAGGAGAAAACTTTACTTAATTTGCAGTTGTACAGAAAAAGATTTGACATAAAGAACATGGTATGGTCAAACTATAAAATAGAGCAGAATTTTCAATTTCTGTACCTCATGTTTAACATTCGAAATTTCTTTCTTCTTTTCCCCACTCTACTCTTATTACAGTATGATAGCAATTTAAGAAAAATATTATTCATGGTTATTAGGCATCAAATAAACAAGTACAAGCAAGGTACACGCCTTTCCAAACTTCAAAATCAATTTTTGTTCTCCTATGCTCTTTTCCTCCAACTCCCTAGCCTTCCCCTTGTTTCCAACTTGTTCTAGCTTTGTTTTACACCTTCTCTACACTTCTTTATGCTGGGGATTGTAAGTATATAGATGGAAGTTACCTAATGAAAGCTCAAGTGGTGGTTTCAATGAAGTTTGTGGGTGGTTTTTTGGGAGAGGAGAGTGAAATCCGAAAATTGGATTATTAAAAGGGAAAAGTTATGTTTCTAGTTCTTTCTTCCTCTCTCTCTCTCTCTATCTCCCTCTCACTTTACTAAAGTGAAATGTGGGCCCTCTCCCTAGTCTAGGTGGTGTCAAGTAATTGGGACATGTATCTTGTGCTCTATCTAACAATGTTGTAACATGTGTTCATGGTGTCCTTAATGATATTGTGACACATGTTCCTTGCGGGTCCCACGCCAACCCTAATTTGGTTCTATTATAGACTTATTCTGACCATTCTCATTTGCCAATATGTCTCACTAATGTATACTAATTCTACTATATTTGACCTATACTTAATTCACAAACATAGAAAAGTAAAGAATGTATCACATATATAAAAAGAATTCAACAAATTTTTGGGCAAATAATGCAAAGAATTTAAATGTTCTCAGAAAAATAAAATAAGAGAAAGATAAATGCAAATACAAATGCATGATTTAGTAGTTTCTTAAAGTGGGACCTTACAGAAAAAATTCCAAAAATAATTCAGATTGGTCGAGTATTGAACACTCAACCATTTTGAAGAGCAAAACTCGTGGCCCTTCCTTATTTCCCATTCTCTCTTCTTCTCCATGGTCGACTGCGAAACCCTAACCCTAGTTTCCCCTCACTGCTGTAATCTGATGATGAGAGGTGGTTTCCGGTGATGATTCCCACCCCTGCAATTTCTGACAACCACTGCAACCCCTTCCTTCAGTGTTCGCACATGATCTTTTTGTGACCGGCCAAAGGTATCCTCTTCTCCTAGCAATTTTTTTGCTTCAATTTAATGAGTTATTTTGATAGTAAATGATGCATATTGAATGATGTTTAGGGTTTAGTTTGTTTAGGGTTAAATTTTTAAGAAAATTTAGGGTTAAATTTAGGGTTATTTGTAATTGTTAGAAATTCAAAGTTTGATATATTTAGGGTTAAATTTTGAAGAAAATTATAAAAATTTTAATGCTAACATGTCATTATTAGTTAGATGTTTAGTTAGATATTGGTATATTAATAATTGACATAAATTCATTTGTTATAAAATTGTTGAATGCAATATTTGAATTGAAAAATTTGAGTTATTTGCATATTTTACATAATGTCATGTTTAATAGATGTTAACCTGCTTAATTTGTTGTTTAGAAGAAATGATAGATATGGTGAGATTGTTATACTATATTATTAGTGATATTGTCATGGGTGAGGATGAAGTTGGTTATAACCGTAAGCCTTCTTAATTGATTAGGGTGAGGAAGAATGTCTGTTTTAATGAGTTGGTGTTTGTGATATATAAGGATTTTCAATTAAATTCTATGACATAACATGTGAAGGTTTATTATCGGTGTCCCATATCAAATATCTAAAGTGGGAATGTACGGTATGAATTAGTACCGATTTGTAATGATAACGATGTTTTTAATTTGATGGAGTTTACAGTGAGTATGGGAGTGGGTTCCATTCTTGAGTTGTACATAAAATCCTTTAAAGGTGGAATGTCCTCACAATAAGGTTGTGATTATATGGATTATTATCCATATATTGAATCTTGTTTGGATCTTGCCTTGACAGAATTGGAGAATGATGTAGATGAGAAAGAAATGACAGAAGAAGAGGCAGAAGAAGAGGATGATGATGAAAATGAAGATAAAGATGAAGATAAAGGCGAAGTTGGCAGCGACAGTGGTGATGCCAATGATTTAATGATTGAAACCTTCTTAGCTCCTAATGCTTATGGCCGAATAGATGAGTCAATCCCCTTCATAACCATTGCACCCTGAGGTGATAGTTATGTGACTTTTGAGGAAGATAGTAGATTGACAGGTGATAATTAAAGTTTTAGTGATGAATTGAAGAAGGGGATGTGATTTTAGTCGAAGGAGCAACTTATTCAATACAGTCAAAATGCACCATGTGGAGCATCACTATCAATTTCGTATTGGGAGATCAACCCTTACACTATGGATAGTAATATGTACTCAAGGGGATCAATGTTGTAGGTGGAGGTTGCCTAGAATGTTGATCATGTCTATATTTTACAATAGACACGAGTATATATTTTGATGTTGATAGAAGGAGTGCTATTTTGTGATAAGACAGTATAATATATACATTTACAGTATTTATTACTTTTAGAGGATTTAAGTTTCTCTGGTCATCGTAGTTGGGGTTCAGCGTGCTTGGCATATTTGTATAGGTAGCTTTGTATAGCCAGGCATGCTGATTCACATGAGATATGTGAGGCTTTTATTCTTCTTCAGATTTAGGCATGAAAGAGATTTCCTTACTTACTCCCATTTGGTGAAAGATTACATAGGAGGATAATCTACTCACTTTGAGGTGGAAGGTGCGGTTTGATGTCACTACTCTCCTTACACACGTATTCACAGTTTATATGGAAGCATTTGATTGGCACACGATTGATCAGGTAGTGTGGGTGCCCGATACTGAGAATGTTTTGTCTTCCTTCTCTGACCATTGTCACGAGGGTAGAGATATTTGGCATATCCAAGTACCACTGATCTACTTTAGTATTGTGGAGTGACATTTTCCAGACATAGTGATCCGCCAGTTTGGAGGCATATAGTGCATTCTGATTCCTTATGATACCAACGATCGTCTCCACGATACTACAACACATGGTCTATGGGAGATTGATTGGTCGTTCGAACATGAACGTTATGTTGATATTTAGACAGTGTCACACGACCTCCAAGCTCCATTAGACATGTCCCATGGATCGACAGTCGATCCTGCCTATAACTCCTGGTTTCGTGCCACCACCCGCCACTACATAGGCCATTGAGCAGTTTACTTGAGTTACATGATAAGTTTTCAACTTGTTTAATTTTTATTTATATCACTATTCTATATTTGTCTTTTTAACTTACACATGTATAACTTCTTGTAGTGGGATACCTTATATCAGACTCAAGACTTTACTGACGTCAACAACATACATGGGATGGTGGACTCGGCTATTTCAGTCTTGGTAGATGATATGGCACAGATTTTGAGGCCAGGACCAGGTAGAGGTGGTGACGAAGGAGAGCATGATGATAGAGGATGTCGACAACGAGGATGGAGAGCACATCCTAGGAGACCACCACCATCGCCACATCATGTATCACCCCTACCTCATTCATCATATTCTCACCCCTCCACATTCAGTATCCATTCGATGTCACTGGGCCTTTGAACAGGTATGTAGAGTTCTCATTTTTCTTCATATCTGAGGTTGATAACTTGTCTCATGCTTTGACTCCAGGGGCTCCATATAGGGGAGCTCGTCTTGATATTTACGTGGGTGAGGGGTTGACACAGGTTAAGAGAGATGATGCTCCATCGTTGTTTCATGTTTCCCCACTTGTTTTTTCTGACCCCCGGCACGATTTATAGGACCTTCCCAGATCTCAAAGATAGAAGACTTGGGTCTTGTATTTCATGATGATAGTGTAGATGTTAGACTAGATATTGGTGTTAGGTATTATAGTAGGAGAAGAAGAAAATATTAAATTTAGTGTAATCTGTAAAAATCATATTCTATTTTACCGATTATTGTATTGTGAACTGTTTTACTTTATTTGTTGGTTTTGTTGTATTGTGTTGGTGAAAAATTATATATTATGTGTCCGTGAGAATTCAAATATGAGAATTGGTATATGAGAATTGTAGTTTGACTTTGGATATGAGTTTGGTTTTGTTGTAGTGGTGGGGTTTGGTTTTGTTGTGGTGGTAGGGTTATTGGTGGGGGGAGTAACATATTGGTCGAGTGTTGAACACTTGATCAATCTGGGTTATTTTCGGAATTTTTTTCCCATGGATTTTTTTAAGAATTTTTTTTTTCAAAATCTGGATTATTTACGTACAAACCTTGACATAACCTATCTAAAGCATTTGGGTATTCCATCAAAATTATCAAATAACTCAATGATTTAGAGAGAGAATGACATAATTTATATATATTGAGCACCATCCATTCATCACCATTGCAAAACTATTTTTCACAAAATACAATAATTGCAAAAGATATAACCATTACTAATATCTCTAACCATGATTTCTACAAAATAATCAATAGAAAGAAAATTGAATAAAAATCAAAACTTGTTAATCAATAAATTAGGGGTTTAAGTTTTGCAATCACACAAACAAAATATCAATCCTAAGTTAATCAAGTGAATTCCATGCTCTAGGGTTTCATTAAAACCCTAGATTACAACTTAGCTCACGATTGAAGAAAAAAGAAAACAAAAAATAAAGAGAGGGAAGAGAAGATAAGATCTTCATTTTTCAATCTTCTAACCCCCCAAAAAAATTTCCCCCTGAAGTCTTTCTCTTGATACTCCTTAGCTCTAGAGTCTACTTGAGTGAATGGGAGAGTGAATGAATGAGTTTAAATATGAAATTTTGTATTTTAAACCCATTGGGTCCGTATGGCACTCCCATAAAGTTTGTGAGGTCGCAGCCATGATGTAGTGAAAGCACCATCACAGTTTACGTTGCCCAAGGTGACTAACCCCGTGTTAGTGCAGCCACGTGTAGCGTAAGGTGCATGCACAAATGTTATTTGAGGCCATTGATCCATGAATGAAGGTGCGATGAAAGGGCTATGGGGTTTCCAAAATTGTGCGGGTGTAAGGTGCTACAGCTGTAGGTTCGGATGCTGTTCGAAGCAAACTGTTGTGGTGTCACGTCCTGACCCTCGAATTGAGCACGTAACAACCGTCGCGTTATCTCAAAAAAAGTGTGAATGCCACTTCGTGTCTCAAGGTATCACAAGGCATTCAACCCAAACATTTTAAAATGAGTTCAAATCATCCATAGACCTACATGATCATGTAAACAAATCCCAAACAGTTAAAATAAATTCACAAGATCAACATGGGTCCCTACACAAGGGATAGTCCAACATCAACTAGATTCAAAATCCATTAAACAATCCAAATCCCCCAATAAAACCAATAAGTCTTGCAATTTTTTTTTTTTAACCAAGTAAAGAGAGTTCCAAATCGTAAAAGTAAGGATTTTTCAATATTTACCTAGAGTAATCAAGTAAGTATTCAACAAATCCAACTTTTAATGGATTTACAAAGTTCCTTCTAGGGGTTCAGACTACATAATTTCCAAAAATGTTCTCAAAGTTAGTACCTATTGAAGATCGACATAAATAATTTCTTCGAATAGGCACTAGGTGATGATTAAATCTTCAATCCAAACTTCTTCTAAAAAAATAGAAAGAGAGGGGTGAGTATAAAATAATTAGCGAATGGAGTGCAATGGCATGTTGAATATGAATGAGAGGTGAGAGTGGTTGTACCAAATAAGTATGTCAAATTTATTTAAATGCAATACTAAAAATCATTCGCATAAAATAAATTTGGAGCAAAATTTTCCATGACTTGCATGTCCTGATCAATAAGCAATTTGATTTTTCTTTCAATTTTCTTGGGATTTGCCAAAACCACATTTTTATCAATGGCCATTGGTAGAATTCGCGAAGAGATTTTTTACAATTTTTGTAAAATATTCCCCATTCTTGGCATTTTTTAGAATTCTGTAGGGTGCCACCACGTTATCATAGAAATAATTTGGGGAGGTTTTCTATCCCACCTATCACTACTCTAAAATTTTAACTCAGCCTTTACCACGCTGTCCAGATGGTCTCGGTTCATGAAAGACTTATACTATAGTCATTTATTCTTTTCAATACACCATGTTACAAAATTCATTTCATAATTCAATATGATTACCATTTACAAGGGAATGAGATTTCACAATTCACAATCACCATTCAATTGTAATATGATGTAAAACAGTTCAAAAAATCAATGATTGAACCATGGATTAATCAAATTATTTAGATCAGGCACACCATAATCATAATAACATTTGCAAATCCCATTTTAAAATGTCTTTTCAAAATTTGTTTCACAAATCAAAATTAAAACCATTTTTATCATTCATACTTAACATAACTATCCACTCACTGATCCATCCCGAGGCACCATCTTTCCCAATTTTCCACAACCCTTGCATTTGCTCATTTTGTTGGTGTCAAGAGCAATATTACGCAAAATAATGACTCCAGGGGCATATATTTTTAGTCCACATAGCTCACATGGCCTTCCCTACTATAGTAAAAGCAAAAACATAGAATATTAATTTGTTGAAAGGTGCAGCATTGGAAAATTATGTGAAAATCCATAAAAAACTGACAACTCAACAATAGGAGAGAGATGTCACAATGCCTACCAATTAGTCCAAGTAAAATTCTTCCCATCCTAATAAAGATTGGTTTGCAAATTCTAACTAATGAAACTCCAACAAAATCCATAATCTGAAACAAATGGCAGGATACAACTCCCAAGTTAATACCTAAATTCCAGTGCCAAAAAGTAGTTTTATGACACACATCATTATAACCATTGAACCTTGGAGCTAATTATAAAGAATTGCCTTACAAAAATTTCTAATCAAATTAGTCTTCACTTGAATAGCATTACAAAACTAAAGCTCTATACTGACGGTAACTTTTATTGTCGATGATCTTTTGTGATAGTTTTTTATACCATATAGAGACGCTTTTGATGAAACCATGAGAAAAGTATATATTTTTCGACAGTATAAAGTTGGCCGTTAGGAAAAGTTTATCAACTGTCAGTAAAGATAGTACAACCATCTGTAAAAACAATGTTAAATTTTAACGGTTACCGCTTGTGATTAATAAATATGATAGTTTTTAGCGACGATTTAAAAACCATCTCTATATGACTCTTTTTACTGTGTATGTAACCATACCATTTGTATAAGTTTTAAATCTATACTAACTGATATATTTCAAAGTTTGTAAACCCTATCTACCATTCGGACAGTTATCACTTATCGTCAATAAATGTGTCCACTTTTAGTGAGGTTTGAAAAGAGTCTCTATATGAGTTTTTTTTACTGACTGCTAAACTATACCGTTTGCATAAATTCTATACCTATACTAACCTATGTATTGCACCGTCTGTAAAAGTGACGTTCAATTAGTTGATGATTATTGGTTGTCATCGGAAATCTGGCACTCTTTTAGGAACTGTTTGAAAATAATCTTTATATGAGTTTTCTTTACTCTCTACTGAATCATACCGTTTACATAAGTGCTATAGCTATGCTAACCCATAGATTGTACCGTATGTAAATACTATCTATAATTTTGTCTGTTATTACTGTATTAGCCTTTAGACGATTTGAAAACAGACTCTATATGGATAATTTATACTGTTCGTGAAAGCATACCGTCTGTATAAATCTATGACTATACAACCCATATATTGTACTATTTGTAAATGCTATATACTATTCTAATGGTTATTAGTTTTCGATGGTACTCTTTATGGACCATTTGAAAATAGTCTCTATATGTGCCATTTATATTGACTATTGAGCCCCATTTAAAAATTTAAACTTGGTGGTAAGTTGCAATAACAGATATAATTTGGGATAACAGGTGGTGGATTGCTATAATAAGTGGTAGGTTTGCGATAACATGTGGTAATTTTGTGATAAATTATGGTAAATTTATGATAACTAGTGATAACTTGTGCTAAGTTCGTGATAATAGGTGGCTTTGAAAAATCCTTTCAATCTCTTGATTTCTTTATTTTTGTTTACACTTGAAGATTGCTTCACACAACATTATTTAACAACTAACCCCATAGTACAATATATGATTAAATATGAATCAACTTGTTAGGCAAGTATGGATATAACTCTGATTGACACAGTCATAGTCCAATACCAAACTAGTAGTTTCTTTTTGTAACAGCCCATCATCAACCCTGACCTTCTTGAAGTAAAAGATCTAGCATAGGCAAACACTGTTAATGGCTAGATGCCAATTGATATGTTTATAAACATTGAATTGCAATATGACATAAAATATTGACCATGAGTAAAAATAGACAAGCACCAATTTTTCCTCTCTTCCTCCTCTCTTCATAGGATCTTTAAATTGGCACACCTCATAGGTAATTGTGTCAGTCGTCTGTAAGTTGGTAAATAGGTAATTTATGCTATCCCCTAAACCATACCGTCTATATAAGTCTATCACTATGGTAACCCATATATTGTACTGTTTGTAAATGCTATATACTATTTCAGTTATTAGTTTTCGTCCATAAATATGGTAGTCTTTAGAGAGTATTTGAAAATGTCTCTATATGTACCATCTATACTGAATATAGAGCCCTACCGTATGTATATATAGAGACAGTTTAAAAATTTAAGGGTTAAGATATCAAACCGATATCTGATGGTAAGTTGCAATAAAAGGGGATAATTTGGGATAACAGGTAATGCGATATGTTACTAGAATAGGTGGGTAAGTTCATGGTAACTGGTGATAATTTTGCGATAACTTGTGATAAGTTTGCAATAACTAGTGGTAATAGTAATGTAATAAAGTGTGGTAATATTGTTATTGGAGTGAAATGAGGTACTAAATTCCACATACAGGTAGCAAAGTACGTTAATAGGTAATAAAATGTGATAATATTATTATACATTAGAATTGCGATACTTAGTGATAAAATTGCGATATCAGGTAGTAAGTCTGTGATAAAATAAAAGGTGGCAAGATTATGGTTACTATTCAGGTTACTAAAATAGGCGATAAATTTGTGTGGTGATATATATTGGAGTGAAATACTGGTTATTAGTAACATGTTGTGCACAATGGTAAGAATTTTACCTACTATAGATTATTATAGATTATTATTAGAATTATTAATATAAATTATTATTGTTTCTAATAAGTTAAAAAAATTATTCCTAATGGGATTGTTATCATATATTACAGAACTTGACCTGGTACATCACAATTAATTACAATCAATTGGTTTACTTTTACTTCGTACATCATAGTTTACTTCTCAAAGTTATTTTCATAATTTTCCTTTGTACTTGTTCAAACTTTTGAGAGTTTGGTTTAATTACTTTTCTCTGCCAACGTTTAGACTTTGGTTTTATTGATTTTATCTTCGTTTCCTGTATCTTCTCCATCATGGACATGATCTTAGGATGGGTTGCATTATGCTTAGACATTAGAAGTTTGAGAAAATATTCTTTTCTCTAGAAATTAAGGTTCTGAAATGAAGCCATCAGTAATTACATTAGGTCTTGAAATGAAGTCATCAGTAATTACAATACAAAAATGTGAGGATAATATAAGATGTGACAATGGTTTCTAACAACATACTTCTTTAGTTGGTAGACTTATAGACATCCCCGGATCCTATATTTCTAAAAACCTCATAACAAATATTTCACAATTATTCCTGACAGAAATTATTTTACGAGTATGTATTAACTTCAAATAATGTAGCAAATTTCAGAGATACGAAGCTAATTAACTTATGAACTTATGTGTTAGCCCACTGTGGAAGTGTAATAGGCACAATTTTAGAGATACGCAGTGAATTTCCATAAGTCCTCTCAATGCAGTCCTTCTATAAAGAGAAATTAGAGAAATTATTGGAAATATTATGGGTTCTAGTTGAAAAAAAATTTGATATTTAAGTATATCAAGCAATTACCATCAAAGTTTGCAATTGATCATGTTCACTATCTCTAAAGCGATAACCTGAGTTGAGAAAATACATGATTTGCTTGTCCAGATGACGAGCAAAACAAAACCAGTGTTCTTTGAAAATAATGGGGACAAAAACCTGAACACAATAGTATATTAATAAAAATATATATTAATATGCAATTATAAAATGTGTAATGGTAACAGTTACTATAAACTCACTAGGTTGCACAATCAAAATTGTAAAATTGCAATTCAAGTATTTTTTCAAATAAACAACTCTCAACCATCAAAATATCCCAGTTGCTTTGCTTGCGTTTTTGTTTGGCATCCAAGCTAGATGTATAAACCACAAACATTTGCATTAGTAAAACAAGGTGAGAAAACTATAGATATCTGTATTACTAAAACACTGTATTAGTAAAACAAGGTGAGAATGCGAGGAGATATGTATATGGATATGGTGTTGTGTATTATTTATGAGCAGAAGTTAGATGTAGAAGGGTTGTGGAAGGGTTTTGGAGTGAGAATGAGAGGAGAGAGAGAGAGGAAGGGTTTTGGAGTGAGCATGAGAGGAGAGAGAGAGAGAGGAAGGTTTTGGAGTGAGCATGTGAGGAGAGAGAGGGGGAGAGAGGTGAATTTGGAGTGAGCATGTGAGTGAGGAGAGAGGGAAGTGGTGAATTGTATTGTTGATGTGATATTTGAATTTTGTGAGAGTTTTCCTTGGAGTTTTATGGTTTGTGATCATGTGAAGAAGAGAGAAAGATTTGAATGGTCAAAAAACCTTATGCATGTGACGTGACATGGAAAGGAAAAAATTATTCATTAAAAAGCTTGTGCATGTGTGGAAAAAGGAAAAAAAATTATCATTAAAAACTTGTGCATGTGATGAAAATTATCATTATTCGTAGGTCAGTCGCATGTAAGCTTGCACATTAGACTACGTAGGCATGTAGTAGACCATGCAAGCTTATGCAGTAGACCGCACGCTCTCGCGGTCTACCGCACAAGCTTGCGTGGTCTATTGCACACTTGCGTAGTCCACCATGCACCCAAGCTTGCACGGACTGCGGTCGACCGTGCGAGGATTCGCAGTTGACTACTTGTTTGTTTTGTAGTTCCAGTGCCAGTTTAATTCTGGATAATTTACTTAAATTTTCATCATCCAAACCTAAAAACCTAATTTTGTGAACAACACGAGATCGATAAGATCAACAGGTTGACTAAGAATACTTACCAAAAACCACATTCGAACACATCTGGAGAAGAAGGGAGATAGAGGCATTAGGTAGTAGGTGGTGTTGAGGAACCGAATATAGTATTCCATGTTATGCAAAGATTTAATCATTATGTAAATTTAATATTAAAAATAAATAAAAAAATCATCAATAATTATTCATATATTCAGACCAATGTGCCAATCCAATGAGGGGGCACCAACTCGTAAGTATCATTTCAGGATATGTAATTTACAGCAATATCACACATTGTTCTATTACTATAAAAAATGGATTTAGTAACGTAAAAAATGGATTTAGTAACATATATCACTAATAAATGACAAATGACAATTAAGTTATAACACAGTAAAAATAACTTAGCAAAGGTAAAAATAACTTGCATGGTTTTATTTTTTATGGCTTTTCGTCCATTAAAAAGCCAAACACTCTCATCTTTAAGAAAAAAGTCCTAATCTTAGCAAAGGTAGAAATTGTGTTTATCTTCGCCTCCTTCATTTCAGTTAAGGCATTCAACACTCATCCAATTCAGTATTTGGCCATTCCTCTTCATCCAAACCCTCCTACCCTTTGTCATCCTGTCCTACCTCTTGCCCTGATTCTTAGTCCTCAACAAATTCACAACCTTTCAGCTTCTTTCGATTCTTCTTTTCCTCTACAGCAAAGTCCTTTGCATTAGAGTTACGCAGTCTGTATAACAGATCAAACTGGATTCGAATTGACTCATCCAGAAACATTTTAAGTTCCTGTTTGAGGCCAATTCCCTACAAAACAGATGGTATTTGTGATAAGAAGTGGTAAGTGCTCGATGTTAAGTGATTAATAACTAGTGGTATGGTAAGATTGATAAGTTTGAGATATGATAACAAGTAGTAAAGTGGTAAGTTTGCGATAACAATTGTAAGTTTATCTTAATTTCTTATACATCGGCTCTAAAGAATCCTTCTGCCTGCACTACAACAGATTTCAATTTCTTGATTTCTTTATTTTTGTTGTCACTTGAATATTTAGCTTTATTTGATTACAAACCGTATAGTACAACAACATATGATTAATAAATAACTCATTAGAAATTACACTTTAGAGTTCAGACTTCAGACAATACAGTATGAACATAACTTACATTTACACGTTTGAATCCAAGTCTCCGATTGACCCGGTCGATGTCCAATACCAAATGGGTAATTTTCTTTTTCGTGACTGCCTAAATCACTAACCCTCACCTTCTCAAAGTAAAAGATCTAAGCACAGGGACTGGCCTAATGCAAGTTCAGACAGTTTCTTCTTCCTTTGTCTTTCTCTAGTTCTTCCCCTTTCCTCAACCCTTTTCTCAGCCCTCAATACCAATTCCAAAATATCTTTATAGGTGTGGGTCGAGGTCATGGACATCTTCTCCTGGATGGACAAAGTTAGACCTTCCTCTAATTTGAAGCACAAGTACTCTTCGAAAGTCACGAACTCTGGGACGAAAGAGGATAACTTCTTCAACTCTCTTTTATATTTTGCCATCGATTTGTTGTTTTGGTGGTGATGGAGGAACTCCTTCCTCTTTAAATCTTTGTAGAACTGAGTATAATATTTTTCGTCAAATTTTCTAAGGAATTCGTTCCAAGAAATGGGTGCCGTAAACCTCTCCTTAAGGTTATCCCACCATACTTGGGGGTCTTCATCCAATAATTTTATGGCCACTAATAGCTTTAACTCATCATCAATTCTCATATCAGTCACGGTTTCTCGAACTTGATTTATTTAATTTTTTGCCACCATCACATAGCTAGTCCCCGAAAAAGTGACACATCCAAGTTATCAGGTTTCTTTGATCAACTTGGATAATTCAATGGTTGGGTGATTGATAAGTGTAGCCATTAAAGTGGGAGAAGTAATCGGTACTATCGGAGGGGTCGGTGAGATGACTGGTTTTGGTGGAGAAGGTATTGTTCTTGAGGAGGGGATAAGAGATTAGCACCATAGACATTCCATCACTCGATCCATTGTTGGAGGGCGTCAAGTGGTGGCTGAAGAATTCTAATTGGAGAAGCCGGGTGAGTAGCAGTCAGAGGAGATAGAGCACATGAGAACGATCCATCCTCATGCATGAAAAGAGGAATTTCAGTTACATTCATTATCCTTCATCTAGGAGGAATGGTCCTAATAAAAAAGAAATACTATTCTTAACTCACAAAGTTAAGAATCAGAATAGGTACTTAACCTTCTAAAAATAAAATTATCTCTAGTCCCTAGTACCCATGGAAGGTTTTTGAGAATTTTTTGAAAAATCTTTTAAATTGCGAATTTTCAAAAAAGAAAGTATTTTAAAATCTTTGAAAAACTCTTTGGAACATTTGCAAGTATTTTTTTCGAACATTTAAAATATTTTAGATCGTAAACCTGGACTCTCATACTAATAAAATTATCATATCCCGATTCTCGAGTTGATCATATGACAATCGCCGCGTTACCCTGAAACACGTGTGAACCTCACTTTGTGTCCCAAGGTAACACAAGGCATTCCAATATCCCAAACATTTTAAAATGAATTCAAATCATCCATAGGCTAACCTGGCTGTCTAAACAAATTGCCGCGTTACCCTGAAACACGTGTGAACCTCACTTTGTGTCCCAAGGTAACCCTGAAACAAGTTGATCATATGACAATCGCCGCGTTACCCTGAAACACGTGTGAACCTCACTTTGTGTCCCAAGGTAACACAAGGCATTCCAATATCCCAAACATTTTAAAATGAATTCAAATCATCCATAGGCTAACCTGGCTGTCTAAACAAATTCCAAATAATTAAAATAAATTAAGATCAACATAGATCCCTATACAAGGGACAGTCTAACATCAACTGGATTCAAAATCCATTAAACTAAATGTCCCAATAAAACCAAAAAGTCTTGCCAAAGAAAATTTTTTAACTAAATAAAGAGAGATCCAAATCGTAAAAGTAAGGATTTTTCAATACTTGCCTAGAGTAAACAAACAAGTATTCAACAAATCTAACTTTTAATGGATTTACAAAAATCCTTCCATGGGCCCAGACTACTATTCCAAAAAATGTTCTCAAGACTAGTACCCATTAAAGATCGATAAAAGTAATTTCTTCAAATCTGCATTAAGTGATGTCTAAGTCTCCAATTTAAACTTTGTCTTAAAAACAAAAATAGAAAGAGAGTGGTGATATAAAATACTTAGAGATTGTGGTATAATAGCATGTTGAACATGAATGAGAGGTGAGAATGGTTGTGCCAAATAAGTATATCAAATTTATTCAATGTAATACTAAAAATCATTCACATAAAATAAATTTAAAGTAAAATTTCCCATGACTCATATATCTCGAACAATAAGCAATTTGATTTTCCTTTCAATTTTCTTGAGGTTTGCCAAAACCACATTTCTACCAATGGTTGTTGGTAGAATCCGCTAAGAGATTTTTCACAATTTTCATAAAATATTCGTCATCCTTGGCATTGGCCTAAAGTTCCATAGGGTACTACCACGTTATCACAGAACAACTTTGGGAGGCTCTCCATCTCACCTACCACTAAGCAAAATTTTTAATTCAGCCTTTAGTATGTTGCCCAGATGGTCCCAATCCGTGAAAAACTTAGACTATTGTCTTTTATTTCTTTCCATGCACCATGTTACAAAATTCATTTCATAATTCAATATGACAACCTTTTACAAGGGAATGAGATTTGACAATTCACAATTACCATTCAATTGTAACATGATACAAAACAATTCAAAAAATTAATGATAAAGCCATGGATTAATTAGATTATTTAGGTCAGACACACCACAATCACAAAAACAATTATAAATCCTTTTTTAAAATGTCTTTTCAAAATCTGTATCATAAATCAAAATTAAAACCATTTTTATCATTCATACTTAACATACTTATCCACTCACTATTCAATCTCAAGGCACTATCTTTCCCCATTTTCCACAAACCTTGCATTTGCTCATTTTGTTGGTGTCAAGAGTAATATTATGCAAAATAATGACTCCAGGGGCGTATATTTTTAGTCCACATAGCTCACATGGCCTTCCCTATTGCAATGAAAGCAAGAATATGGAATATTAATTTGTTGAAAGGTGCAACATTAGAAACTTATTTGAAAATCCACAAAAAAAGTGATAACTCAACAACAAGAGAGAGTTGAAATAACATCTACCAATTAGTCCAAGTAAAATTCTTTCCATCCTAATAAAGATTGGTTTGCCAAATTCTAACTAATGAAACTACAACAAAATCCACAATTAGAAGCAAATGGCAAGATACAACTGCCAAGTTAACACCTAAATTCTAGTGCCTAAAAGTAGTTTTATAACGCACATCACTAAATATATAGATCCTTGGAGTAATTATAAAGAATTGCATTACAAAAATTTCTAATTGAATTAGTCTTCGCTTGAAAATGGACCCATAATAGAGCATTCAATCCACGTAGACATAGTTCTACACCACAACTTCTTGAGCATCAACAACAATCTAAGATCCTCACAATTAAAATCCCTAAGATTTCCAAGATGTTCTAAAATAAATGCAAATTATCACATTGGGTTAATAAAAATGCACAATCTCCAGATCTCAAAACGGAACAATGGATAACAGAGAAAACCCAATTCATACTTAGAAAATCACATTAACCCCACAATAAGATTAACAAAATATCAAACCTAGAAATCATAGAGAGAGTAAAATTCTAAGCCCTAATTCCGAGTCGGGACCCCTAATTTGTACACATTAGCAAGTAAGAAAATAACTCATCTTCAGTTACTTTAGAAAACATTAGGTTCCACATATCGATCTAGTCAATCAACAGGCTCTATCAAAAACTCTAACTTTCACAGTAGAGAGAGAAAGAGAGAAAGAGGGAGCAATACTTACACCAGGGAATGTCGAGAGATCCAAAGTCAGATTTAGGAGGTTCATGGCCAAAAATATTAAGGCAGGAACAATTCGAAGGAGACAGAGACAAAAGCATACTGGGAGTGGACAAAGAGAGAGAGAGAGCGACAAGAGGGAGAATGAGAGATTGAGTGAGTGAGGTCTGAGAGAAGATGGGGTGGGTTTCGGGTGAGTGAGAGTAAGATGAGAAAGTGGGGGGGGAGAAGAAAAAGTGGGGTTTGACTTTTTTACCCCCCAATTGTGTCTCAGTATTACATGTGGAGTGTAGGTATGAGATTGGTGTGGCCTCATGTTGTTGCTGAGAGTCTCTAATCCTTAAGAACTGGCGGGGGCGAGAGGTATGAGTTGTGTGGCCACGTTTTCATGCTGGGGGCATCTACTCTGACTCCAAACTTCAATCCTTGTTCATTTGAGCTCAAAAATTTTCACTGCTGCTGTAATAGTCTCGGGTTGCTCTTTTATCTCTTTCTTGATCGAAATCCCTATATTTTTATTACAAACCTACAGAAGAGAAGAAATCTACAGTAATTACATATTCAAGCCTACTATGATGCATTTTGTTGAAAAATCTTGTACAAAAATATATGGAAATAAGAAAATATTGATATAAATCAAATGCCTTTTATATTTGAGATATTTAGACACTTAATCATTTTGTTTTTGAGTTTAAAATTATGAAAGCACCGATCATGTTTAAAGTTACTGAAGAAAAAAGAACACTATAAAGGCTTAGAGAACCAAAATGTTAACACCTAGATCTTGTTTACAAAGAAGCTGCAGTCAGGTCCTATCCAAGCAATCACCACTACTATGTCTTGTACACAAAAAATAAATAAACTAACAGTTTGGTAGGGACAACTAACCTTATAAAAGGCGAAGTCTTAATGATGAAATGGGAGAATTATTATCAACACTTGACAAACACTTGAAAATTATTATCAACACTTGACAAACACTTGAAATCTACCATTAAGTATAGGAGTAAACATAGGTTCACTTGTAGATTCACTTGGTAACTTAACATGTTTAGCATTTTATAGTACTTGAATTCAAGTCAAGGAATAAGATATTGTTATGACTCGAAGTGGCTTCGTTGGGAAATCAACCAAGAGTGAGTAGCTAACCAGTTATTCCTGGACGGTAGACTGGAAGATGTAGGATAGTCAACCAAAGGAGCTAATTCTGTCAATCGCCAATTTCTGGATGAAGAAAGATTGAAGAGAATAGATAAGAGAAAGGTAGGAGAGAGGTGGAGAGAGGGGGAGAGAGTGAGAGAGAGAGAGAGAGAGAGAGAGAGACAGAAATCAGAAAGGAGAAGAGGGAGAGAGTGAAATAGGAACTTCATTACTCATGCCTTACATTGTGATTGTAATTGGTTATTTATACATATTGCTGGTTGGTTGTTTAGCTACCTAACCAAACTAATTAACTCTTGTTATTTAGCTTGAGTGAACTACAATTAGTTAGAGTAGCTGGGTTTGTTAAGTTATTGTTGAAGATAGTCGTTGTAATCAAAAATATGAAAACTGCTTCCTATTGCTTTGTTACACATCCCGCCTCTTTTAAAGCATCCATGTCCTCAAGGGTGGAAAGTAGGGAGCTGAGATTGAATAAAGCTTATATCTTCCTATATTGCTTCTTCTGGGCTCAGATATATTCATTTGATTAGCCATTAAGTCACTGGCTTGTTATTCCTTAAAATCACTCGTCTTTTCAAGATTGCTTCTGGTTCAACCAGGGCCTACTTGTATGTTTTAACCAGAGGTAGTGTGGCCATGGTTTTGTGATTAGGTCCAAGCTTTGTTAAGAGCATGGATACATGGAACACAGGATGTACTTTTGATCCTTGTAGCAGCTATAACTTATAGGCTACCTTCCCAACTTTGGCTATGATTTGAAAAGGTCCATTGAATTTGGAAAACAATTTAAGTTTTCTTCTGAGTTCAATAGACTATTGTCTATAAGGCTGTAGTTTAAGGTATGCCTAGTTACTTCAAATTTCTCTTTCAGTTCGAATCTAGTCTGCCTTTACCTTCATTCCATTCATTACTTTGGCTAGGTGATCCTTTAGAATTTGCAACATTGTCTATTTATTCTACACAAAGTTCATATCTGCTGGTGTGGCTGTGTCTAAGTAAGGATCCCAAGGAATTGATTCGGGCTTATATCCATATAATGCTTCAAATGGGGTCATTTGTATGCTTAAATGATAGGAAGTGTTACACCACCACTCAACTAGACTTAACCATTTATACCATAACTTAGGTGTATCTGATGTCATGAACCTCAAATAACACTCCACACATTGATTAAACCTCTCACTTTGTCCATACGTTTATGGACGATAGGCACTACTGAGCTTAAGTTGAGTGCCTACTAACTTGAAAAGTTTTTGTCAGAAAAGACTTGTGAAGACTTTACCCCTGTCAGTCAAAATTGAGTCTGGAAGTCCATGCAACTTGAATATGTGATCCATAAATATTTGTACTATAGTTAGCGTAGTGTATGGATGTTGAAGAGTTAGAAATGGCTGAACTTTGTTAATCTATCTATGACTACCATGATGGTATTATAGCTTTCAAAGTCAGGTAGGCCTTCCACAAAATCTATATTGATTTGGGATTAGACTTCTGAGGGAATTAGTAGAGGCTAAAGCAACCTTGGATAGGGAACATTTTTGTGTTTGCTTCTTTGACATGCATCACAATCTTAAACAAATTTCACTACTGATGTTTTCATTGAGGGCCGGTGAAAGCAGTTCTAACAATTTGAAGAATGTTGTTTTGTCCTAAATGTCCACCTATTGCAGAGCTATGCATCTTCTCAATTATTTTACTCCTGAGATTACCTCCATTGCCTACAAATATCTTTCTCTTAAACTTTAGGATCTCATTCTGTAATTGGTAACCTGGATAATTTTCAGGTTTTAGTATCAATTTGCCATTAGGAATTTACACTTTTCATTTTCTTCATAAATGTGAAGAACTTCCTTAATCCATTTTGGCTGGACTATCGTGATTGCCATTACCTTTCCTTCAAAACTTTCTTTTTTTTGAAAACTCTCTTCTAGATAATGCATCTACTACTTTATTTTTTGCTCCTTTCCTATACTGTATTTCATAGTCTAGTCCAAGAAGTTTGGTGAGCCATTTGTTTTACAATGTATTGGTCAGCCTTTGTTCTAGTACTTTAAGTTTTGATAATCAGTCCTGATGATGAAATGATAGCTAACTAAGTAATGCCTCCACTTGGTAACAGCTATTACAACTGCCATAAGTTTTTTCTCATATATGGACAACCAAAGACTTTCAGGACCCAAAACCTTGCTAAAAAATATAATTGGCTATCCTTCTTGTATTAAGATAGCTCCCCAGCCTTTGCCACATGTATCATCTTCCACAATGAAAGGCATGGAGAAATTCGGTAGCCTCATGATAGGGGATATACTAATGTTGTTTTTAGACATTGGAAAGCTCTATTGGATTCTTCACTCAAGTTAAAGTTGTCTTTTCTCAATAAATTATGGAGAGGTTTAGTAATTAACCCATAATGTCTGATGAACCTCCTACAATAGCTTGTGAGGCTTTAGAAGCTCCTTAATGCTTTGATAGAGGTTGGTTCTGGCCGTTTTAAGATGCATTCGAACTCTTGTGGGTTCAGTTTCACCCCTTTCTTAGAAGTTATGTGAGCCAAGTATTCCACTTGTGACTCGCTAAAGATGCATTTTAAAAGTTTTGCTAATAACTAATGTTGTGAGAGAATGTTTAAAACCTCTATGAGGTTCCCAAGTTGGGTGGACATGTTAGGACTATAGATGAGTATGTCATCAAAGAAGACTAATACAAATTTTCTGAGAAGATGTTGAAAAATGTGATTCATCAATGTTTAAAAGGTTGTTGGTGTATTAGTGAGACCAAAAATTAAAAACTCAAAGTACCCATGATGAGTCTGAAAAGCATTTTTTGCAACATCCACTAGTTTGACTTTGATTTGATGATATCCAGACCTAAGATCGATCTTTGAAAAAAGTCTAGAGCCATGTAACTCATCTAACAACTCATCTATATTAGGTATAAGGTACCTGTCCTTAATGGTAATATTGTTAAGCTATTTGTAATCCACACAAAACCTCAATGTGCATCTTCTTTCTTGACCAACAACATAGGGGAAGCAAAGGGGCTGTTGCTGTGCTTGATTATTCCTTGGTTCATTATCTCCTATACCTATTTCTCTATTTCAGCCCTCTGAGAACGTGGATACTTGTATGGTAGTAGTTTGAATGGCTGTGCTTCTTGCTTGAGGAGAATTGAGTGGTCGTATGATCTCTCAGGAGTTAATGTGCTGGGTGTAAAGAAGACATCTTCAAAATGTTCTAGTAATTTAGAAATGTCTTGAGATATCTTCCTATATTCTTTTGCTCCCACCATATTCAGTGTTTCACAACTCTGAAACTGTTGTTTCCTAAACTTCTTAATAGTTTTTCCTCGTATTAACTTCAACTCAGGGTTTTCCACCATGCCCATTAGGACCGCTTCACCTTCATCCTTAGCTATTTTGACTTGCAGAAGCTTAAAATCAAATGTAATAGGGTTATAGTTATACATCCTGTAACACCGACACTGCGATGTCTGTACTAGCGTACTGTTCATGAAATATGTATATATAATATTCATCAGTTTACATATATATAGAGAGAAATTTTTATTTATATTGATTTTCGATTTTGAGGTCTTTAAATTGAAATTTCTTGGTATATTTAAAGTATCCGTATTTTCGATTATAGTGTGAGTATAAAAAATATATATATTTATTCAATTTATTAATTTAATTATTTACTCATTTAAATAATTATAAATTTAATTATAAAAAAAAGAAACAAATTAGGGTTAGAAAACCCTAACCCTTTTCCCATTCCCTCCTTCTCTCTTCGTCTCTTCTCCTTCCCTCACCTGCTGCCTCCCTCACCGAAACCCTCTCCCTCCGCCTCCTTCCTCCACCATCAACCGCCGTCAATCACCCACGACCACCACTCCCTCTCTTTATCTCCCTTTTGGTTCTCTTTCTCTCTATCCCTCGTGGTCTCTCGATTTCTCTCTCTTCTCGAATCTGTCTTTCTCCTACTCGATCTTCCTCCGACGCACACAACCGCCGCTGACCGCCACCATCACCGCCCTCTCTTCCGTCGCTGTTCCCTTTCTTTCTCTCTCGGTCGACCGATCCCTCACTCTCGGTCCTTTCTCTCACTGTTTCCATCTCGCGATCTCTCTTTCATTGTTCTCCCTCCCTCGATCAATTGCTCTTTCGCCGCTCCGCCACCACCGTCTCTTTCTCTATCCCCCTCTGTTCTCCCTCTCTCTCTCTATTCCCTTTCCCTCTCTCACTGTTTCTCTCTCTATTTCGCGCTATGTCTCTCTCTATCGCGTGACCTTTTTCTCTCTCAGTTTTCTCTCTTTCTCTCAGTTCTCACTCTCTGTCCCACGATCTCTCTGTTTCTCTCCCCGTGCGCGATAGTCCTACTGCCTCTCTTTTCCTCGCTCGCGCGCGGCGCTGCTTTCTCTGCCGAGTTCACCATTGCACTGCATCCTTTGCAGAAGCCCCAACTGGCAGTAGTAGCAGACATTCGAAACCCTAGACTACCTGCACTCATTCCCTGCGAAGGTAAGGGCGAAAGTTCAGACCTATAGATTTAGGGTTTTGATTCTTATAGTAATTAAGATTAATTGCTAAAATTTACTTCAATTTGGAAGTATTGTAGGTATTGGAATGAATTGAATGGCGCATGGACACTAGAGCTACGAGTGGTGAAACCCTAGGTGAGAGAAATACTAGTCTCTTAGATAATTGAATAGGTTTAGGCCGAATTTAGTATGAGAGTTTTGTATATGTTCTAAAAATGTGTGGAATTTGAAGAGAATACATTTTCTGATAGTTTATATGAGATTATTAAGGTTAAGTTTAGAAGTCTTCGTGAATTAGGCTGTTTAGTATAAAAGAAGCATGTTAGAAGATGAAAGATTTATGTTTGCTTGATTTGAATGGTTTCCTTTAGATTTAATTTGAAATATGCATGAAAGTATTAGGGTTTTAGGGTTGGAATGAAATGAGCCGTAAAATGAAAGATATTGTACATTTCATGTCCTTCTTAGGTTGTTTTGAGTTGTTAATTTGCGCAATGATATGTATATGAAGGATAGTTTAAAAGTTGTGGTTATAGTTTAAGAATTGTCGTAGTATTTTCATTATAAGTTGTCCTGCATATAGGCAATTAAAATACGATCTTAGTATTATGAAAATAGACTTCCATACTTTGAAAATGACTTATGATTTAAAACAATTGAATGTGAATCGAAAAGTGTATGATTTTTCAAAGATTTCCTATCTTGTAAAAAAATTAATTATTTTAGGTTTGCTTCCAACTTTGAGAGATCTTTAGGATTGAATTTGACTTGACTTTGATTGTGTTAATTATTTGTACATGAAATGAAATTGATGACATTAGAGTGTATTCATAAATTGAAAAATTAAGGTTTGTACAAATTTAGGAAAAATAGATAAACCCTAAAACATTTGGAAATTTGATGACAATTGTGATGATTTGATTAGGTTGACCTTTTTGGAGACTCGAGGAGTCAAATTGGATTGATTGTGAAAATAGAGAGTGACCACCCTCCCTAGAAAGTGAGTGGGACTCTAATCTCTTGCATAAAATAGTGAAACTTGTTTTCTGTCATGTTTTCAATAAAACATGCTTTTGATATACATTGATTCGACGTGTGACTCTAAATTTCAAATCTGTTTTGTGATTATTGGAGTGTCATAAATTTATATTTCCGATGACTATGCATCCATGGTTTGAAATGAATTAATATTGTGTCATTATTTGAGAACTATAATGTTTTCTATTCTACCATTGTATTGGTATGTTGATTTGAAATGATTTGATGAAATGTATCGGCACACGGCTTTGAAATGTTTTGATGAACTATGTGGGTTGGATGCCTACTAGTTATGAGATGTTTGAGAAATGAAGGGTGTTGTGTGCATGGATAATGACTATAGTCATTCCTCCCACGACGCGACCTGACGAGGCAACATGGATGAGGGTTGGATTATATTTTGGGAGAGAGACAGACGTGTATCCCTTTGTGGATAGGTCGGACTATACCCGGACGCACCCCGGTGAGGCACGACCCAACGCCAAGGAATGGGGTATGTTTTGAAACATTGATGAAAAAACCCTTGGCGGATTTTCGTCTGGGTTTTGACCAACCTGAGACGGAAGTGTTTTCGATGGCATCTCAGGATTTTCTAAAAACGATGATCGATATGGATGCATATATGTATGATATCGTGTGATTGATTAAATGAGTTCGTTTTACTGAACATACCATGTTTTACTGTAAATCATGAATTATTGTCTACGAATAATATTGTTTGACACTCCAATGGTTCACCTACACTATTTGTGTTTGATATTAATCCTCTCACTCACTGGGTATCTTCCTTGATACTCACCTCTCTTCTTTCCTCCCTTAGACAGGGTTATTGTGATAGAGCGACGCTACAGGCTCTAGAGGTTTTGGTAGCGTATTGGTGAATATGGATATTCACGACGGTGAGAATTAAATTTAAGTTGAAATTTGAAATCCTTATTTTATATTGACCCTGCGAGGTCTTGATATTAAGATCCGTAGTTGGTCGTATACATTTGTATGTGATGACTGTATAAATTATGGACATTGTTTGGGAAACTCTCATATTATACTTGCATTGAGGCACCGGTAAGCATTTAAATTTTCTACTTGGGAATTTGTTATATAATTGTATAAAATTTAGGTCCGCTCGGTGTGGCAGTTGCTCATGCTCTAGTTGGGCATGACAGTAGAGATCTTTGGTTAGGACTGTTAGTAATTTTTATAGCCTTGCGTTGTTCTGGTTGTCTGCTGTGGATTGGTTGACAGGATTTGAATGTGGTGATTGTTGTGAGGCCGGGATGATCATTTATTTATTTGACAGGATGGATGTCCATTATATATGTTTATTTGTATATGGGAGATCTTCGAATTATGGGGAGCTTCTATCCGATTTTCTGTAAAAATATAGTCGGCATCCAGGACAACGAGCGACTGTTCACGATCCCGGTTTGGGGCGTGACATATCCAGTCCACCCCAAGTATTATGTCCCAGACCCCCAGATAGGTTATTCTCAAATCAAAAGAGAAATTGTATCCTTGTACATTCTATTTAACTCTTTTAACTTGAGTGTAGCTGCTTATTTTGTTTCTATCCGCTAGAATTACATGAAATGGTTTAGCTATTTCATATTTTAATTTGAACTCTTCCACTAGTTTTTGATTAATGTAACTATTTGAACTTCCTGTGTTTACCAGTATAGCTATGCATATGTCCCCTATGGTACCTTGTGGTGCTATGGTTTTATGCTTTGATGAATTAAAAAAGGTACATAAAGGAACATTATATGTTTCACCTATTAGTTCTGCAACTTCTTGAGTAGCTTATATTTATGATTCCACCTCGCAGTTATTATCAGGTTGAGACTCTTGAGCTTACATTGATGTCAGGTGTGTATTTTTCCCCATATCTATAGCAAAGATTTTTGGCCCTTCTAAACTGCATCTCATGGGAAGATATCTGAGTTGTTTTATTCTCCTTAGCAGTAGCTTTTGACATTCCAGTTTTCCCTTTAAAAACCAGACTCTTTGGTGCTCCCTTAAATTCTATCATCATCCCATTTTTTGTTTGTTGACTTCTAATGATTATTCCTGGAGTATGGCAATTTTAAATACCTGCATTAGAGTCGTTGGTTTCATTATTCGAAGTATAGGTTTTATCTACTCCTTCACCCCACTTATAAAGCTAGAAATAAAGTAGGATTCGGTGAGTTTTGTAGAGCATAATATATCATAGTTTCAAATTTCTCTTGATATTTAGTTACTGTTCTTGTTCGTTGTAGCTTATTAAACTCCTCTATTTCATTTTTTGCTCCTTTAACCCCAAATCGTTGACAGAGCAATCTAGTAAACTCATCCTAATCTATCTCCTTCTTAGCCCTTTTGAGTCCTTGAAACCAAACTTCTGTCTTACTGTCCAAGTACATTTTAATAGTATCCACCCAAGATTGACTGGCAATCTGGTAAACAACAAAGAATTTTTGACATTTTCTTAGCCATATGCGGGGATTTTCCCTATTGAACATTGGTAGTTCTATTTTGGGTAAGTTTGGTGGACCTTCTTTGTGAACAGAGTCTTTTCTCATTAGTAAATAACCATTATCCCCTTTTATCCTTCCCTCCACTAGTGTGGGAAGAATTGGTGATCTATACAATTTTTCGGACTCTTGCTCCTCCCATCTATCTTTATTTAGCATACGCATGATGGTATGAAATCTCTCATCGATTGTAAGTGCAAGATTGTCTATCCTTTTAGATTGTTCTTCAAGTTTGCTTTATATCTTAGCATGTTTTTCATTGAATTTGGCATTAATTTCTTGGATTCTGGCATCTTGTTTTCTGATCTAATCCTCCAACAGCTTAGATCTTGTTCCTTCTGCCATTTTTCAACTCTCTTTGCTAAGAACTGGTGATGCTCTGGTACCAAATTTGTCATGACTCCAAGTGGCTTTGTTGAGAAATCAACCAAGAGTGGGCAGCCGACCGGTAATTCTGGTCAACCAAAGGAGCCAATTCGGTCGATTGACAATTTCTGGATAAAGAAAGATTAAAGAGAAGAGATAAGAGAAAGGTAGGGGGGAGAGAGAGAGAGAAGAAGAGGGGGAGAGTGAAAATAGGAACTTCATTACTCATGCGTTACATTGTGATTGTTATAGATTATTTATAAACAATGCTGGTTGGTTGTCTAACCACCTAACCAACCTAACTAACTCTTGTTATTCAGCTTGAGTGAACTGCAATTAGTTATAGTTGGGTTTGTTAAGTTGTTGAAGATAGTCGTTGCATTCAACAATATGAAAACTACTTCCTGCTGCTTTGTTACAGATACTTAGCCAAGTTTGAGCAAGTGTGGTAAATTTGAAATTCACATTTTTTTAACATGAAATTCTCATTTTAAAGACATACTAAGTGTTGGGTATTCTCACTTTCTTGATGTTGATTGTGTATAAATGTAAAATTTTGTAATTTTGTTTCTATTTTTTATAAAATCCATGTAAAATACTTTGATTTTGACTTTTACTGAATATGTATATTATCTAATTGCAGTGTGTGTGCTCGAAATGTGTATTTGATTTATTCTTAGACTATTTCCATGTTAGAGTTGTATAGTTCATATCAATATATTGAATGGAATATGACAATGCTTAGATTGATGTTGATTTTCATAGATCTTATATTTATGTTAAGTTTCATGTCTTCTCAAATGCTTTTCTCATGCTCTTGTAGAGCGTTTATAGTTTAGACATTGGAAATAGTTTTCCACACTTGATTCTTGTAGTCTCAAATGTGAAAACTATGCAATAGTTTTATTGGGTTGTGCATTGTGTAATTTGAATATCTATGTCTTGACTTACATAATTCATGCTTGTAATCTAGATTAGTTAATTAGTTATAAATGCATTATTCATTTTAGTGATGTATAAATTATGTCATTGTTCTTGGTTAGTATAGATCATATGAGGTTAGTAAAGGTTAGTATAGGTTGCACGGGAACGGAAATGAAAAAATAGAGACAAATACAAAATAATACGGAAAAATGACATTTTATTAAAATATAGCAAACAGAAACATGGGTACATGCATAAATATAAAAAATATAAAATTTTTATGTAAATATCAATTATTTTATGAAATAATCACATTGTCATATTTTATAATAAAAATTTAAAATGATTAAATACGTAATTATTAATCATAACATAAATAATATAAAAATTATAATTATAATTAAATAAATAATTCATTAAATATGAAAAGAATATATAAATATAAAAAATATAAAATCTTATATGTAAATATTAATTAATTTAGTGTATTAAAATATTTTAAAAATAAAAAACATTTCAAAAATGGGAAACTATAATGTGGGGAAGTTTTTGTGTATTATAGATATTCCGTTTATGAATGGAACATGTTGATTCCATTTTAGATCAAAATAGTGATTGTTATAGATGTGGTAGATTCATGATCTTAGACTTCTATTCCTTATCTGTTCCCATTAGATTAGTTTAAATTAGTTTAAATTCACTTATTTACTTAGGTTAGATCGGTTTAAATTTATTAATTTATTTATGGATTTTATTTTATTTTTTTATCATTTTATTAGAAATTATAGAATTTGAAATTCAAATCATTTATCTATTGGGTCATGGAGCCTTTTATTTTTTTTTAAAAAAAATAATTACACCCACAAGTTAGAATTCCAAAAACAAATGTTTATAGGTTTAAAGTTTTAATCAATAGGTAGAAAGTAAATATACATTAATCAACTTGTATACTTATAAGATAAATGAGCGAAGAGTTTTCTAAATTGTCAATAGAAAGAATTAAATTGAAAATAAAAAAAGAAATTATGTCACAATTATTAAAAAAGCTGATTATTATTTTTGTTAGATGGTATAAAAATATATGGAAAAGATTTTATAAATTTATTCAATTGACAAAAATAAATGTGGTGGATTTTGTATACTTTTTAATGCAAAAAGTTGAAACTATATATAGCGAAGAAAGAAGAGAAAGATACGGGGATTGCAGTTTGACCTTTGAGGGAGTGTGTAAGATTTATAATTACTAGCAAATGACCCAAAAGTACAATTAATAAGTACTTCCACTCAATTCAGTTTCTCCTCGCTCTCCTCTAGAATTCTCTTTGCGCAGCTATGTGCACATGAGAGGAGAGAGGCAAGAAAGAAGGTAAATAGGAAATAGAAAATTAACTCTGTACTGTATCTGTATCCTCGTCTATCAACGATCTTCCCTCTTCCCTTGCCATCTTTTCCCTGAATCAACCTTTTGCCTTTTCTTGATCCTTTCTCTTTCAGATTGAAAAAGAAAGAGAAAAGAAAAGATCCCATTTCTGCTCTCTCGTTCTTTCTCTATACCGATTAGGGTTGTGAGGTTTTTGGAATTTTGATGCTCTTTCAAAAATGTTCTTTTTGTATTCTTTTATCATTTCTTGTATTTGATTTTTAAAAGCTTGAAAATATGATGTAGAGTTGTAGCCTTTCACTATCTGATACACCTGTTGAGTCTCTCCATTTTTCGATCGATTTGATTGTTTCATCCAATCCTTGCATTTTTTGGTTTTTAACATTAATTTTCCGCAATTGGGGACGTGGGTTAGTGGAAATTTTGAAAAATCACACAAGGGTGGTGGTCTATAAGTCAAGCGGCTACGCGATTGCACAAGTCAAGTCTCTGATTTCTTCAGGTATTACTTTATTTGTCAATGTAATTCTTTCTGCTCAGTGTAGTGTAGACCCCAAAATGGAAGCAGTGAGTAGGGTCGGGTCTTATGGGAATTGGGGGAATTGCGGAATTGATCATATGTAAAGTCGTTTCGTCCCCTGGTTTTGTAACATCTTTTTTTTATTCTTTTTTTTTTGAAATGTCAAATAGTTTAAATTTTGGTGACAAGTGAAAACCTACAATGTACATTTCATTTATATATGGCAAGATTGGGTGGCCAAAGCTGATCATGATCTAATTTTCTTACAATATCATGTACGAAAATGATAAAACAAGGTTGTTTTCTAATTCACAAAATTGCAACATGTCTGTGAAAGATGGGCTGCTGAAATTGCACTTAAAAATGGGGCATGATTGGGATCCGTTTTATTCCGCCATTTCTGACACTATTTAATCTTGGTGTTCTTATTTCGGGAGTAATGACATGGTCTTATAGAGGTTTCTTTTTCTGTGATTGTGGTTGAATGTTGAATCATAATGTTTGAGCTCTAGTGGAAACAAAACATGTTCAATCGCCATAACAAGGCCTATGACTTAAATTGACTTTATAATCTTCCCAGCTAACCATGTGGGAGATATGGGTGATATGACAAGTCAAACTGAGGACACGATGCTGTCAAAGGGGTGCCCAGACTCTCAGCCGGTTGAAGAAGCCAGTGTTGGAGTTGGCACTGCTGCTGTTGATGCTTTGAAGAAAGGCCCTTGGACATCAGCTGAAGATGCCATTCTGGTGGACTATGTTAAAAAGCATGGTGAAGGAAACTGGAATGCTGTTCAGAAGAACTCAGGACTTTCACGTTGCGGGAAGAGCTGTCGTCTGCGATGGGCAAATCACCTCAAACCGGATTTGAAGAAGGGTCCATTCACTCAGGAGGAAGAGGATCGCATCATTGAACTCCATGCCAAATGGGGGAATAAGTGGGCTAGAATGGCTGCAGAGGTATGAGTCTAAAGTTTGTAGTGCTAGGCATCATTCGTGTCAATCTCATGATGTGCACATCTCGTCCAGGTGAATTTCTGTGCTATAAATTTCAGTTGTAGTGCAAGGTATCATTACTATGTCAATCCTATGATTATCACATCTTTGCCAGTGTCACATTCCTGAGAAACATTGACATTGAAATGATGCTCCAGTTACTGTCCTTGGGTGACACTGCATGCGGTTATCGATGCTGTTTGACAGGCATGATGGCACCAAAAGTTACAGTACATGTACAATATTGAAAGTCAGACACAAACACAGAGCCCCGCACATGGGAAACTTCTTTGACTACACCTTGTGAGAGCAATAATCCATGACCATTAAGCAATAAACTAAAAGCACCTCTTCAAATCTTTGTGTACTTGTATCTCTTTTTTCTATCCCCATTTTATTGGCAAAAAGAATTCAGAATATTCAAAAGCGATTCTTACAACAACAACAACAATAATCTGGACCTTAATTCCAAATCAGAAGTGATTCTTGTGGCAACAAAATCAAAATGGGGGAGTAAAGTTCTCTGTGGTTAAATAAGAGGCTATGAAGTAACCTGTTGCAAGAAAAGAGTCCCGACATTGGATTTTTGATAGATTTTAATTTGGTTCTTTAGGGAAATAATTTTGGAGGTTACTAAGAATCCGTGATGGTGACAGTAGCCAAGTGTCCTCAAAACTGGCGGACATCAAATGAGGTGTAATAGGCTTTTAAGGTGATCAACTGAGGACTTCCTTTTGGCAAGATTGTACTGTGGTTCTGGCCCTTTAAAGAGTTGCTTTCCCAATCTTGTTGGGATGGCAATAGACAAAGAGGCTTTGTAAGGTCTTTGGTTTTCATTCAAGGGGCAACGATTTATTGGAATGTGACATTTGTTGGGCGGGCAAATGATTGGGAATTACAGAGTTGTTCCTTTTTTTTTGGGAACCTTTTGAATTGCTTGAATGGGCCAAGTTGGATTTGAGTGGAGAGAATTTGTGTGGTTTGGAGAGGCTCTTCAATAAAACCTTTGAGGTTAAGGGGTTTTACAATTTGATTAGATTAGGAAGCTTCTTTTCCTTCAAAGCTCATTTAGGATCCCTCTGCTCCCCAACAGTTGCCTTTTTTTGCAAGGGAGGCCGCTTGTGTTGGTTAATGGATTTGCTTCATGCAAGATAGAATTTGTTCCTGTGTGGAGCATTGTTGCTGCATTCCTTCCAGGGCGATTTAGTGTAAGGGAGGATCCTCTCTCTCTCTCTCTCTTCATTGGGTGACTTCCAGCTCTGTTCTAAGTGAATTGTGGGCTTGGAGTGGTGGATGGTGTACACGATAAAAAGGAGACTTGTTAGGTTGCTCCCTTTGGCTTCTTCTTCTTCATTTTTTTATTTTTTTTGGGAGAGGCAACAAAATAGGAGGATTTTTGAGGGATATGGAGAAGCCCTTGTGTTTTGTGGACATTGTCATTGAGTGTAGGTATCTTTGGTTCTGTTTCAAGTTGTCGTGTCTTTTCTAGAGATAGTTGATTTTGTAGTCTGTGTAGCCTTGTAGACTTTGGGTGGGTGGCACTGTCCTAGTGCTGTTTTCCTTTTGTTTTGTTGTTTAGCTGTGAATTCCTTTTTTTTTTTTTTTAAAGAAATGCATGTTTGGGCCCTTTCTCATTCAATTGGAATTGAAAGAGTATATAATATCCTTATTAAGATTGATTTTTTTTTTTTAATAATGTAATTGGGTTTTTGAAGGTGTGATGGTGTCTGATAATTTTATTTTAAAGCAGAGTTTTTAGAAATTTGACAGGACTGGCTAGTTGGACTGACGACCAGCTTAGATAATGTTCTGGAATATACATCAGAACTAGAGTAATTGAAAAACCACTCTAAATGAAGAACCTCCAGAACTTTCAGCTGGATCATTTAAATAGCGGTGATTCAATGATCTGAATCTGAATTAGAAAAATAAAGAAAAAAAATTTGTGTAAAAGATTTCCTTATTTATTTGTTTATTTGTTTATTTTTATTCTATTCTATTCTATTTTTCTATTTTATTATTATTATTATATGCACACATACATATATATATATTTTCGATATTTGTCTCCCGTGGCCGACCCCAAATTTTGGGATTAAGGTTTAAATTGTTGTTGTTGTTGTTGTTGTTGTTGTTGCTTGTGTAAACAAGAAACACAGTGAAGCTTTAAACCTCCGTTTTATTTCTTCCTCCTCTGAAGAACCCTATCCCTCATGTCATATCTCAATCTCATTACCATTGCCTCTGATGTTAGATCTGATCACGTTAAAGGTATTCACTTTTCTTCTTCTTCTTTTTACATATGCTCTTTTTCTCCTGCAATTAATTTCAGGTTTCTATATCTCCATTTTGTTTCCTCAAAGTAAGCAAGACGGTCTCTCTCTCTCTCTCTCTCACGCCTTCTATGCTGATTAGGGTTAGTGATTTCTTTTCTCCTTTTTTTTGGGGGGGGGGGCAGTGATGTGTTCTATATAAAATGAGCAAAACCCTACTCGCAAGTGCATGAGGTGTAGTTTAGATTTGATGAGAAAGGGTGTTGTGCCTACGAAGATCGTGTGAAGTTTGATTTTTCCTAAACTTTTCTAAGTGATTGTGTGAAAAAATGAATGTAATGGTGAACTATTAAACTAAGAAAGCAATTAAAATAATACTAAACCAAGATTACGAAATTAACAAGTTGTGGTCTAAAACAGGAATTTGGGGCCTAGGGTTTTGATTTCACCAGTAGTGTCATGCAAGATCAATAAAACTTAGGGTTTTACACAATCTTCTGTAGGGTTTTGAGTTTCAAACTCAATTTACTCTCAAAAAGGTATGAAATCTTAGAATTAATGTCATGGTTTCTCTCTATGGCATGTACCGTTTTAACATGACATGAAACATTCAATTTCAAGCATAAACCATACATACATCCCAAGATTCATCCAGAAAACACTATTGTGAGGCCATCATCACTAAAACCGCAGTAATTAATGTTGTATTACCAATATCAAATCATGGATTCAACAGGATAAACATTATAAACAACTTGAATTAGCGTATAAAGCTCAAAAATCAACAACTAATGGCCTTAAGCCTCACAATCATACAAGATATTTCAAACCCAAATTCATCAACCAAGCAAAAACATTAGGTTCCGCCAAAACCCAAGTAAAAAATCTAGCTTCTCGTGATTAAAGAAAAACAGGAAAAAAAAAAGGAGATAAAAAGAGTACAATCCATCAATGTCATCAAAGCTTCCCTCTCCCTTAAATTCTATGCAAACCCTAGCCAACCCAGGCAATCCTCAATCTCAAATTTCAGGAAAAATTAAAATTTTGCTAAATTGGAATATAAGCCTTAGAGAGAGATGATGTTTCTCTCTATAGCTCAAAAGGGTAACTTTAAGGAATATGCAATATAAGAGTTACAAATGTAGTTTAAATCCCCAAATTTATACCCTGGTACAAGAATTCAAGGTAGTAAAACCCTCAAAATACATAAATGCCCCTAAATTTGAGAGAGAACCTGGTACAATTAATGAATTACATTAGTAGATTGTGCCACGGCGCATTGGCATTGTGCCGCAGCATTGAAGGTTTGTGCCATGGTGCACCTTTCTTGCACCACGGCCTGATAACAATTCTTCAAATTGAGCTCTTAGAAGTCCCTGCGCCATAGCATGATCTCCAAAATTTTGCTTTTCTTTATTTTTGCTCTCTCGTGCTCCTTGCTCTCTCTTGTATGCTCCATGATGGATCCACAATAACTCCAAACCATGCTTGTCAATCACTTTCAAGCTGCAAAGGCAATCGATCAAAAATGAGAGCCTTGAATACAAAATAGCACGGGAATGGGCTAAAACATGATTGAATATGCACTTTCGCCCAAAATGCAATATATCATGAAGGGTTTGAGTTGATCCATTTTGTATGATGTAATAACTCTCTTCCATTGCTATTGGATCCTGCTTCTTCAATCACTCTAAAACAATAGTCATTTTTTCTTAAAGAAATTATCATTTTTATGTAGTTCTTGTAAATTGTTGTGATATCTTTGTAATATCTTTTTTTTTTCCCCCATTTTGATGAAATAAATGGAATCAGAGCTTTGATATTTACTGAGTTCAAGTTTTTAATATTTTTAATGTAGCTTTGAGTGATGAACTTTTTTCTTATTGCTGAAATTAGTGGAACCAAGTCACTTTGTTTATTATTTTTTTTGCCTTGTTTCAAGCTAATTAGATTTAAAAAAGAAAAATGAATAGCCTCCAGATCACTCAGATGACTGTACACAAATAATGCTAAGTGATCATGGTAAAAAAGTTTTTTTGATGATATTCTGAAAAATGACAAAAATAAATAATGTTAATGATGTCATGCTGACATCACTGATTTGGCTGGCGGTTCAAAAACATGACACTGTCTTTTCTTAGATGGAATTACAAAAGATGGAAGCAGCAGAGCTGCTTTTGCGAGTGGCACCTCAATTGACATTCTTACTTGCCGATGGTTTCTGTCATTGATGTTTAAAGTCACAATGACATTCTAGATAAACCATATTCTCTTACTAGATAGGAAAGCTTTTCCCTTGGCTTTTTCCTTTCTTCTTTTTGTTTTTCCTTGGATAATCGCATATGCTGTTCTAAACCTTTTACATGGCATTGATGTGGCTCCCATGCTGCAATTAGTGCTGAGTAAGCTACACGTGAACTCATGTGACTTTACCCTTTCTTTGTTTAATACCATACACCCCTTCCTATCATTCTTCCAAAAATTCCTACTTGTTTGTTGCATCTTTTTCTTAGATGAAATTGCAGAAGATGGAAGCAGCAGAGCTGCTTCTGGCATGGCACCTCAGTTGACATTCTTACTTGCCGATGATTTCTGTCGTTGATGTTTAAAGTCACAATGACATTCTAGATAAACCATAATCTCTTACTGGATTGGGAAGCTTTTCGCTTGGCTTTTTTCTTTCTTCTTTTTGTTTTTCCTTGGATAATCACATATACTGTCCTAAACCTTTTACATGGCATTGATGTGGCTCCCATGCTGCAATTACTGCATAGTAAGCTACATGTGAACTCATTTGACCTTACCTTTTCTTTGGTTTAATACCATGCACCCCCTACTACAATTCTTCCAAAAAATTCCTACTTGTTTGGTTGCATCTTTTTCTTAGATGAAATTACAGAAGATGGAGGCAGCAGAGCTGCTTCTGGCAGTGGCACCTCAGTTGACATCCTTACTTGCTGATGATTTCTGTCATTGAGTATCCACACCCACCGCTACCCTCAAACTTATATTCCATCATTATTAAGTTGAACACACTTCTGCTGTCCGCATCCTTCTTTAGAGACAGCAAGCAACACAAACCACCTGGAATTGGAGAAAGCCCAATCTCCACTGTTGCAGGACTACACCAGCCATGGCTGTGGTGCATGACTTAAAGATGTATATCCATCCCAATTCCTGCAACCACAACACTGTGAAATCCAATTCCATCATTACACTGCCGTGGTCTTGCTCCTTGTTTACCTCACCTAGGAAGTGCTGATCTACTCCTTCAATGGGGACCACTGCTCAGGCATTAAAACCCACTTGGTGATGGGCCCCTTTTACTTCTGCATAGTAACCATAAAGGTTGTTCCCAACAATTTGGCACCAAATTGAAGCGTGGGAGCCATGTCAATGTCACGTAGGATGCCATGTGGCTTATTTAATGACGAAATGTACTGTCTGTTAGTAATTCCGTTATACGAACAAAATTGTAACAAAATCTACATGTGTAGGATTCAATAGAATTATTAGTATTTTTCTTTGTGGGTTTAGGACTAAATCGAAAAGTGGTAAGCAAGAGATTAGGACTATATGAAGATATCCCCCCCCCCCCAATTTGATAGAAAAAGGAATTGATTGAAATGCACCAAGGAGGTGCACCATGTACAACCTAAAAGAGAAGATGGAATCTACAAAATACTTCACCCTTTAGTTTGGAAAAAAAAAAAAAAAGAAAAGGAGGAATCAAAAGGAAGGGATCTAAATCAGAGATCTACAAAGACATAAAGGGTCTTTGCAAGCCCTAAAAAATTCTTAATTTTATCTCCCCCCACCATGCTATGCAGAAAATAGTTGGAGGGTTAAAATAATAATCCTCCTCTTCGGTGTCTGCCTAGATACTTTGTCCTTCAGATTTGAAAAGAAGTGTTTGAAGCTGGAAAGCTTAGTGATTTGATGAGAAGGTGGCAGAGGGTTGAAGATATTCTCAGCTTTATAGCAGCAGTAATATTAAGGGCTTGAAAGATGTCAAAAGTAGGACGGAGAGTTACTTAATCGGGAGAGTGGATCTGCTGCTTATGATAAATCAACTTTTGTACCTTAATGAGGTCCTGGGTTCTTTTGGAGAATGACATGAACTGGAGGATGTCCAAAGGAAATATGGTCATTCTACGCATTGTAGGATTATACTTGCAGAGGATGAAATCCAAGTAGTGATCTTTTTGCATTCCCAGCAAGTGGTTCTTGATGTTTGTTGATGGACAAACACTAGAATGAACCTCAGCAGGTGAGGAGAGCCTAACAATGTTTTCTCTTGTTTTGGGTTTACATGAGTCCTGCTTCCCATGCAACCCTATCGTGTCTTTTGTTATCTTAGCAGTTGGTACAACCTCTTTTTTTCTGTCAAATCTTTTTCTTGGTTTTCTTGTGGTTTATGGTCCTTCAACTTGAACATAAACCCTTGTTTCCTGTGCATTTTTTGGCTGTCCATGCATAGGATATTTATATCTTGTATTTTAGTTGGATATATAGATTGCAAGTTTTAAACCCTCTTTTCCTTATTTCTTTTCCTGTCACATTGAGGGTTCTTCAAAGGCCCCTCCAACAACTGGGATAAGCCTTCCCCCAACCCCCTCCCCCATTAAAACAGTGTCAAACTAGGAATCCCCACGCACTACGAAATGCTTGGTTTTGATCCATTGTTTCTCAGCCAAGTGCTGGGCTGATCATGGCAGCCCCATCAAAATGCTGAAGGTCCAAGGTACATAGGGGCCTAGCTCACACTGTAGCAATACAAGTTTAGTCGAACTTGTGACCAGGTACATGAGGAATTTCAGCCTTGTACTACTGCACTACCACCATGAGGGTTAATTAAGGTCTGATATATGAATTATTTAAGCTCCAGGTGACCTTCGTATGAATTCTTTAGACCTTTTGGCTCTATTAAGGCTATCAAAGTTATTTAAATACTATAATTGATAACATATCCTACAACTTCATCCTTTTTTTTTCCGTGTTTTGTAATAACCATTGGAGTACTTTTGCTTGAAGTAACTTCCTGTATTGAACATTTGGAGTTCTTTTCGCATGAAAAAGAAAAACCATCTTAATTTATTTTCTCCTCTGTTTTAGCATTAGAAAAGCTTGCAACCGCCCCTTGACTTGAAGGTCACATGGAGATGTTCTGTTGGGTGCTTGATCACCTTACTGTTCCTGCTTGCATTGCAAAATTCCTCATGCTCTCCTGTATTCCACATAAAAAATCTTTCTGCATTGCGCCTGAAGAGAAAAATGGTTTTCTCACTAACAGCCACTGTTTTTTGGTGGATTGATAGTGGCTTGATACTAGCGACCTTTTCTTGAATTGAAGTTACTCATTTATAGTCTTATTATGAACCTTCACTTCTCATCTTTGCACCTCTTTTGTATCATGATTTTTAAACCCGAGAGATGCAACATATGGCACAGCCAATTGCATTGTAGCTTCATATAATTTTTCAGTTAGCCATTACAACACAACACTAAGGTTCACTTTGCTCACACTGACGTAATTTTATATGGCTCAACAATTTTCTGATATTTGTAATGGCTCAACCTAAAGTAACTTAACTTTGACAGTTACGCCTTTACCGTCAAGTATATCTCATAGAACAAAATGAAATTTACCTGTCAGAGAGTAATCAATTCAAATCAAACCCTATCATTCTACAAAGTCAAACTTGTCTTTCAAGTCTTAGTAGTGGATAAGGGTGCTAAGTTCTTTAACCAAATTTCGGGTTCGAAATTTGAAAATGAAAAAGATTACGTTGAAAGAGTTGCCCTACTAAAATGGGTCTAATAAGCATTCGAACCGGATTAGTCGGAGTATGGTTATGGATACTAATTGGTATAGTGCAAAAAAGATGACTAATTTATTTAATAGTGGTAATGTCCATTGTGTAACCCTCGGGCCACAAGCTTGCTATACAAACCCCCCAAAAAAAAAAATAGTTGATACTATCTTTGCGAATCAAAGTTATTTAGAGAGATTACAAAATTTGGATGGTATATACAACAATAACAACAACGATAACCTGAGTCTCAATTCTAAATTTTGGGGTTAGCTGTTTGAAAGATAAATATAGGAGAGAGAAAAGGAAAAAAAACCATAATATTAAAGTTTAAAAATAAAAATAGAGAATAATACTAAAAAATAAAAATAAAATGAAAAAAGAGAAATAAAAATAAACTATTCATAGAAACTTAAAATAATAAAGGAAATGATTTAATTGTTTCGGATTTTCTTACGCCTTTCATTTCTATTTAAAGTCATTTCTTCAGCTAACTCTTGATATTAATATCTTTACGAATAATTTGCATCCATGTTTTCACTGGTTTATCTCGATATTTCACTAAATCTCCTACATTTCTCCTTTTAACCGGTGTATTTTTGGATCTTCGTTGCACATGTTCAAACTGTCTTAGACGATACTTTCGCATTTTCTCCACAATTGAATTCATTTCTAACATGATACGTATCTCTTCATTTATAATCTTATCTTTTCTAGTTTTACAACATATCCATTTGAATATTCTCATTTCATTTATAACAATTTTATACTCGTTGTTTAGTGGTTCAACACTTGGTGCTATACAATAATGCAAATTTTATCGCGATTCTATTAAACTTTCTCTTCAATTGTAATGGCATTGTGTGATCGCAAAAAACTTCATATATACTTCTCTATTTCATTCAATCCGTTTGGATCTTATGATTCACATTCTTATCTATCTTGCCATTGTCTTGAATGATAAATCCAAGATATCTAAAACATTTACTTTTTGTTACATCCTGTCCTTATAACGTAATCGTTTCTTTATCATGCTGATGATTACTACTAAACATAAATCTCATATGCTCAGTTTTTTACCTACTCAATTTAAATCCTCTGAATTCTAGTGTTCATCCATAACTCCAATTTAGTATTAATACCCACTCTAGTTTTATCAACCAACACTATATCTGTAAAAAAAATATGCCATGGTATTTTATTTTGGATATTCTTTGTGATTTCATCCATCACTATTGCAAAAAGAATGAGACTTAATGTCGAATCTTAGTGAAGTCCAACGTTAATTGGGAAGCTATCACTTAAGCCCCACAGGTTTTTATATTAGTAACAGCTCTCTTATATATATCTTTGATAACATTAATATATCACAAGGAAATCTCTTCTTCGTAACACCCACTACAATGTCTCTAAGAATCCTATCATATTTTTTTTCTAAATCAATGAATATTATATGCAAGTTTTTCTTTTGTCTTCTAAATATCTCCATTAAATGTTTTAGCAAGCGAATAGTTTCAGTGGTGGATCATCCTGACATGAATCCAAATTGATTCTAAAACACAATTACTTTTAATCTCAATCTGTGGTCCATAACTCTCTCCAACAACTTCATAGTATGATTCATAAGTTTAATTTCTGTGTAATTAGATCAATCTTGTATGCCTCATTTATTATTATATAGTGATACAAGTATGCTCTTCCTTCATACTTAAGGTATTTTCTTGATTTGTCAGATTTTGCTATAAAGATCCGTTTAACATTTCTATTATCACTTTACCCAAATACTTTCACACCTTAATAGGGATGTCATTGGGTCTTATGAATTTATTATTCTTCATTTTCTTTAAGACCTCTTTTACTTCACGAGGACGAATCTCGTGTTTAAAATTTCTATTAGTCTCCTTTACAGACATTGTGATATCGCCGATTTCTCTTGTATGCTCAACATTAAAGAGAGTATCAAAATAATCATTTCAATATTTTCTTATGTCTTTATTTCTTATGAGAATACTATTGATCTCACTTTTAATATACCTAACACCATTTAGATTTTTTTCCATCCTCTCCCTTGGTTCGGCAATTGTGTAAATCTTTTGTTTTGTTTTGTTTTTTTTTTTTCTTTTGTCCTCCATACTTAGCTTTTAGTTTCTTATATAATTTGTTATACACTTTACTTTTTAATTTGTGAATAATTTTCTTTACCTCTTTTTTTTTGCAATTTTGTACTTTTCAAATGCATCGCTACCTCTCTTACTTTTAAGGTTCCTATAACACTCATTTTGTTCATATAGCAGTTTAGATTTCCTCATTCCATTAGCATGACTCCTTGTCTATTGGAGCTTGACCCCTAGATATGATCTATATTCCTAATATTATTAGACATTTCTATTTACATGGTTTCCAGATCATCATCAGCGGACCAGGTTGCTACTTGAATTAATTCTCAAAATTTGGATGTATATAAAGAAAATTAATGGTAAAATTAGGCTCAATTCAGGGCTTAGTTTTCCAAAATTGTGGGGGGATAGATCTTCTAGGAGGAGCTTACCATAAGGAAAACCAGTAGAGCATGTGGAGGAAAAGGGAGATGAATCTGATGCAGCTGCATAGGGACAGAACTTGATGGCCAAGAAATAAATTTACGAATGTTATGGCACTTCAGTCAAAGGTTCAGCCTGTTTAAATAGCACACTGGGTGTCATTAGGAACATAAGCCAAAAGTTAGTTAAAAATGAAAAATTGTAAATACCACGAGTCAGTTACATATCCTGCATCTCCATGGCATTCTAGTAATAAAAAGTAATATGAGTGCCTGTTATTACTATTCTATTCTACCTAAGAAACTGTGCTTATCTGAAACAATGCATGGCTTACACGTTTGTGATGGTTTGGAGTCCTATGCCAAGTCAATTAAGAGCATGTAAACACTTATTTCCCTTGATTTTGTATGATAATAGAACCTCAAATCCTCTATCCTCGATGTTCCTCATCAGCTTTGCTGACATATTTCCTCTTTCTCTTGCATTTTATAAGTTGCCTGGACGGACAGACAATGAGATTAAGAATTACTGGAATACGAGGCTCAAGAGAAGGCAACGTGCTGGTTTGCCAGTATACCCACCAGATATTTGTTTGAAGGGAGCATTCGATGAGAATGAGCAAAGTCAGAATTCATATTCCTTGGGAGACACTCATCATCCTGATGTCTTACAGACAAAAGGTTTTGAGATTCCTGATGTTAAATTCAAGCACTTGGATTTAAATAATGGATTTTTATCATATGCGCCAAAGATTCTCAATTCTCCTGCAAGTGGCTTGCTGGGACAACGCCTTAGCTCATGGGAAAGTTATGGTTTTGTTTTCCCAACAATGTATCCTTCCAAGCGTCTCAGAGAATCAGAAAACTCGTTTTCTGAAAGTGGTAACCAGGGGCTTGCGGAGATTGATCACTTTGACACTAGTGATAAAATTTCTTCACCCTTTCAGCCATCCTTTTGTGAGCCTGAAATGAGCACCAATTGTGCATCACCCTTGTGTTATCTTTCTGGCAGCCATGCCCTTCTAAATGGCAATACCTCTTCTTCTGAGCCCAATGGGGCTATGAAGATGGACCTCCCTTCACTCCAATATTCAGACACTCAACTGGCTATCTGGGACATGCCACCTTCCCCACTGCCATCACTTGAATCTGTCGATACTGTCATCCAGTCCCCGCCATTAGATCAAACTCAATCAGATTGTGTCTCTCCACGAAGCAGTGGGCTTTTGGAAGCATTAATTTATGAGTCACAGGCATTGAAAGCCTCTGAGGATCATTTGGGAAACAAAAGTTCAACTGGAACTATTGGGACGGGCATTATAGCTGATTGTTCCTCCCAGAATCTTCATGATCCAGAATGGAAAGTAAATGGTGACCCAGTTTCTCCTATTGGCCACTCTGCCGCATCAGCCATCAGTGAGTACATGCCCATCAGCAGAAGTTCATCTGATGAAATTCAGCCCGTTGAGGCAACACGAGGTATGAATATTTTCTGTTGCACTTACTTTTGGTAAATGCTTGTTTGATTTTGTTTTATGTACAATTTAAAAAAAAAATAAAAATAAAAGTTGCAGGATATAAGGTAAAGCTTGAGACAGTTGACCATGTTTTGGCCCAATCTGATGGAAAGAAGAAAACTGCAGATCAGGACCTTTTGAGACCTGACCTTTTGCTAGGCTCATATTGGTTGGGGCATAATGGTGAGACGGCTATGGAGGAGTCCATCTTGGCAGATGCTATAGGTTCAATTCCTGGTGAGAAGTTGTGCAATGACTCTGAGAAGATGGGTCATGTACCTTCTGCATCAAGTCAAGAGTATGGTCATGATTCAGTTGAATGGAACATGTTTGCAGGCTGTCAGCAGTTGGACAATCCTTAAAATTTTGTTTGTGCTTCGATCACCATGCAGCTATTTTATTTAGGTGGGGGAATTTTCCATAAATGCAGACAATCATTTTTCGGTTTTATGATAGTAAAAATCCCTCTTGGAATTTTCTTTATAAACATAGACCCACAATGGATGTGATCCCTCAAGCAGGTCCATGCAAGCGAACAGTTCTTCAGTTGCTTCCATGGAAACATTTTTGGTGGTTTTGATATTTTCACATGGGCTTTTGGTTGAGATCAGTTATCTTTTGTTCTGATATTAGCGGACCCTATGGACCTGAGTAATGAACTGCAATGCTTGTGCTTCAGACTTCAGATTTAGTCTTGTTTCACCTACAAAAGTTAAAATACTAGGTTACTTTTCCGGAATTGCAGGAGCTGTCTAACTGCTCTTTGGTTCACCTTCTGATGAATCAAGGGGGATCTTATTAACCCATTTTTCTCCTTTAGGGGCTATGCTTTTCGTGTTTTCAATGATCTCTCCAGCCTATGTTTCTGTATTGAAGCTCCTAGCCAAATGATCTTTGTTGGTTATTTTATTTTATTTTATTTTATTTTTTTCAAGGTTCTGTTCACAATTGTTTTATGTTACTGCAATATCTGAATGGGGCTCCCAGTAACAAAATTTTACCGTGCGCACTCCGAGAGAATCACCCCCCTATTGTGAGAGGGATTATTGTGCAAAAGCCAAAAGCCAATCCGTATGAGAACCTCTTCCCCTTTTGTATTTACTTGTCTTGGTGGAGCTGCTCTGGAGCTTCTTAATTTGGTTGCTTCTCTTTTTCAGTATCAAGGGCAATCATGAACAGCCCAAGTGAATGGTCCGTCCTCCCTCTGTACCACATTTCACCCTTCTATCAACATAATCCACTAGATGCCGCGAGTGAGATTTTATTTTTTTATCATAGTTATATATAAAGCCATTGTTGAAAAATTTGGGAGACGACCTCTCCCTCCCCCCCGCTCTCTCTCTCTCTCTCAAATCGTGACTCGAGAATTTAGGTGAGATGCAAATCACCCGCAATGCTAGACTAGGACAGGCTAGGTATTCTGTCATGAACTCCACCCAGTTTAGTCCAAACAAGCCAAGTCCAGATGGTCAAATCCTAAATGAGACTAAGGATGGAAAAGATGGAACAGCTCAAATGAAAATTAAAGGCGGGGGGGGGGGGGGGCGGGGAACTGCACCGGTAGCAGCCGGCATCAAGAAGTTTTTTTACAGATCAAAACAAGTTCTTCCCTTAAGCATGACAGAAGAATAGGTTTCTTTTACAGAGATGAATCAACTTCTACAAACATCACTATTACGAATCTTAACATTTAAAATGCATTTTGTTTTTGGGGATATAGACACATCTTCCTAAATCTCTCTGGAATTCAAACGGAAGAAAAAAGGAAAAAATATAAATACATTCTCGGGTATTACATAGCAGAGTAGAACATGGAAGGTTTGTACGGTTCAATCCGCGTATGCATTTGCTGTTCTTGTTCATGTAAACCATGTAAACCATATAAACTGGGTGGCATCATAACCATGTAAGCAAGATAGTCCCCTTGCAACATCAATTGCAGCACCCATCCGTGTAGCCCAAGATATAGTTGAACATTTTCTGCAGGAAGAGAGTAAATTTACTTTCAGAAATCAGTGTCCATGATTCTGCCACTAAGCATCAAGTTATGGACTTAATGGATGTAATGAAAAGGTAAAGAATGTTCTGATCCAATCTTTCCTAATTCTGAAGGCCCTGTGTTCATCTAACGAATGGATGGGAATGGAAGTTTGAAAATTTAGGCAAATATTTTAGCAAAAGAAAATGCAAATTAAATCAATTGAATCAATTAAAATGAAGTAGATGAAATTGATATAGACAAGAGAATATATATATATATATATATATATCAAATTGAGTTATACAAAAATTTATACACTAGTGCTATATATACCCATATCTATCCTACACTATAAACATCCACAATCTTAAATCCCATAAGGAGGAGACCCATCATTTTCTATGGGGTTGACGTTTGCTGGGCCGAACTGGGTTTGTAAGATGGCTGTTGATGTGCTCCTGCAAGGGGTGGCTCGATCTTTATGATGTAGGTTAGAGACAAATGGGGTTCGAAATTGAAACAAATGCAAATAGCTAATCAACGTTAGAGGAACATGACCTACTATTTAGACCACTCAATTAAACTCAAACATGACAAACCAACTCACATATTAACACATTTGGGTTGAGGCATGGATTGGAGTGCTTGTGAATTCGAATCACCAATCTACTAATAATGTTGATTAACAAGGCAAACTAATACAAAAACAAAAGAATGATAATTTCCTTACAAATAACTTAATCAAGGATTAATTAATGAATCTGAATTGAAGTGTCTTCTACACGGTCGATATTGGCCTATTTATAGACTATAACTCATCCCTAAATAGCAATAGAATTAGTTAAATTCTTGTCTTAATTTTCGGCCACAATTTAGGTAAGTTAGCTAAGGTCAAGCAAAATGATATATTTTCTAAACAAAACGAATCATCTTAACCAACTAACAAGACGATAGAAAAGGAAACTAAACGAGTCAAACATTAGTTAGGATAAGAGAAAATAGTGAAAATAGTAATTGTCTCTATTATTAATATTAGAACCATTATGAATATCTAGAAGAAAGATATTATTTAAAACAATATACAAAAGAAAGAGAATGTATGAAAACTTAGACAATGCAATTAAAAAACAATTAAATAAACAATGGGAAAAAGAAATTAGAGAAAATCAAGCTAATCAACTATTTTTTAGTTGGATAAAAACATATTTAATAAAAAACAATATGATATCAACCTACGAAACACCATTAGTAGAAGCAAATTCAAGTTTACATAAAAAATAGAAAGTAGCATAAGACAATAAAATATTAATTTCGATAAAGCAACCGTTAGAAACTCTTATTATTACTACAAAAGGAGACATTTTAGGGTCCCCTTTTAAAAAGCGTAGAGATCAAGATAGTGATGAAGTAAAAATAGAAGACATAAAAAGATTTATCAACAAAATAATTATAATAATCAATCTTTATAGAATATAGGAAATCAATTAGAATATATACTTACTAAATTAGAAAATGTTAAGTTTCCTTATGACATATCACCCCCACATTTTAGGATTAAAAGTATTCGAAGTGAATTAGATAACATAAACATATTACTTGGAAAAAATATGTTAAATAGGATAAAACAAGCTATTACTGATATACCATCAAATAATAAAATTCCTCATACACCCTCTTCCAGTAGAATTACAATTATAGAACAAGGACAAATAGAAAATTCTGAAAATACAACTACTGAATTTTGAAAATACAACTGCTGAACATGAAATTCAAATAAACAAAAAAAAAAGATATATTAAAAAACCTCCAAAAAACTCTTACCCATGACCAACTCTAATGAATCTTCAATATGAGGAAAGAAAAGAATTTAAAACTACACAATATGATGGGACTTTTATTTATGAATGGAATATAGATAGAATATCTATTTATGAAATTATAAACTTATTACAAGAAATGAGTATGGCACAAGTAGTCTATAAAACAGGAAATATAACTAATCAAGAAATAACAGCTAACATAGTAGGTGGATTTTTTGGACAATTAAAAAATTGGTGGGATAATGCTTTATTTGTAGAAGATAAAACAAGAATATTTCAACACACAAAAATAGTTATAGATGAACAAGGAAATGCGAGGATTGAACATAATTCATTAGAAACATTAATCCATACAATAGCTATGCATTTTATAGGAAATTCTAATGAATAAATGACAAGTTCAAAATTAATTCTAACAAATCTTAAATGTTCAAATTTATCAGATTATAGTTGGTTCAAGTATGTGTTTATATCACAAGACTTAAGAATAGATTGTAATCAATCTTTTTGGAAAGAAAGATTTATAGCTGGTTTTCCAAAACTTTTTGTAGAAAGAATAATGAATAAACTTAGAGAAGCAATAGAAAGAAATGATATATCATTCAATGATATAACATATAGATAATTATTTTCTTTTATAGAAAAAGAAGGATTATTTTTGTGTTCAGAATTAAAATTACGATCTAAGTATACTAATAAGCAATATATAAGAAAAAAGTTAGGATGTTTTTGTGAACCATTTGGATTAGAAAAAATTCAACCACCATCGTACCAGCATAAAAAAGTATAGGAAAAAAAATATAAAAATTATGAATCCAAAAAGAAAAAGAAATTATAAAAAACAGAAATATTATAAACCATCAAAGAAAAAGAATGAACAATCTAAAATAATATATTGGAAATGTGGAAAAGTAGGACATAAAGTAAATAAATATTATGTTAAAAAGAAAATAAATGAAATATAAGATGGAGTTTTAAGAAATGAATTAATGAATCTTCTAATAAAAGAACAAGAAAGCTCTAGTTCTAGTAACGAAGAAGAGGAATCTAAGAAGAATATATGTTTCTCAATGAATTTTCGACAGGTAGTGAATTTGACAAAGAAAAAGATACAATTGCTCTTATATGTTTTAAAACCATAAGTGTTCTATCAAAAGACAAGAAAGAAGAATTATTTAATTTAATAATTCATGTGGAAAATTTAGAAATTCAAAATCAGTTGTTAGAAAATTTGAAAGAAAAATAGAATTCCTCAAATACAAGAACCTTTGAGTCTTACAAAAATATTTGAAAAAAGACCAGTAGAAAATATAATACAACAGATAACTATTAAAGAATTGCATAAAAAAATAAAAGAATTAAAATAATAATTAAAACAATTAAAAATGGAAATAGAAATGTTAAAAATAAAAGATTTAGAATCACAAAAAATAAATAATTTAGGTGAAAGTTCTAAACAAAATCAAATTATAAATGAAAATATAATAATAAAGAAAAATATAGATAAAGAAAAATATTTACAAATAATAGATAGAATAATATGGTATGTAGAAGTAAATTTGGTAGTAAATCAAAACTTTTCAATAACTTGTAATGCCTTAATAGATTCAGGAGTTAAATTAAATTGTATTAGGACATGAATAGTGCCTTCAAAATATTACGAAAAAACTAAAGAAAAATTATTATCTGCCAATACAACAGAATTACATGTAGAATATAAATTAGCAAATACTTATATATGTAATAAAAATTATTGCTTTCAAAATATATTCATGATGGTAGAAGATATAACAAATGAGATGATCTTAGAAATTCCGTTTATTATAACAACAACAACCTTAACTTTAATCTCAACAACTGGGGTCAACCATTTAAGAGACAAATATGAGAAAGATTACGAGAGAGAGAGAGAGATATGTTTTAATTTGTGCGGATTCTCCTACGCTACTCATTCCTATCTAAACCCATCTCATCATCTAAAATCCTAGTATCATACTTTTACGGATAACTTTCATCCAAATTTTCAGCAGTCTATCTCTATATTTTACTAAATCTCTTATATTTAAATTCTCGGTCCTTCTAATCGGAGTATCTTTGGGTCTTCTTTACATATGTCCAAACCACCTTAGACGACATTCTCGCATATTATTTATAATTGAATTAATTTTTAACTTATTACGAATCTTTTCGTTTCTACTTTTATCTTTTTTAGTTTTGTCACATATCAATCTAAATCTTCTCATTTCTATTACAGTTATTTTTTGTTTTTGTTATTGTTTGATAGCTCAACACTCAGTGTCATACAATAATACAGATCTTATCTTGATTCTATAGAACTTTCATTCAGATGTAGTGGTATCATGCGATCGCAAAGAATTCCATATGTTTTTCTCCATTTCATCAAACACACTTCAATCCTATGATTCATATCTCCATCTATATTGCTATCATTTTGAATGATAGAGTCAAGATATTTAAAGCGTTTATTTTTTACTACATCTTGTCCATCTAACGTAATCGTTTCTTCATTGTTCTCATAATTGTCATTAAATCTATATCTCATATACTTAGTTTTCGACGTGTTCAATCTAAATCTCCTGGATTTTAGTGTGACTCTTTATAACTCTAATTTAACACTAATATATTCTCTAATTTTATCGATCAAATACTATATAATCTGTAAAAAACATATACCCTGGTATTTCATCTTAAATACTTTTTTGTGATTTCGTTTATCACTATTACAAAAGAATGGGATTTAATGCCGAACATTGATGGAGCCCAATGTTAAAGAGAAGTTATCGTTTAGATCTTCACAAATTCTTACATTGGTTACACCTCCTTTATACATATCCCTAATTAGGTTAATGTATTTCAAAAAAATCCATTTCTTTATCAACGCCTATCATAATACGTCTCTAGGAACCCTATCATATACTTTTTCTAAATCTATCAATATCATATATAGGTCTCTCTTTTGTACTCTATACATTTCCATCAAATGTTTTAAAAAGTGGATTGCTTCTGTAGTGGATCTTCTTGACATAAATCTAAATTGATTCTGAGACACGCTTATCTTCAATCTCAATCTATGTTTTATCACTCTCTCCCATAGTTTCATGGTGTGGCTCATAAATTTAATTCTTTTATAGTTAGAGCAATCTTGTATGTCTCTTTTATTCTTATATAGTGGTACAATTGTACTATTCCTCCATGTTTGAGATATTCTCTTGGTTTACCAAATTTTGTTAAAAATATCCGTTAATATTATTATACCAAATTCCCCCAAACATTTTCAAACTTCAATGAAAATGCTATTAGGTCTTATGATTTTATTATTTTCATTCTCGTTAAGGGCTCCTTCACTTTATGGGGACAAATCTTACGTTTAAAATCTTTATTAGCTTCTTCTATAAGTATCTCGATATTTTCTATATTTATTGTACTCTTAACATTGAAAAGATTATCAAAATATTCTTTCTAACACTTTCTTATATTTTCGTTCTTTACAAGTATACTATGGTTTTGCTTTTTATACACCTAACACCAATTAAATCTTTTCCCTTTCTCTCCCTTAGTTTAGCAGTTCTATAGATCTCTCTTTTTCCATTTTTAGTATCCAATTTCTTATATAATTCGTTATACACTTTACTCTTTGATTCGTGGAAAATATTTTTCATCTCTTTTTTTACACTTTTGTATTTTTCATATGCATCGCTACTACTATTACTTTTAAGGTTCCTATAATACTCTCGCTTGATTCAAATAGTAGTTTGGCCCAAAGGAATTCCGTTTATTATACAAATTTATCCTTCTAAGGTAGATCAAGATGGAAACATATAGATATGATAGGAGAAGAAATAATATTTAAATTTATTAATCCAGTAAAACAAAGAGAAATACAATTAATAAAAAAACTCTACATACAAAAAGATAAATAGTATAACAAAAATAAAACAACATATTAGCCATTTAAAACAGGATTTAAAATATTTAAAAATTGAAAAACAACATCAGAAACATGAAATTAAAACAAAAATTAAAAAAGTTGAAATTATCATAATAAAAGAAGTATGTTCTGATATTTCAAATGCATTCTGGGAATGAAAGAAACATATAATAAATTTACCATATGAAAAAGGTTTTGATAAACGAAATATTCCAACAAAGGCAAGACATATTCAAATGAACAATGAATATTTAGAAATTTATAAAAAAGAAATATAATCTTTACTTGATAAAAAATTAATACGACCTTCAAAACCATTATGAAGCTGTGTACCCTTTTATGTTATGAATGTTGTAAAAAAAGAAAGAGGTGTATCAAAATTAGTTATCAATTACAAACCTTTAAACAAAGTTTTACAATGGATAAAAATACCCTATTCCTAATAAGAAAAATTTATTAATTAGATTATATAATATTACAATATTTTCAAAATTTGATATGAAATCAGGTTATTAGCAAATACAAATTAGTGAAAAAATAAATACAAAACTATCTTTGCAGTATCATTTGGCCATTACGAATATAATATAATGCCATTTGGACTAAAAAAAATACACCATCTAAATTTCAAAATATTATGAATGATATCTTCAATCCCTATTACAAATTTATAAAAGTTTATATAGATGATGTTTTAATAATTTTAGAAAGTATTGATCTACATTTTAAACATTTAAAGACTTTTATTAATGTTGTAAAACAAAATAGTTTAGTTTTATTAGTACCAAAACTGAAATTATTTCAAACAAAAATAAGATTTTTATGATATGAAATATATAAGTCTACATGGTCTTAATAGTCTAGGAAAATATCATTATTTCATTCTGGTGTTATTGACTGAGCAAGTCCTGTTATTGCACCATAAGTCCTTGGTTTGAATTTAACCTTTTTTGTTTTGTAGAATTGTTGATATTCGTCTTGTTTCTCTGCTTTTCCTGCTTCTTAATCATTTTCCTACTAGAAAATCAAATGGATTCTAAGAATCTTGGTATAATTGATCAAAGGGAATTATTGACTCAGATAATGATTGTGACTCTCTGTCTGATAAATATTTTTCCTTTACTTTTTTGTGACCAATACTTTAGAAACTCTTATTCTTCTTCAAGGAATTTAAATAATTGCTCTCTTTTTGTTAAAACTTTAGGATTCTCTGCAATTTGCTTTTTTTTTTTTTTGTGTCTGAGATCTTAGTAAATCTTGGTTGAGGTGGATGTTGAGCTGGTATATCTGAAATAAATTGAATAAATACCTTTATTTTTTTCTCGTATGGTGAGGAATCATTTGATATTTTCTATGGAACAAATTTTCATAGAGAATTGAAACCCCCGCTTTATTTTAAATTCTCAAATAAGATGTAAGGGAAAAGGTTTTGGAAGAATTTGTGCTATTTGAAAGGTCTAACAAAAAATCTAGAGAATTTTAAAATCTTGATGAAAGAAGATCTCTTTGGTGTACTAGTCTTTTTTGGTGTTTTTGGAATAAAATTCAAAGGCTGATTGAAATTTTTTGGATAAATTGAAGTGGAAGCGCTTGTGTACCACCACCAATCAAAGAGCCAAATAGGGAATTCTTTTGGACATTCATGGAGAAAAGTAAAAAACCAAGAGTGATTGTATGGTTTGATATATAATACTCTATGCCATGTTATTTTGTAGTCATGGTAAGTGCATCCTTTTGGTTTAAAATTTTGAGAAAATTCTAATAGGATCGAGAAAAGAAAATAGTGAAAATAGTAATTGTGAAAGGAAAGAAAATAGTGATTGTAAATAAAATTCAAAATTGAAGACTTATTTATAGACGTGAAAACTTGCATACATAAATGTTTTTACAAGAGAGCTTACAAGGAAGAGAGGCTAAGAGAATACTCATGCCCTTTCTAATCAAGATATTAGATTTATACGGACACTATATTACAATAGATTACATAATTTTTTGAAGTCCATATGAGCTATCCTTGAATTATTGTGGAATCTTTTGCTTTTTCAATAGTTACTTTTGTGAATACTTTTCCTTTTGTCTATTTGTCTGTCACGAACCTGATGCCATTTATCTTCCATTATTGTGAATTATTGTTTTTTTCTCAAAAAGATAGATTCTTGTTGTCTGCCAAAACTTTTGTTTTGTGATCATGCTTGCATTCTTTTTCTTCCTAGATTGATTGGGACCTCATCCTCATTTGATGAGTCTAAAGAATCTGATAAAGTGTCTAATAACTAGTCTTGTAGATTGATTGGAATCGATTGTGGATTTGTCCGGATTTGCCATTCTTCTATTGACCCATAACCATTTTCTATAATAATTAAGGATAATAATTGTAGTGACCCCGTTCTTCAATGATGTCTTCAGTGGTATATGAATTGTTGTATTTTCCAAAGTCAAACCATGACCAGATCATTTTTGACAAAAATCTTTTTTTTTTGATTAATTTTGTTGTATGAATTCTGAGTTTCGTAAATAGTCTCAATTGTCTTGTTCTTGTCTTCCAATCTGGGAAAATATCATTATTTGATGCTACTAATTTTAACTGAACAAGTCCTGTTATTGCACTGTAAGCCCTTGGTTTGAATTGAACCTTTTTTGTTTTGTAGAATTGTTGAATGTTCATCTTGTTTCTCTGGTTTTCCTATTTCTTGATCATTTTCCTGCAAGAAATCAAATGGATCATAAGAATCTTGGTATAGTTGATTGAAGGGAATTACTGATTCAAATGATGATTGTGACTCTTTGTCTGATAAATATTTTTCCTTAACTTTTTGTGCCCAATACTTTAGGAACTCTTATTCTTCTTCTTCAAGGAATTTAAATCATTGTTCTCTTTTTATTGAAACTTTAGGATTCTCTACAATTTGCTTCCTTTTTGTGTATGAGATCTTAATAAATCTTGGTTGTGGTAGATGTTGAGCTGGTATATTTGGAACAGATTGAATAGCCACCTTTATTTTTTCTCCTGTGGTGAGGAATCATTTAATATTTTCTATAGAACAAATTTCCATAGAGAATTGAGACCACCATTTTATTTTAAATTCTCGAATAAGATATAGGGGAAAAGGTTTTTGAAGAATTTGTGTTGTTTGAAGGTTCAACAAAAAATCCAAGGAACTTTAAAATTTTGATAAAAGAAGATCTCTTTGGTGTACTTGTTATTTTTGGTGTTTTTAAAATAAAGTCAAGGGAACTTACCTGGCTTCAATGTATCGAAGACTTTTATATGGAGTCTGCAAGAACCGTGCAATTCAGGATATCACAACCCTAGTTTATATACGAGGAGGTCCGAAGAATTCGGAGTTTAAACGTCCGAGATTTGAAATCATTATCATTTAGGAAGTTTGATTATGCAGAAAGATTTTTTCCCTTATCGATTAGATTTTCAAGAGTTTCATTTCTTATCCGCAAGATACATTTCGTACTGAGATAGGAAACAAAAATCGCTATGAGATTCATTTGAATATTATCTTTGGTCAATGAGAACCGAAGTTATCGATCCCTTAAGAAGCTGTTAGTCATCGGTCAAATGTAGAGAGGGACAAGTATTCGGGAGCACCGAATACTTTAGCGAATCGATTGCTTAGATCTCATCTAAAGTTAGCCGAACAGAGAATAGGATACTACAGATGATAAATCCTCTCAATGGGGGGCGACATGACCTATTTAGGGAGATAGATCCCATTGATAAAGTGGGACAACATAGCCCCATTTATATTTAAACGTATTAAACCTTTTGAATAGGATCCCATCAGAATCCTTTGGGACATGGTCCCATCTGTTTTAATTGTGATTTTAATTCTTTTATTTCTTTATGCAATTCTTTAGTAGTTATTTATTGTATTATATTTTCTACTGGTTTTTTTTTTCAAATATCTTTGTTAGACTCAAAGGTTTTTGTATTTGAGGAATTATATTTTTCTTTTCTTCTTCTAAAAATATCTCTTTTAAATTTTCTAACAATTGATTTCTAATTTCTAAATTTTCCACGTGAATTATTAAATTAAATAATTCTTCTTTTTTGTCTTTTGATAGAATTTATTATAGGTTAATATCATCACAAATAAATCCCAAATTTAATAGAACAATTCCCAATAACAATGAAACAATATTATTTAAATAAAAGCATAAAGATCAAATGTCTTTGCACCTAGGTTATTAAAATGGAATGAAATTATAATTCTTGAATATTTTCAAGTAACCAATAATGATTCATTACAAATAGCTAGAAGAAGCATATCAGAAGTAATAGAAGAAACTCAAGGGAGAATATTATTAAGATTTAATGATACAAGAATTTCTTCTATAATATCTATATCATCAACAATAGCTAAATCAACAACAAGAACAACAAATGAACCATCCAGAAGATCAACATCATCAATATAATCAACAGTACTTCTCTAGCTATTTGATCATGTCGTGGACTTAATGGATGTTATAAAAAGGTAAAGAATGTTTTGATCCAATCCTTCCTAATTCTGAAGGCCCCACAGTGTTCATCTAATGAATGGATGGGAATGGAAGTTTGAAAATGGGGTTATTTCCTGAATATTTGACTTTGGGGTAAAAATAATAAAAATATTGGTATTTCTCTAAAATCAACTTCAAACAATTTTCTTTTCCTGGCTATTGTCTAGAAGGATAAAAATGGTCATTTTAAAGCTATACATAAACTTTAGTATAGTTAATTTTAGGCCAAATATTTTAGCAAAACAAAATGCAAACTAAATCAATTGAATCAATTAAAATGAAGTGGATGAAATTGATATAGACAAAAGAAAAAATATATATATATATATATATCAAATTGAGTTATACAAAAATTTATACACTAATGCTATATATACCCATAACTACCCTACACTATAAACATCCACAATCTTAAATCCTGTAAGGAGGAGACCCACCATTTTCTATGGGGCTGACTTTTGCTAGGTCGAGAACTGGGTTTGTAAGATGGTTGTTGATGTGCTCTTACAAGGGGTGACCTGATCTTTATGACGTAGGTTAGAGACAAATGGGTTCGAAACCGAAACGAATACAAATAGCCAATCAACGTTAGAGGAACATGACCTACTATTTAGACCACTCAATTAAACTCAAACACAGTAAACCAACTCAATAATAACACACTTGGGTTGAGGCACGAATTGGAGTGCTTGTGAATTCAAATGGCCAATCTACTAATAATGTTGATAAACAAGGCAAAATTGTACAAAAACAAAAGAATGATAATTTCCTTACAAATAACTCAATCAATCATTAATTAAAGAATCTGAACTGAAGTGTCTTCTACATGGCTGATATTGGCCTATTTATAGATTAGAACTCATCCCTAATTAGCAATAGAATTAGTCAAATTATTGTCTTAATTTTCAGCCACAATTTAGATAAGTTAGCTAAGGTTTAGCAAAATTATATTTTTTCTAAACAAAACAAATCATCTTAACCAAATAACAAGACCATCGAAAAGGAAACTTAATGAGTCAAACAAAATGAAATCTTTTCTAAATAAAACAAATCATTTTGCCTAACTAATAAAACTATAGAAAAGAAAAATAAACGAGACAAATGAGATGATATCTTTTTTAAATAAAGTAAATCATTTTGCCTAACTAACAAGACTAAGAAAACTAGACAAGATAGTTGACTAATAAAATCCTATCACAAATACATCACAAAATCTATTAAAAGCATATCTTGACTAATTCTTTGCTTCCCTCCATGTCCCCCTTGGGTTTGGGTGTTTTTTAGACCACTCAAACATGTAACTAAATTTGAATGAGCATGATTAAAGCCCCATCTCCTTATTTCATTTGGGCTCTAGTTTCTTGTGTAAGTAGATTATTAAATTACGTCACATCTCTTTCCAATAGAACTGGGTTGTGCGGGGTGATAGAATTGCCTTCCTTTCCCTCATCAGCTGTGCACTATCATTAAAAGTGGGGGGGTATCACTCTCCCAACTTTACATCCTGAGATAGTCTACTATGGTGGTACACACCATATGTGGAGGCTCACTGGGTGAAGAGTTGTTAGTTCCAAAGTCGACGGGAGGTGTGTCATACCCCGACTCTTGAGTTAAGCATGCGACAACTGTCGTATTACCCCAAAACACATATGAACTCCACTCTATATCGCAAGATACCATAAGATATTCCAATATCCTAGACATTTTAAAATAAAAATCAAATCATCCATAAGACAATCCGACAATCTAAATAAATTCTAAATAGTTAAATTAAATTCACAAGCTCAACATAAGTCCTTTAGCAAGGGACAATCCAACATCAACTAAATTCAAATTTTATCAAACAATCCAAATGTCCTAATAAAATTAATAAGTCTTGCAAAAGAAATTTTGCACCAAATAAAGAGAGATACAAATTGAGTAAGTAAAGATTTTTCAATACTTGTCAAAAATAAACAAGTAAATAATCAATAAATCCAAACTTTTAAGAATTTACAAAATTCCCTCCACGAGTCTAGACTACATAATTCCCAAATATGTACCTATTGAAGATCAACAAAAGTAATTTCTTTAGACCGGCAATAGATGATGTCTAAATCTCTAAGTTGGGTTTCCCTAAAATGGATAGAAAGAGAGGAGTGAGTATAAAATACTTAGTGAATGAAGTGATTTGACATGTTAAACATGAATAAGGGGTGAGAGTGGTTGCGCCAAATAATTATGTCAAATTTATTCAAATACAATACTAAAAGTCCTTCACATAAAATAAATTTAAATCAAATTTCCCATGACTCATATGTCCCCATTAACAATCAGTTTTATTTTCTTTTCTAATTTTCTTGGGGTTTGTTAAAAATACATTTTTACTAATGGTCGTTGGTAGAATCCGCTAAGAAGTTTTCTATATATATTTTTTTAAACATTCCCCAACCTTAGCATTGGCTTGGAGTTTCACTGGGTGCCACCGCGTTATCACGGGAACAATTTGGGGATGTCATCCATCCCACCAACCACCAAACCCAATTTTTTTAAACCAGTTTTAACTATGTCGCCCTAATGGCCCCGGTCCGTGAAAGATTTAGACTATAGTCATTTATTTTTTCCATTCACCATGTTACAAAATTCATTTCATAATTCAATATTATAACCATTTACAAGGGAGTGAAATATCACAAATCACAATCATAATTCAATTGCAATATGTTGCAACAATTCAAAAATCAATGAGTCATGGATTTTATCAAATTTTTTAAGTCAGGCACACCACAATCACAAATATTTTTCAAATCCATTTCAAAATTTGTTTCACAAATCGTAATTGAAATTATTTTATCATTCATACAACATAACCATACACTCATTTTATGGGAGGGTAATCACTCCCAATTCACAACGAATTCGATATTTAGTCTCACTTTAGGTTTCAAATGCCATAATCTATGACATTCAACACCAATTTCACTTGTAATCACTTATAGAGCTAGCGTTAATTGATTTTTTCCAACATAATATGAACCCTAATTTTATAAATCCATCAATTTATGTTTCTAAGTTCATCAAATATATATCAAGTGCATCAATAAAGTATTTTCATTCATACTTTCTCTAATTCTCATCATATTACAAACTATTAAGTCTTACAATCTAAATCCAATAATTCAAATTCATATTAGGAAAACATAATTTAGGTTGAAAGAGCAAAATTACCTCCAGTGAAGTTATAAATTTCGTCCAATATCAAACTTTGACAAAACCTTAACTTTCTCTCTCTACAAAAATCCAAAATTACAAATATTAAAATCAAATTCGTGATTAATGGAACTAAACCTATGAAAATGATGAGAAAATTACCTTAATCCCATAGTTAAAACAAGTCCCTTAAGTTGAGTGACTAAACTCTAGGTCTCTCTCTCTAGAACTTTTAATTTCTCGCTATAATCACATTATCTCAAGTTTGTTTGAGGGTTTGGGAGTCTAAGTGTGTGGGTTTTTTACTTGGAGTTGGTTAATCTCGAAGAGAGTAAAGAGAAAGGGGGAAAAGAGAGTGTGTCGAGAGGGAGAGAGCGAGAGGGGGAAATTGGGTTTTGGGTAAGAGGAGAGGAAATGTGGGAGTTTGACTTTTCTCTCTTTTTTTTGTCTTGGTTTTACAATACTTAACGCCTTAAAATGAAATTTTGTTCTCAAAATTTAAAGGAAAATTATACATAAAAAAGGTAGGAATAGTGCGTCCTTATGGCGATTCAACATTCTTATGAACTTAAATCCTTCTCATCCTTTTATATAGTTGTTGGTCCACCTATCCTTTATGAATTTTATTAGATCTGTGTGAGAAATCCACATGCTCTTAACTAAAAGGAGTAGAATTCTAATTAATGTGATTAAACTTCATATCTCAAATGGTTCTAGTAAAGTTCTCATGTCTAGGATTATGAAATCGAATTCCCACTCTTTAGAGGAGAAGAAATAATTGATACCAGTTGTAGCACTTTAACTCCTGGCCATAATTCACATGGGCATTGGAAAGAGGAATACCTTGAAGCTCACAATCCCTAATGGAGGAATCAAAGGAATAAATATTAGGTGTACCCATGAATATTCTTCGAAAGAAATCCAATGACTTTAAAATTTCTGTCCAAACACTAATTTTGAGAACATATCCTAAAGGACCCATACAATTTCCAGAATAAACGATGCAGTCTAAACCTATTCAAGAATATTGTTTCCAACCACCATTGACTAAGATTGATAACATGAAGGATGGAGAGGGAAAAAAGATCATTGAAGACCATAAAAGTAATCTAAAGTTCAAATATTGTGAATAATAATAATCTTGCCCAAAGACCCACTTGATGGGAGATACTTCGAATCCTTATTTCTTAAATCCCAAAGGCATTAATCAGTTTAACATCCACGTCAAGTTTGGTTTCTGGATAGAGACACTATCAAACTCAAAATATGTTCCTTCAACTTTCTATTCTTCCCTTTATCACCAAAAGTACTAACATTCCAACTAAGGATTTCCATTAATTAGTTCGTTTAGCTGTAAGCATCTCTTCCAAGGTACACAATAAACATAACAGATCAATTATACTTTTACACTAACTAGGAAATAAGTCTTTGAATGTGAACCATATAAGTTGTTTAAATAAACCTAACAGTACATTAAAAATGTAAAGTAGCCCAATAATGCTACAGGAAGTAATATGGCATATCCATCTAGATCTAAATCCAATTTGTTGAAATAAAAGACTCTAGCATTTATCATGTAGCTTAAGACTTCTTTTCCATTGCTTTCCAACTAACCAATCAACAAAGTAGGCCAAAAATGAAAATAATTACTATAATTTCCTACTTTATTCAATTCAAGTTCCAATTTACTAAGTATAAGATATTCACAATGTTTACATCCTGTAAGAAGTGGGCAAATAGAAGATCAAAGGAATATATGGTTCAAATAGCCTCCATTTTAATTCTAATAAAACAACACTAGGCAAGGTTCCCACTATCATGTCATTCAACAAAATTTTGTCCACCCAACTGACACAATAAGAAAGAAAACCTCCTAATTCTTCGTGAATCTAGACACTGACAAGAGATTGGGTGCCAATGTCATGTATAACCAAATGAGGATATTTGAGAATTTTCGATTCATTAAAGGAACAAACTCCTAATTTTTCTCTTCAAGACCACTAATATACCTCCCAGCCTCAAGGTTTAAACTGAATCGTAAGCACCTCCTAAACAATTGGTAATATGCATTTCTCTTTCTACAAACTCCTACATTTCTGTCTCTTCTTGCTGAAAGTGACACGTAAGTAAGTCATGCTACATTTGCTGAAAGTCATCTATAAGTTAGTCATGTTATATTAGCAATGACCACACCAAAGTCTTATAATATGCCAAATGTAAAAAGAATTACAATTCCGAGCTTTTACAAATTTTCTTTCCTATCCCTCGTACACACACTGGTGAGCTTGTAACTCATTAGTGGATAATCGGACATGGCTGAACCATAGTTTCTGACATAAATATTCTCTTAATACTCAGACTTCTAAATAAATCTAACACTACAAAAAAATGGATTTAGCGACCAATTTTTGCGATAAACAAAATTTTGTCGGTAATTTGCAACAAACTTTCCAACAAATGCCAATTTGTCGCACATTTCCAACGAAATTAATGACGAAAACAAATTCGTTACAAAATTAGCGACAAAAAAATTTTCATCACTAAATTTGTGACAAAAAATTTTTTCGTCGCTAAATTACTAACGAACAAAATAATTTGTTGCAAATTAGTGACAAAAACATAAGTTTGTTGCAAAATTAGCGACGAAATGAAGACTTTGTCGCTAATTTTGTAACGGACAAAACATTCATCGCTAATTTTGCGATGAAAAAGAAAATCCGTCACAAATTTGAAATGAAAAATTTTGGTCGCTAATTTTGTCACCAATTTTGCGATGAATAGAGATTTCGTTGAAAATTTTACGATAAACTTTTTATTTGTCACAAATTTAGCAACAAAATTTATGTTCGTCGTAAATTTTGTGACAAATATGCAATTTGTTACAGAATCGACGACAAATACAACTTTTGTTGCTAAAAATGTCACAAATTACATGTATTTTGTTGCTAAATTGGTCCCTAATTAGCCACAAATGAATGATTTATTGCTAAATTCGTCCCTAAATTAATTATCATTCAAAATCTCATATATAATTTTGTGATTAATTCATTTTACGCTTTTTTATGCAATGTTTTCATTCATCTATCTTTTTTTTACTCTTATCTAAATAACAATGTTAGTTTGAATACGCAACGAATATTAAGATTCTCATCGAAACGATAAGTTTTCAAATAAGTAATTCATTCAATTCTAATTGACATAAGAAGATCATCGCTGAGTATTATTTTTGACAGTGGTAGATTTTATTCATATCAACATAAGAGTATATATTTATGTAAGTCAGAGACTTATAAAACTTGTTTAAATATTGAATTCATTATGTAAGCGAGAAAAAGAAAAAAAAATTGAAATGATCAGTATAACGAATATTTTTTTATCCATAATTTTGTTGTTGTAATAATTAAACAAAATATCATTAACAGATTGACTGTAATTTTGTATTTGAGTGAATGGAATTAAATTTTAGTAACTAAATTCATCGTAAATTGATTATTTATCGCGAATTTGGCTGTAAAATCCGCGACAAACAATATGTTGGTCGCACATTTTGTGATGAGCACAATTTTTTGTCATAGATTCTGTGACCAATTCATTATTTCGTCGTAGATTCTGCGACAAAGAAAATTGTTCGTCTCTAATTTTGCGACGAAAAATTATGTTCGTCGTAGATTTTGCGACGAACAAAAAGGTTCATCGCAGAATTAGCGACGAACACCTTGTTAGTCGCAGATTCTATGATGAATCAAATGTTCGTTGCAGATTTTGCAACGAAAACATGAGTTCATCACAGATTTTGCAACGAACAGATGAGTTCGTCGCAGATTTCCTCCATTTAGCAAATTTCGCTATACTTTCTTTCACTTTGCTTCATTCCTGCTTCTCTCTTCGAAGGTTGGCATCACTCCTCCAGCATATAAGCTCTCTAATCTCTCTTTATCTCTCTCTCTCTTGCGCGCGCGCTGATCCGGCGGCTCTCCGCCAGATCTATTGCCCAAACGCCAGATCCGATGGCTGTTCCGTCAGATCTGGGTTGGAGGGGGGCGGGTCGCTCCCCCTCCCTTACAGAGGCGGCTCTCTGCCTCGGGGAGGGGGGTCGCGATGACCGCAGGAGTCACGGCGGCTACAGGAGGGAGGGGGTGGCGCCCTCCCCCTCCGTCGCGGCTCCACCGCGGGGGGAGGGGCAGCCTCCCTCCCCCACAATCACGGGGGGAGGGGGTAGCTCCCTCTCCCTCCACTGCAGAACCCTTTTTTTCTTTTTTCTTTTTGTTTATTTTATTAAATTGAAATATTTTATTATTTTTATTTTGTTTTAATTATTTTCTAATTTTTTGAATGCAAATAATAAATATAAATTTTTTTAAATTTGTTTAATTATTTTCTCTTAGGTTTGGCATTGGTGAACTTTTGAAACTCTAGTTTATACTGCTTCAGTTTATGCAAGGCTCTTGATGGAAGGTTATATTAATATTTATTTTTTTATATGATTTTTTTGATTTTTTTGTGGTAATGTTTGCATTTATGTTATTATATATTTTTGGTGTTATTTTGATTGCAATATTAATTTAAGGATCAGAATCATATATTAGGGAGGGAAATTGAATGCTCATATCAATTGTCAGCCAATTACAATAGCAACAACTAATAACAAATATAAATAAAAAATTGATATTATTTTTATAGAGTATATCACTTGCCAGTTAAATGCTCATATCAATTGCCGGTCAAATGCATCTCATCATTTAATTACATATTGAGTATATGAGTTGATTTTCCTTGTTCTTTATGTTTTATCATTTCTCAATTTTTCAAATTTATAATTTTATAGTTTCATATTTTAAAATTAATTTTTTATTATATGTTAATACCATATGTAAATATTATATATATATATATATATATATATATCATTTTTTAAACTAATTTTATATATGTTAATGTTTTTTATATTAATTTTTTTATATATGTTAAATAATTCTTTATTATATCTCGAATAATACAATATAAAATATTATAAATCGTGAATTCAAGTTAATATATTTTATTAAAATACATATATGAATTTTTGAATATATTGTCAGAAATAAAGAGTAAATAACATTAAATGTTTATAAATAAAATTAAATATTTTGTGTTGCAGAGGTGTTTGCTCTGGTTGAACGATGAATTTAAGTAGAGGGGCAAAAAATAGTTATCTAAGCAATTGAGGTATTTATTTTTTCATCATATTGTCTTGTTGTCTCTTGTTTCTCTTGTATATTTATTATCAGTAAATAGTATATTATATTAAATATTAATTGTTTTAATTTTTAATAAAATTATTTTTAATTGTGCTCATTATTCTAATATATATCTTTTTCATATATGGTAAATTGTATTTATCTAATTAATATGTATATATGACATGTGAAGAGAAAAATAAAATTAATTGTAATTTCATGTGTATGTATGCACTTATAAGTCCTATGTGACAAATGACCCTTCTCGCATAATCACATATTTTATCAATGTAACTCTTTTTAGATTTTATCAATGTAATCTTAATCACATGATTATTTTTTTCTAATCAAATACCTTTTCTTAGTAGTGTATTTTATTAATATTTCATGAATCTTGAAATTGTAAATAAAAAAAATACAAAACGAAAGAGGTTGGATATATAAAAAGAACTTACCGGAACGTTAAAATTTAACTTATGAGTTTATAGATGGGAATAAGTTAAACCCCTGTAGAAGGTATGATAATGGTAAATTTTTTGAGTGTGATAAAGTTAGAGAATATGTTTGTAGATTTGGTTTTACTCCAAATTATTATGATTGGACTTGTCATGGTGAATCGTTTATATCTGATGAAGAATATTGACAAAACATGCACTTTTCAATTAGAAGGGATCAGAATTATTATGATCAATTGAACTCATATCAGAGGGTGGTCATGTAACGAGTCAAAATTTTATTCCCGAACCGAGTCATGCAAATATTAGTTTTACTCTAACATTTGAACAAGTGTATATTAGTTATACATCACCATTGGAGGAGATAGAAATAATAGGTGTTGATGACAATGCGAATAATGCAACTTATGCAAGTAATCAATTTCAGGAAGTGTTGAGAGCTATAGATGAACCTTTGTGGGATGGTTGTGACAGCCACACTAAGTTATTTCTAACCGCAAGACTATTGAATGTCAAGACGGAACATAATGTGTATGAGAATTGTTTCAATGATTTTGTTCAAGTTATTGGAGAAGTATTGCCTCGTGATCACATAATACCCAATGATTTCTATAGTATAAAAAAGCTGGTGAAAGATTTAGATCTTCCGGTGAAAATGATTGATGTATGTAGAGATGGTTGTATGTTATATTGGGAAGATTATGAAAATGTAGAATTTTGTAAATTCTGTAATCAATGTAGATACCAGAGTAGCAGAAGGTCAGGTTGTAATTAATGATGTAAATCATACAGGTAAATATTTTATTTGCCTTTAACTCCAAGATTGTAAAGACTTTATGCATCTAAGACCACTACTGAATTCATGACTTGACATGCAAATCATAAAACAGAAGAGTGGCTAATGTGTCATCATTCGGATGCAAAGGCATGACAACATTTTGATAGAACATATCCTCAGTTTGCAAAAGACTCGAAACATTAGGTTATGTCTCTATACTGATGGGTTTGCTCCATTTGATAAATCAGGAAAAACTTATTCATATTAGCCAGTTATCTTAACTCCGTATAATCTGCTACCGCATATGTACATAAAAACCCCTTATATGTTTTTGACATTAGTTGTGCCTGATCCACAAAATCCGAAAAAATTAATAGATGTTTACATGCAACTACTGATTACAGAGTTAAAATAACTATGGGATGAAGGTGTTCATATATATGATGTTCATACTGATCAGATGTTTATAATGAAGGTTACTCTTTTTTTGATCATAAATGACTTTCCAGCTTATGGCATGTTATCGGGATAGAATACCGCTGAGATTTTAGGATATTCGATATGTATAGAGAGATCAAAGTCATTTAGATTGAAACATGACAAAAAAATAAATTATTTTGATTGTCATAAACAATTTTTATCGCTAGATCATAAATTTAGAAGAAATAAAAAAGAGTTCACTAAGAATAGAAATGAAAAAACATCTCCTCTGTTGAGATTAACTGGTGAACAAATTTGGTATAAAGTGCTTCACTTTCCATCTACTATTGAAGATCCACATGGAACAACACATGGCTACGGAAGTTCGCCTAAATGGACTAAACGAAATATATTTTGGGATCTACCATATTGGAATACTCATCTAATTCATCATAATCTTGATGTGATGTATATTGAGAAAAATATTTTTGATACAGTGATGGATATCACTAGAAAAATGAAAGACAATTTGAATGCAAGAAAAAATATGCGACTTTTTTGTAAAAAAGCCACACTTGATATCAATGAAAGTAGTAGGGGATCAAAACCAAAGACAGTTTATACATTGAATAAGGATCAGGGACGGATTGTTTGTGAATGATTGAAATCATTGAGATTTCCTGATAATTATGTCTCAAATCTTGGGAGATGTGTCGATTTAAAGGATTACAAATTGATTGGTTTGAAAAGTCATGATTGTCACATATTTATGGAAAGACTAATTCCTATTGCTTTTAAGAAACTATTACCAAATTTTGTATGGGGTGTCATTACAGAGTTAAGCATTTTTTTTCATGACATTTGCTCAACAGTGTTGAGATAATCACACATGGAGAATTAGAGATAGATATTCCTATCATTTTGTGTAACTTAGAAAAGATCTTTCCTATATCATTTTTTGATTCTATGGAGCAACTCTTAGTTCACCTGCCTTATGAGGTCAAAGTTATAGGTCTCGTCCAATATCATGAATGTATCTGTTTGAAAAGGGAATTTATTATTTTTTACACTTTGTTTTGAATGCATTTCAAATTACTAATTTCATTAAGTCCTATTTTTTGATACACTTTATTTCATTACAATTAGATTCCTATATTATTTGAAAAAAAAAAGTGAAAATTAAGGTATGGGTTGAAGCCTCTATTACTAATGCATACATCGTGGAGGTAGTGACAATATTTGTCTCATTTTATTTCGAGCCTCACGTACAGTGCAAGAGGCGGATTCATGGTAGGATTTTTAACTATCTCGGTCGACCAAGTGGAGCATAAACTCAGATATTAACTGATAAAGAATGGCAGACAGTTCATACATATATTTTACTGAACTATCCAGAAGTGACGTCATATTTCGAGTTAGTATACAATTTCTAAATAGATATATTTTTTGTGGATTACAAACATTTTGTGACATAAATCGTCTTCTTTCATGGTAGAATTTTTCAAAATTCATCAATCGTTTGTACGATGAAGAATTTGCAGCATAGTTCAAAACATATATAAGTTGATTATAAATTTTATACATCATTAGTTAACAAATATATTAACACATTTACTTTACTTCAAGTTCATAGTAATCAAGCTCAAGTTGAGCAAGATTTGCTAATCCATCTATCATGGGATCCAAACTCTAGGGTATGAACTTGGCCTATATATTTTATAAACGGATATAATTTTCACACTCAAGAATATGAAATCGGCAAATCTACAATGAATAGTGGGGTTTGTGTTCAGTTATTCAGTGATGAAGATGCAAAAAATGATTTTTATGGTTTGTTGGATAAAATATTAGAGGTAGAGTACCTTAGAGTAGAATTGCGAGTTGTATTATTTATGTGCCAATGGTTTGAACCCGTCAAAGGGATGAATGTGCATCCAAATTTTAATTTGATTGAAATAAATCATAAGAAATTGTATAGAAGATACGAATAATTTGTGTTGTCACAACAAGTGATTCAAGTGTATTATGCATCACATCTTAGTTTGAAACATGACAAAATTGATTGGTGAGATGTTTGTAAAATGAAAGTATGAAAAAAGATCGAGAAACACACCTCAAAATCAAATATTCAAGAAAATAACCCACTTTCACTCAACAGACGAGTATGGTATGGCTAGAGTAACACGTAAAGATAGATGGGCAACTTCAAATTCTGAGAACCAGATAAATAAATAAATATACAAATATAAATGGGAGTGAAATTACTTCTGAATAAATGGTTTTCAAACTACCCTGTGGCATAAATTCATATACGAAAAGCCTGTTGTCTGTCGGATTCCGAGCAGTATCCCATGAGTTTCACAAGATTTAGCTGACCCAAATAGTTAACAAGGTGATGGGAATTCAACCACAAAACTGAAAGAGAGGGAACCTTATATTTAAGAGTTTTGCTGGGATTTGATTTCAATGGTCTTTGGAAGTCTCCATGGACTCCACTCAATTCTCCTTCAATGAACAGCACTTCAATCTCTTTTTCTACAAATTTCTCATTACTCAAATTCCTGAAATCAACAACAGAAATCATAGGAAAAAAAAAAAGTTAGAAATTGTTATAAAAAAAATGACAGTCTTAAAACCCTACATGAAAAAGAAAATATAAATATAATACGAGCAGTCAAATCTATAAAATTAAAAAAATATATATTTTTCTAAATATTTTAAAATAAAAGTGTTTTTTAATACTTTATTAGTGACGTTGATGTGAGAGACATATATCCAAATATATCCAAATGACATTCCTAAAAAAAAAATTAAAACAATTAAATTTGAGAAAAAATTTCAAAACTAACGCATATATACCGAGTTTTCAAGATTCAATATAATATCGAGTTTTGAAAACTTAATATATGTGTAAAAAATATATAAATAGTATATATCAAATTTTAAAAATTTAACATGAATAATATATGTCGAATTTTAAAAATTTGATATTTTGAATGAATAAATAGTAATGTGTCGAGTTTTTAAGGCTTGATATATATTATTTATATAAATAGTATATATGGAGTTTTTAAAATTTGATATATTTTTGATAATTTTAAAAGGTTTTTTTTCAAAGAGTGCTATTTTAAAAAAAATTTTCTTTTCTTTCACATGTGCCATTTCGGCACATGTCTCGTTGATGCGATGTGGGAAATAGTGGGGAATAAAATAGACTCTAAAAGTCGAGCTTTTCTTTGTACTTACAAATTTATCACTATCCCAAACAGAGAGAGAGGGGAAGAGTGTGTGTGCGCGCGCGAAAGCACGCAGGTCGTCTCTCCCGATCCGAGCCGTGGGCAGCATATTCGCATGTTCTACATCAAAAGGTATATTTTTCTCTCTCTTTCTCTCATTGCCAGTCCGTAAAGTCCCATTCGTGATTTCACTGAAGGCCGAGCAGTAATTCATGTGAATTGGTCAAATGGTAATTGGACAAGCAAAGTAATCGATTCTTGTTTCCGTCTTCAGTGTTGCTACAAAAGTCACTTCATGTTCAAGCTGATAAAACCTCGGAGAGTTTGATGCATCCAGTTGTCTAGGTTAGGTTTTATTGCATCATCAAGAGGACCCATTTCCCCCTATCTCTCTCACCTCTATTCTTAGTACTCACTTTGATCAGGCATAGTACTCTCAAGCACGCATATTTGGTATCTAGGTTAGCCATTAGTGTCTCTTGGTTCTGGTGGGAAGCGGGTAGAGAATGCAAGCGATGGAGCTTGACCGGAAGGGGTTAAGGTTGAAAATGCTAGGGTGCTGACAGAGGTTGCAGAAGCTGGTATGGAGACCAAGGTGGAAGAGGCAGGGATTTCACTTGTGTAGGGGAAAGTGGTCTTGTTTTGCAGCTTCTTGTTGCAAGGGTTATGCCCCCCCCCCACCCGGGGGGCGCCTCTAGAGTAGGAACGCAACAGTTGGTTTGGTTGATGGGGTCTAGCACAGATAAGGGTTTCAAAATGGGTCGCAGATAAGTTTGATTGTGTTTGCAAAGGGATTTGAAGACTTGGCAGAGGGGTTTGAGAGTAGGTTGCTAAACGTGCTTGATGAGATGGAGGCAACCAACAGTCAGAAGAGTAAAAAATTGGTGAGTGGTGGTAGGTGGTAATCAAGACTCGAAAAAATTGGAGTAGGAAATGGCTTATTGTAAGGATGGCTCCTATTGGGTAAAGGTGAGCAGTAATAGGGGAAAAGGGGTGTTAATAGCATAATGTCAGCTTTGTCTACTTTTATATGGAATATAAGGGGTTTGAATGATCCCAATGTAAAGTTTCTATTTTTGTTTAAGTTATTCATTTTAATAATGGAGAGTTGATGTGGTGTGTTTGCAGGAGATGAAATTAGGTAGTTGGAAGGGTCTATGATTTGAGAAGGAGCATTTTGGGGGGTAGACATCAAAGAGGCATTTCTATTCCTACAACGGCAAGTGCAGGGGGTTTGTGTCTTTTTGGGAAGAGCATGTTATTGTTGTTAAAGAAGTTCACTTGGTGCTCATTTGATCTCTTGCTTGGCAAAGGATAAGAGGGATGATTTTGAGTGGATTTTTATCTGGGATTTATGGATGTGGCAAGCGAGTTAGAGAGACCGTTCTAGCATGAGATGGAAGAGATTGGAGTGAGATGGGAACATGGATGGGTTATTAGTGATGGCTTCAATATGGTGTTTTATGCCAATAAAAGAACTTTGGGAAGGGCGGATGGGGATTGTGCTATAGAGTTGGGAGTTTTTAAGCATGCACGGGTTAATGGATGTGCCTGTTGTGGAGGTGTACACTTAGTTGAACTTAAGAGATAGTTCTGCCTTATCAAGGTTGGATAGATTATTTGAATTGAGAGACTTCTTAGATGAGAACAACTCCCTTTGGAAAAGAGGTTATTATGTCTAAGACTTCTTATAATAGGTGAATGTGTAATCTGGTTGTTGTGACTCATGAGTTGGTTTGTGGAAGGAGATTAGAAAAATGTGCAAACTCATAGGAGCACAGGGGAGTTTAAAATGGGTAACAAGCTGAAGGTCTCCTTTTGGCACAATGAATAGTGTGGCTCTTGTTCGCTTAAAGAGTTGTTTCCCTGATTTGTATGATTTAGGGTTGAACAAGGAGGTGTTGGTAGGTCCTTGATTTCTAGGCAAGGGCACTTATTGCTTTTGGAATGTGAATTTTAGCAGACAAGCAAATGACTGGTAGTTGGAGGAACTTGTTTAATTTTTTTAAAAGCACTGGAGAGTGTTGAGATAAAATTATGCAGGGAAGATGTGTTTTTGAGGGTTTGTCTAAATAGAACCTTTCAGGTCAAAAGATACTATATGTGCTTAGATGGAACAGCATGGGTGAGGGGAAGACACTTTTTCTTTGAAAGTCTGTTTAGAACTCTGCTGAGTCCCAAACAGTGGCCTGTTTTAAGATAATGCAAACGTAGTCATTAAAGTACAGTTCATATATTGGTTGTTTTGAATATACATAGACTAAAAACACAAATATCCCCTAAATTCTGTGTGTACTTTCACATCGTTCTTTAACTTTTTATTTAACTCAATTACGCCCAAAACAATTAAAATAAAAATTCTGTCTTTGGATGGCACTAGTTTTCTGGCAAGGAATTTACAAAATTTCTAATGAGCATTTTTTTTTTTTTGGATTTTATTCATTGGAAACTGTGCAAATCCTTGTTGAAAAGTTAATGCCGTCCACTTAAGGAGGGGCTCAAATTTTATTTTGAAAGTTTTGGAGGTAATTGACAGTAATTAAAGCTCATGAGGTAATTTAAAAGCATGCAAAATGTTTAAGGGGTTTTAGTTTTGGCCACTTTGCCTAGAAAGAGTGCACTTATGGATTTGCTTGAGGTCTAGAATAAACCAAGTTTAAAAAATTGCATAGTGGATGATACTTGTTTAATGCTTTGGGGAGTTCTGCACCCCTTTTTCAATAAAGTTTCTATATCTGGTCTCCAAATTTGCAAAGAAGCCTTTGTTTATGAGAATTTTGATTTGGTGTGAATTGCAGAATCCCAATGAATTAAGCATCATTGGCAAATTTGATAGAGATAGATCTGTACAAAAAGTTGTCCAAGGGTCTAATTTGGTGGAAAATCTTCAAGAGAAATCAAAATCCAAATCAATGTTCATTGGAAACTGCGCAAATCTTTATTGAAAAGTTAATGCCTTCCACTTAAGGAGGGCATCAAATTTTATTTTGAAAGTTTTGGAGATATTTGACAGTAATGCTCATGAGGTAATTCAAAAGTATGCAAAAAGTTAAGGGGGTCTTAGTTTTGGCCACTTTACATATAATGAGAGCACTTATGGATTTGCTTGAGGTCTAGAAGAAACCAAGTTCAAAAAATTGCATAGTGGACAATACTTGTTTAATGCTTTGGGAGTTCTGCATCGTAAATTATCCATGCAACCAATTTATATCTTAATGTCTTGTGCAGAATCACTCTGATGCCAAAATCTTCCGATGGTTGTTGGAAATTCATGCCAAATGTGCATTATCTTTGGTAAAGGGCATCAAAATGAAAGCTATTCTATATCTGGAAAGGATGTGATGCCTGATTTGGTTCAGGATGTTGAAACTGTAGACGTCATTGATGCCTCTTCTGTTCAATGTGGGGCCAGTTTGGAGGATCACATGAGGTGGACAGCTGAAATGGATAGTTGCCTTAGCAAGATTCTTGTAGAACAAGTAAGACTGGGCAATAAAAGCAAATCAGATAAAGAATTGAAACCTGCTGCATATGTAGCTGCGGTTGCAGGTTTAAATGAAAGATTTCAACAAGAGTTCACTAGAGACAATGTTATATACTGGATAAAGACATGGAAGAAACTGTACAGTGTTATGAGAGAGCTCCTCACTCATAGTGGGTTCTGTTGGGATGGGACACAAAAGATGGTTGTCGCTGACGATTGCACCTGGGACAATTACATCAAGGCATATTTGTTTTCTATACTGCATGTCCAATGCCTGATATGCTAATCTTATCCTTTTTTCTCCCCCTGATTTTACCTTCTTTTGTGTGATTAGTACAGATAAATGCCGATGCTGGCTTGCTTCAAGGGCGAGTTATTCAAAACATAGATGACTTGGGCATTCTCTTTGATAATGATAATGTAAGTGAAATTTCTGCAAATCATGATGAAGCTGAGAAGCATATGTCTACTAATAATGAAGACGAAGACTATGTGTCTCATAACAGAAGTAACAATGTGAAAGAGAGAGGAAAGTGCATCATTTGGACACATGAGATGGACTTCTTCTTGACACAAACACTTGTGGAGCAAGTGAAGATGGGGAACAAGGTTGACAAAATTTTAAAGCCTGCAGCTTATACAGCCGCCGTTAGGGCTTTAAATGAAAATTTTGGGCTTGACATGAATAAAGTACATATCAAGAGTCGATTGAAGACTTGGAAAAAATTATATGCACTTGTGAAGGAGCTTCTTGCCCATAACGGATTCGAGTGGGATGAGAAACAAAAGATGGTTGTTGCTACTGCTAGCTCATGGAATGACTATATTAAGGTATAACTTCCCGTTGCTTGTTTTAAGTAGCGACAGGTGATATTTCAAGAATACATTATGACTGCTCTTACATAGTTTTGACTGCTAGGTTCACTGTTATCTTTCACTAACTGGTTTCTTGCAGATCATCCTCTGAGTGCCATTGTAACAACCACAAGTTTTAGGGATCATGGAAGCTTAATTGTCCTGATCCTTGCATTTATAGTTCCAGTTTAAATAATTTTAGATAAATAAGGGATGAGGTAAATCATTTTGCTCATTTTCACATCATAAAACTATAATTTTCTTCATTCAAGTGAAAAGGAGGTTTTATTTATTTATTTTTGTACTGTTAAGCTGGAAATCTCTCATCAGTGGCCTTCAATTGATAATGTTCTCTTTCCTTTTCTTTTGGTCTTTAACAAAGTCAAAGAAAGAAAGAAAGAAAGAAAAAAGAATTAATGTTGCCAATTCCAAATAGGTCCCGACCTAAGAAATAGTTTGAAAGACTAATTTGCTAATCTGACACCCGGTGTGGGTTGTGATTTATTCTTCCTGAACTTGCTTCTTCGAGGCAATCATCATTTCTTATATGTTTCCTGGTACCAACTTTGAGAATATTGTATGCTAGAGTCATCCCGATGCAAAGCGATTGCGAGCAAAGTCCATTCCAAATTATGATGGCCTACGAATCATTATTGACAATGAGAAGGGTGGTCCAGCCAGCCCAAGAAAGAGTGCGAAAGTATATGTCAATTCCACAACCAAAACCAAGGCCAGAGAATGTGTACAAGCCTGTATTCAAACAACACCGGATAATGAAAAAGCATATCATGATGGTACCCGGGGTTCGGCACTGCAGACGAGTACTAGATCAAAAGCATATCATGATGGTACCCGGGGGTCAGCTCCGAGGACAAGTACTAGGTCTTCTTTCCCTTCATGGCCCAAGCAGGCCTCTCGAAAGAGGCATGCGGCTGAGGCTATACTAGAGGTGTTGAGTACTATGTCTGCAAATATTGGTAGGATTGCTGATGCTTTAACAGAGAACAATCATTGCTTGGATGAATTGTTTGAGATGGTGCAGAAGATTCCCGGATTTGATGATGATCTTATCATTGAAGCATGTGAGTATCTCTCCTCGGATGAAAAGAGGGCTAGGATGTTCTTGAATTTGGATGATAGATTAAGAAAAATGTGGCTGCTAAAACGGTTACGAAGTAATAGTAGTTAGATGAGAGTAAGGGTGTGCAGTTTTACTCTTTTTATTTTATTTTTCTGAGAAACTGTTTATTATTTTATTTTATTTTCGTGAGAAACTGTTTCTTTTTTGAACTTGTCACATTTGGTCTGTCTATTGGATCACGCCTGTTCATTAGCTGGTTTGAAGCATTCGATTTCTTTTGAGATTTGAATCTTAGATTTAGGACAAAAACAGCTCAGCATTTTACAATTTTTCCCCCTCAAGTTATATTTCTATTTTAAAATAATTTCTATCCGAAAAACTCCCAATATCACACAAATTTGTCTGTTGGTTTTGGGGGTTAAAATTGATGAATGATTGATTGAGGATCCTGATATATCAAAACCTAAAGATTGGGATAATGATGTGGATGGTGAATAGGAGGCAACAAAAATTGATAACCCTAAGTGCAAGAAGGCACCTAGTTGTGGGGAAGGCAAGAGGCCAGTGTAAAGGAATCCAACTTACAAGGGAAATTGTGATACCCCATGGTAGCCAAAGTTTCAAGTTTGAGTAAGAGAAACCGGAAGGTGAAGATGAATTTCCAGAGTCTCACTCATAGTTTCCGGTTTGCAAAAGAATGTGAAGGTGTTTGATCTACTCTGGAAACATATCGACATATTAACCAAGGTTTTACCTAAATCAAAGTTTGACTTTCTAAAGAAGCATATTGATATTTTCAAGTATGTGTCAGGGCTCCTCCTAGATTGGATCGACAATATTCAGACCGGATTAGTTAAAGTATGTCTCCAAATACCGATTGGTTTACATATACAGAGAAAAAAAAAAGTAATGACATTGCCAATGATGCAAACTATGACATCACCATTGATGCAATCCATAGCACAATATACTTCATATTTAGTGTTAAAACATAAAGGCTGATGTTCTTTTGCTTTGTATTACTATAAATACCAAGGACATAAAAGGAAAAAAAAAAAATCAAGCCTCCTTTACTTTTCATCTTTTCATTACATTGTCTTTGCACTCTCTCTCTACCCAAAAATAGTTTAAAAGTAATTTTGAAATATGAATTAAATGTTTATTAATCCAAATAAAATTTCTACAAATTTATACTAAAATATAAATATTTACCTTAAAAATTATTGATGAAACAAGGCCCAAAGGACCATAGTCATAGAATTTGAGCCCTTGACTTGATAGATTGCGAGAATAGAGTAAACCTCCCCATTGGATGAATATGGCCCACTATCTCTTGGCACTCATTGACCGAACTATGTTCGGTAGAAGGTTGATCAGCCTCAAGACCTCCTCAGTACTCTGCATTCGGACAACTTGGAGCAATATTCGACCTTACTTAAATCACGAAATTAACATTTCATAATTAGTAAGGAAACTTTGAATCTTAATCAATAAGAAAAAAAATAGAATCCCTTAACAACTAAAACTTTCTTAACCAAAAAGATTCTGAATCTTATGAAAATCTTCTTAAGGGTTTTATGATCTTAGAGCACTTTCATATAGAAACTAGAGTTTCAGCGTCCTGGATCCACATGAGATTCATAGAAGCAACCTATATATACACATAATCAGCTAACAAGTCAGGTACACTTTCTTAACTCACACATAGCATACAAAGGCATAACGAAACTCTTTTTTGGTCTGTTTCTCTTATCGAAAACTGCTCTCTGACTTGAGTATCGAAATCTCTCCCGTCGGAACACTTTTCGGTGACTTTTTTATATGTCTCATCGATCAAGATAGCCCAATGGCCAGTCCTCCCGTTTGAGTCAGCAGAGCCATTATCTGTGAGTAAAACTCATTTCCAACAGATTGACACCGTCTATGGGAATAGATTGATATTTCAGCGGAATGTGCTTTTCACCCTCTTTCCCCCTTTGCAGCCATGACATCAGTCAAAAGAAATTGACCAACGATCGGTTTTAACTACGACAATTTGATAGAGGTCGACACTAACCAAAATGATCCATTGTTCATTACGGCCAGAATAGGACCGTTCCACAATAAAAGAACTTTCATTGATCAAGGGGCAGATCAAGATCTCCTCTTTTGGGATGCTTTCCCGTGAATCTCACCTTCAACTTTTTGATGGACCCTTAAAGGGATTCGCCGACGAGTATATACTTCCGAAGGTACTATTTCGCTTGTTGTAATTTTAGGGATACCTCCTCACCATACTACCACAGACCCACTTTATACATAGTTAAATTCCCGTCTCTTCACAATGCCATCTTAGGCTGTCATAGTTTGGACAGTCTCCAAGCACTACTAAATACAAGACACATAAATATCAAATTCATGACACTTCTAGAGGTCACAACACTTCACGGTGACCCTGAACCATCAACCATCCTCATAGTGGAAGGAGGAGAAATTCTTGCGGTAAACACCATGGAGCTTAGAGATGACACCAAGCAACTATTTAAACTTCAACCCAAAGAGGAAGTGATCGAAGTCCCCCCATTATGGATGTGACCGGTCAGACAGTCCAAGTTGGCATCCACCTACCAATCTCCATTCAAAAAGAAATTGTGGATTGCCTTCAGTGACATTATAAAATCATTGTATGATCCCCAGAAGATATGTCAGGTATTCATCCCTCGATTGTAGTCCATAAATTGACTATAGATGCAAGATGGAAACTGTGAAGCAGATAAAGAGGGTGTTTTTATTAGAACATCAACACGCAATACAGGAGCAATTCTGAAAACTCCTAGCGGCAAGTTTTATTCAGGAGGTGGAGTACCTTGAGTGACTAGTCAATGTGGTCATGGTAAAAAAAGCCAACGGCAAATAAAAGATATATGTGGACTTTACCGACCTCAACAAGGTATGCTCGAAGGACAGTTATCTACTCCTCAATATCGATAAACTAATGGACAACTCATCGGGTCACCAACTACTGAGTTTCATGGACGCGTATTTTGCCTACAACCAGATATGTATGCCCCCGAGAACGAGTGAAAAACAGTTTCATCATAAAGTTCGGTACTTACTGCTACAAGGTCATGCCATTTAGCCTCAAGAATGCCAGAGCAACTTTTCAGCGATTAGTCAATAAGGTATTTAGTAAATAACATGACAGGAATGTCGAGACTTATGTCGACGACATGCTTGTCAAGAATACTGATGTCGAAGAACACATTACAAACTTAGAAGAAACATTCCAAATGTTAGAACACTACAACATGAGGCTGAATCTAACAAAATGCACTTTTGAGATCACCTCGGGAAAATTTCTAGGTTTCCTAATTACTAACCGCGAAATCGAGGTGAATTCAGAGAAGATACAAGCCATACTAGACATGGCATCATCAAGGACAATAAAAGAAATACAACGCCTCACAAGAAGGATCGCATCTTTAAATCACTTCATGTCAAAAGTGGGGGAGAAATATAAGCCATTCTATGATGTTGTAAAGAAATTCTGAAGTTTGCATGGACACCGGAGTGTCAAGCAGCATTCGAAGGCTCAACAAATACCTCGTCTCCCCCGCTACTTTCTCAGCCTATTCTTGATAAGAAACTCTATATTTTTCTCTTTATTTCTGACCGAACACTTTGCTATGTTCTTGTTAGAGAGGAATCCATCATGCAGAAGCTAGTGTACTACGTCAGCCGTATAGTTTAAGAGTTAAAGATTAATTACAGACCTATCGAGAAGATGACATTTGCCTTAGTCATTACTGTCAGATGCCTCCGGCCTTACTTCCAGGCCCACGCAATTGTGGTATTGACCAATCTATCGCTGAAGCAAATTCTATAGAAGAGGAACACCTCAGGTCGACTTGTTAAGTGGAGTATCAAGCTAGACGAATTTGACATTGAATATCAACCGAGACTAGCAATCAAATGTCAAACCCTCGCTAATTTCATTCTTGAATCTACACTCCCGACATCTATTGAATAAGCCCTTGCTGATGACCGAGAAGAATGCTCATTGCCCGAGTGAATCCTTCATGTAGATAGGTCATCAAACTACTCAGGAAGCGGAGCCGGACTCATTCTTGTTGGACCAAATAATTTCAAAGTTGAATATACCCTCCATTTTGACTTTCAGGTAACAAATAATCAGGCCAAATACGAAACCCTTCTGACCGGATTGCGAATTACAACATCACTGAGAGCCCAAAACATACGGGTCTTCACCGATAGTCAGCTGGTCGTCAAATAGATTAAATGATTCTATGAAACTAAGGAGCCAACGATGACAAAGTATTTAACCAAGTTACGAGAGGCGGTGGACAAATTCAATAAGGTAAGAAGATCCCTCGATTAGAGAACGCACGAGCCGACACTCTTTCAAAGTTAGTTAGCTCTGACTCGGTAGTGACATACCAAACAATCAATATAGAGAGCCTGTCATACCCAAGCATCGAAGAGTCCAAGTAGATCCTATCAATAAATAGTTCACCAAGTTGAAATGACCCCATAGAGGCTTATTTGAAGCACAACAACTACTAATCTCACCTTCCAAGGCTGCTAAATTAAGGCATAAAGCTGCTCACTATGCTGTTATCAACAGGGACTTTTACAAGAAATCCTTTACCCATCTATACTTGAAGTGCTTGACACCTGAGGAAGGAAACTACGTGCTCAGAGAAATCCATGAAATAATATGTGGCATCACTTGGGCGCTCAAAATTTGGTAAACAAAGCTCTCCAACGAGAATATTATTAGCATACCATGAAAACTAACGCGAATGATTACGTCAGAAGATGCAAAAAGTGTCAACGCTTCTTATCAGTACCACGCACTCTTCCCGATAGCAAGCCCATGACCATTCGCACAATGGGGAATGAATATCCTCGGGGAATGAATATCCTCGGGCTATTCCCACCAGTTATCGGACAGCGAAAGTTCATAATCGTGGCCATTTACTACTTCACTAAGTGGGTAGAGGCCGAACTGTTAGCCTAAATCACCACCGAAAAGATGCAAAATTTTATGTGGATGTCCATCACCACCAGATTCGACATGCCTCACATTTTGATTACCAACAATGGCAAATAGTTTGATAACAAAATTTTTCAAGACTTCTACAGCTGATTGAAAATCTAACATCGTTTCACCTCCGTCGCATACCCGCAAACCAACAGTTTTGCCAAGGTAACGAATCGAACAATCCTACAATAACTAAAGACTACACTAAATGAAGTTAAAGGGTCACTGGATAAATGAGCTCTACAACATCTTTTGGACCTATCAAACGACACCTTGAAGGGCAACGAGAGAAATGTCATTCAGTCTAACTTACGGTTGTGAAGTAGTGATACCGGTGGAAATTGGATTCACTCCAAGTAGATCAATACGAGCATGGGCAGAATGAGCTTGCATTATGCGAACAGTTAGATCTACTCCCCAAACTATGAGAAATCGTATCTGCTCGAATGGTCACTTAATAGCAACATATAACATGTTATTACAACACTCGGGTAAAAATTAGAGTGTTAAATCAGGAGATTTGGTTCTCCGTGAAGTAAAAGCTATTGGACAACCCCAGTTGGGAGGCAAGTTAGCGCCTAACTAGAAAGTCCCTTATCAAATACGCTCGGTGGTACGCCCAGAGACGTATTGACTCAACCATCTAAATGGATCAGTCGTGCCAAGAACATGGAACTCAAAGAACTTGCATATCTATCACTAGTAATGTCTATCACTGTCATTAGTCTTTATATTTGCTCTCTCTCTTGCTAGGAGATTTCCGCATGATACTCTAAACTGAAAGAATGTGCCGTCAATAAGGGATATATCTCCCAAACGGGTAGGCACGATCTAACTCTCCAATCGAGTGAACGTGCTGTTAGTAAGGAATATATCTCCTTGCCGAGTAGGCACAACCTAACTCTCAAATCGAACAAATGTGCCATCAGTAAGTGATGTATCTCCCTACTGGGTAGGCACGGCCTAACTCTTCAATCGAACAAACGTGTTATCAATAAGGAATATATCTCCCTGCCGAAGAGGCACAACAATAAGGGAAATACCCCTACTTGGGTAAGCACGACTCACTTTTTTGATTGAACACAATGGAACAAGTCGAAGGGTAACAACACGCTACATCCAGCAACTAAGCAAGGCTACTGACTAATGGTCACCTCATCAATCAAATTACTGACTCAATAGTTCAATCCTCACGACTCACGATGACAGATCATGAACATATAAGATAATTCATCCCTCAGCCAAGGTAAAATTGACAAGTAAATATCAAAACTTTCTCTTTATTTTAGTATAATAGATACATATCGGAATACATAGTCGGGATACAACGAAAAGAAAATTTATGTGTCCTTAAGTCAGAGTAGATTACATCGAAAAGAATACCTTAAGGAATGAAACAATGAGTGTCTTCGTCTTCTCAAACAGATCAACCATTTGAATCTAGAGGCATTCTCTTTCTTACCAAAATAATCAACATTTTCCTCAACCGATTTACAGATGAACTCTACGAATCTCACAACTTCTGTTTAGCACCTAGTAAGATACGATCTTAAGAGGGCTCCGCGGCCCATCAAATTACTCTAAAGTCCTAATAACAAAGAGCGTAAGAGCAATGAAGAGCTGCAGGAACCCAATCAGAGTGCTCTGGAACAAGGCCATATGACAGAGGCCTTTGACTTGCCCAATTAATATGACAGAACCTTGTACCCGGGTTCCTTTCATTGACGGAACCTTATACTTGTAGCTCTCGCCGTCATCACCTTTTCAGAAGCCAAACCCGCAAAGATGAAAAAACTCCTTTTCTAACTTGAGCACCCTTCCAGACATTGTCTTTACTTTGTTCCTTCCTGCAAACAATTCATGTGTTTATATAGACCAAAGAAGGAAACCAGATCAGTGAATCCCCAGAAAGATAGAAAGATATTCCACATTTAATGACCACGTCGTAACACTAACGTCTCCCATTACGCCTTTCCATTTACCTATAATGTTTTGCACCCTTTCGATTCCCCTAATTAACATTGCATTTACTCATGTCCTTAACACCAAAGGATGGTCCTATTGCATTTAATTAGCGTCTCTTCGAATTCGTGTCCATTTGAAACAACTTCTGAAGTCCTTTATCCAGAACAACACCGGAGTGGAGCCAAATGAAAGAAAATGGCCCAAAGGTCCATTGTCATAGAATTTGAGCCCTTGATTCGATAGATTTATTTTTTTTTTTTGACACAATGAGATACAATCAAACAAAATTAAATTGGAGAATGGAAGACGAAAATAGGGGGACTCTACTACTTGAACTGTCCCTAAGGGACCCTGATCCGACAGATTGCAAGAATATAGTGAACCTTGCTGTCAGATGAACATGGTCCACTCTCTCTCGACACTTATAGACCATACTCTACTTAGTAGAAGGTTAATGGGTCCAAAGACCTCCTCGGTGCTCAACATCCAAACAACTCAAAGCAATATCCAACCTTCCTTAAATCACCGAACTAACATTTCATAATTAGCAAGAAGACTTCAAATCTTAAACGATAAGTAAAAGAATCTCTTAACAACTAAAACTTTTTTAACCAGAAAAATTTTGAATTTTACAGAAATCTTTTCCTAAGGGTTCCATGATCCAAGATATTTTCATATGGAAACTAAGATTTCAAGACTCTAGATCCACATGAGACTCATCGAAGCGACCTATATATACACAACATAAGGTCAACAGCCAAGTACGCTCTCTCAACTCACACACAACACACAAAGGCATAACGAAACTTTTTCAATCCGTTTCACTTAGCAAAAATCGCTCTCTAAATTGTATCAGAATCTCAATCGTCGAAACACCCTCCGACGACTTTTTGCAGGTCTCATTGATCAAGATCACCCAACAACCAATCCTCTCATTCGAGTCAGTAGAGTCATTATCTATGAAGTAAAACTCATCTTCAATTTATATCTCACATACACATGCAAAATTTGAAATCCCATTCGAATGAAAACCTCACAAAGAAACAGCCAGATGGAAAACAAAGTTGGTTTGACTGAATTGTTATACCTGCCCTTAAACGTGAAGTTCCAAAATGCCCTTAGAAGTCCGAAAGCATGACGCGTGAATCTATATCTGTTGACACCAAAAGTTCGGTAAAAAGTCTGGATAATGGATGGAATTTGATCACATATGATCTTGACCAAGCAAATGCAGAGGTACTACTGTTTTAAAAAATTTTTTTTTTTTTAAAAAAAGAATACATAGTATCTTCACAAATACCGACAAATCTTCAATATGCCAAAAAATATGCTCAATAATTTTAGAAAGTAAATCAACAGTTGAAAAAAAAAAAAAAAAAAAAAAAAACCTTAATATGGAAATATGAGAAATCAGTAGATGTACAAAGTAAAAGGCTTGAGAAGAAAGTCTTAAGGAGCTTAGGAAACAAGTAAAGGCCGACTTTTTCACAGAATTGAAGCATCCAAACCATCACACAAGTTATCAACTTTTTATGTTCTCATTTAGTTTTTCTTAGGTCTTAGCCTTCATTGCTTATATTCCAACTTTCAGCTTTCCTATTAATAGCATTCTAATTTTTTCCTTCATTTATGCCTTCCTTAAATGATCCTAGAATGGACAGTCCTATCGATTCAACTGCCTAAATGAAGTAAATCAAGGGATCAAGCTATTTAATCAACCCTCACAACTATGCATTGATCAATTGATTTTAGCCAATAACCTCGGTTGGGTCTACCATGCCTGTGACCAATTTTGTTACAAAAAATTTGCTTATGGACAAAATCTAAATCTAAATCGTCCAGTCATCTCTAAAAAAGAAAAAAGAAAAAAAGATTAGGCACAAATGACTAGTTTTGATTCCTAATTAAAGTCATCACTAGCATGAAAAACTAGTGTGTGTATAAAAATGAAAAAAACTAAAACAAGATATGGGAGGCTATAATAGATACAAGTATATGCAACAAATCCAACAGGGATATACAAACAGCAACTTGACCAACAGGTCTTTTTTCCAACTCAACAAAAGAATGCTATTTCTGGAGACTTGAGCACGTCAACTCCATTGAGGGGATGATGGCTTATAAATAATTTGTCGGGAAGGAGTTCCATAATTTAAATCAAGGTTGTGGAGCTGCTCCATAAGCTGAGAGCGCTGCTCCTTGAAGAAGTCTAGACGTGTTGTTAATTCTACCAAAGTGGAAGATGCTACTGATGGATATTTTGCATAATCAACCATCTGCAGTCACCAGGGAATGGCTATTAGATAATGTAGATGGCAGAACTCAAAGAATGTGCACGCAATCAATGTTGGGGATACAAGATAGAATAGCCAGTGACAATCACCAAAACGAAGAGCAAGAAAGAATCAAATGGAAGCGGTAGGATTATGATAAAACTAAATACATTTTTGAACATGCCAATATATAGATGGTTTGAGTACTTAAGGAATTGAGCATACACACGAGCACGTGTAACTGTTAAGTTTATTATTAGAAAATCAGCCTGGTTAAGGGGGGAGGAAGCATTAAACATCATGTCCATTTTGCCAAAATGGTAGGACGTTAGTACTTCACCAGAAAATCAAAATAATAACTGCTTTTCTACCATGGACAACTAATCAAAAGAGGATAGCAGTGTGAGAAGAAAGGTACAACCACACTTACATAGTATAAATTCCTTCTTTCCATTTTGATGAGTACAAACCAGAATTCAACATCATACCTCTGCGACTCTTGAAGTGGAAGGTGCAGAAGTTGAATCAATCCCACAAAGATCATCCATCGACATGTTCGTGGATGCCTCAATACTTTTAGAATCTCCAAGGCTTGTTGACTCGGGTGGCTGTTTCCTGGGATGCCTGCCACTGTTGCCAGATGCTATTATATGACCCCTGGCATTCCTCCACTCTGACCCCAAGAAACTCTCCTGGATAGAGTAATTTGATATACGACCATGAAATAACATAGAATCAACTTCACATGAAGAAATAAGAAAAGTTTATATCTATTAGCAAGTTAATTAGGAGTCTACAATAAGTTTTCAGTAGGATCAAGCAAGCAAGATTATAATAATTGCAAAAATGAAGTAACTCAGACAATTGTACCATCAAATAAAGATGTCATGACAGATCATTCTATGAATCCTCCATGGCTCATTTACTTCTTGCATTCTAGAACAAAACTGAGACTCAAAGTGGAGAATAAGCAGGGCTGAGGTTTTTTTTTTGGGGGGGGGGTTATTTTCTGATTTCATCAGAATTAATTCAATAAATGAAATATCTTCCAAGGAGTTTCAAGCCCTATTAATTGAAAAACCAAACCTCTAACTCCAGAAATCATAACTCTTGAATCCTAAAAATGGGCCACAGTGGGCTGTGCTTAAAGATTATTAACCCAAAAGCCAATGGGCATAAAGACCAGCAGTTGTTATTAGCTTTTGGTGATGTTTAGAAGATTGGACAGGCCATTGTATCGTCAACTAAGCTTCAAGTCCCAAACTAATTGGGACCGGCCGTCTTAAGCATTGGGGAGATAGTTTGTTCAAGTAACCTTTTTCAACATCTTTTACATTCTTTTTTATATAGAAAAAGAGAATTATATCAGACAATGAATGTACAAAAGCCCCAAACTAGTTGGGACTGGTCATCTCAAGCACTGGGGAGATAGTTTGTTCAAGTAGTTTTTTTCCACATTTTTGCATTTTGTTTTTAAATAGAAAAAGAAAATTATATCTGACAAAGAATGTACAAAAGCGTCCAAGGATAAAAAGTCCTTAGAAGTAACAAGAAAAGCAAAAACAAAAGCGAAAGGCTAAAACGCAACTACCCTTCAATCAGTGTTTAACTCTTCTAAGTTATAGTTCTTATGAATTCCAAATACATGAACCTACAAAGAAGTGAAAAGGACAATCTTATCCTATAGAAGAGATGACTCAATTGCCTGATCTCTAGATATTCATGAATTCCACTCTCTCCAAATACACTGAGGAATAGCAAGAAACTCACGCCTCTAAAGCAAGCAGCATCCTTCTTTCCTCCAAAACCTCCAAAACTCATGAGAAACAAATTCAACAAGCTGCTGGGGCAAACCCAGGCATTATCAAACACAACAAATAAACGGTTTGACATCTTCCGTGCAATAGAAGAGTGTAAAATTAAGTGATCTCTACTCTCAAAAACTGTTATAATATATGACACATACACATCAGGAGATAGCTATGGAAGGTCTCCTCTTTTGGAATTAGATCATTAATATTAATCATGTTAAGCAACATGGACCAAGTAAAAACTCTAACCTTGTTTTCCAAATAAAATTATTTGAAGGGAAACGAAGGTGCCGAGGAAGACTAATAAGATGATGGATCAAAGATTTGCAAGTGAAGAAACGAGCATGGCATTTCTTTGTAAGAGTAAAATTAAGGACAATCTTCACTATCCCCATGATTTCTTAAAAAATGAAAATTTCAAGAAATCATATAACCCCTCATTTATAAAAAAAAAATAAAAAAAAATAAAAAATCTTTGATTATAGCAGAATGAAGACAAGGGAAAGATGTAAATAAAGTTGAATTCCCAATCCATGGATCCTCCCAAAAAGGGACACGAAAGCCTTCATCTACAAGAAGAAGAAAAGAATTACATAAATGAGAGAGGAATTTCCAAGGACTACAATGAGAAACTCACTCCAACATTGACATCCCATCAACTGTGACAACAGCATGCTTACTCACTGTTTATAACCTTAAACCAAGGGAATTGGATTTTAAGAAAAATCTCAGAAATCATTTGCTTAGCAGAGAAATATATATATATATATATATATATATATATATTTTAGCATATAGGGAGACTCAAAGTCAAGACCTTTATCAGAGGAGAGAGACGGTGTCAGTTGAGTAGTTCATTGGTAGCAAGGAAATATTATTGGATACCACATTATTGAAACTCAACCCTACCCGAGACTAAGGTTTAGAAAATTGATTTTAGTTCACCAAATGGCCTTTCTTAGAGAACCCGCTTGCAGACCAAAGGAAATTAGGCATCAACTTCTCAATTTTATCCCCTGCCCCAATAGGAGTCCTTGAAATAGAGCGAAAATATATGTGAACATTAGACTGATATGAAAGGATAAGAGTGATACGTTAAAAATAATAATAATAATAACAGCTTACCTCAATCTGTCTAATCTGCAAAAAATTCTATCTACAACTGTATCTCTGCACACTCCTAGGATTATCCCCTCAAACCAAACCCTAAATAAGACATAGGCCACTTCATTTTTGTACAACTAATAATCTCCACCAAGTGATCAAGCATTTCATTGGACACATCAAAAACCAGAAGCTCATACTTGGCATATTAATCTTAAGCCTAGAAGCTCTCGCAAAAATGTTAAGTAATCATTTCCCTAAAACTCCCTTTGTTCTATTTCAGGAAAAGAATAGTATCACTGGCAAACTTAAGATGGGAGATATAAATCTCATACTCCCCACTCGAAGACCATAGAAACATTAGCAAGAACCTCTCTATCAGTCAATCTACTCAAATGGTCAACCACGAGAGTGAACAGAAAAGGAGAAATAAGGTCTTCCCAATTTGACCCAGGTGAGAATGAGAACCAAGTTTTGGGCTCTCCATTAATGATGACCAGAAAGTTATCCACAGCCCAAGCACTCTAATCCTGTCACAAAACCCTTATCACAGACTTTCTCAAAATCTAATTTCAAAACTAAACCTTTATCATGCTTCTCAACATAGTCAACAACCTCACTAGCAACTAGGGCGGCATCCAAAATCTGTCTCCCACCGACAAAAGCACTTTGATTACAACAAATGGAATCATAATCACTACACTCAACGTATTAGCTAACACCTTAGCCACAATACAATAGAGAGTAGTAGTGAGACTAAAAGGTCTAAAGTCCTTCACCTTCAACAATGGGATTTCTCAACAAGGGCACTAAAAATGGAGTTCATATTTTTACCTGGTACCCTATAACAGGAAACTCGTAAAAAATTTAAACCAAGAAATTCTGAAAAAAAAAAAAGGGGACAATATTAGGAGCAACTCTAAGGATAGTATCCCTAACCTTTCTTCTTTCCATTTTGTCCCCTAAACCACTAACATTCCAACTAATCATCTTTATTAAACAACTTATCTTCCCATACTGGAGACTCTAGAGCTTCCCCACCGCAACACTTTCTTAGACATTTTCCTTTTGGTAACAAATAAGAAGGCAGGATTGGCTATGATAGCAGCAACAATAGGTTTGGTCAACCTCGAGTCCAATTTATAGGAAATGGATTGTTCTCTGCCATCCCTCTTACCCTTCAGGGCATTAGATAAAAACAGGAGCACCAAGGGAGCTCACCAATGCATTATGGTTACTTGAACAAGTATGGTCACAGGCAAATGTTTGATGAAAGCCAAGACTAGAATGAACATAATCGTTAGACACGGAATACGACTCCTAGCATAGCCATTCATTTCACAAAACTTTTTGAAAATCGGCTTGTTTTTTGAAAAGGAATTTGAAAGCAAAAGTTCTCTACCCCTTTTACGACTAGAAAACTCCATGGCGCTGAACATACTGGTAACATCTCTTTAAGTCCTCCTAGAGCTATCACCACAACATACAGCATCATCATTCTACAAAATATGCCCCAAAACAGATTTAGTTAGCTTGATTTCTTCATTTAAACCCTCATCAACTACCACCTCCATCATCATATTCCCTAATTTTCTCCAAAAACAAATCGTCATCAGACCCCATAAGACTCAGCAGATCTTCCTCATGGTTCCTACCTATTCGATCATCAGATTCCTCAAAATTCTGCACACAACCCTCGATTGAACATCTGATCTACACCGACTTCAACCTTCATTCCTGGTGTGTGACAATAAGCATCACCAACAAATTGTGGAATTTCTACATATATTGTGGCCTGATTCTGCAAAATTTTCCTGCTGTATTCAACATCTGTTCTGCCCATGAATTTTTTCCCACTGTATTTCACACCCCGTCCTGCAGTAAAGCCTTAAGAACCTCTCTCAAAACATACAACACTCTATTCTTCTCACCACGGGGTAAACAGACCACCTCCCTCCCATCCACTGGAATGACAAATAAGCTCCAAGAATGGACCTCCATTGTTATGACTCCTGTTGAAATGTTTATTAGGAATGTTTATTTTAGGAAAATAATTGTAATTATGATTGATTTATATGATTGATTTAGTTCCTATTTTATGGCTATAAATTAGGAGTAAATTAGGAGTAAGTTTCCTATTCTCTTCTCTATCTAATTGTATATATACGAAGCACATCACATTTTATGAATAAGATGGAGATTATTCAGCTAGGTATTCTAAATCCTACCGATTCCTCATGGTATCAGAGTTTTAGGCTCGTTTCTGGCATCAAAATCCTGTCGTAAGCTTTCATTATCTTGTTCTACCTATGTGATCTTCATTGTGCCCTGTTCTGCCTTGTTTTTTGTCCCAAAACATAGCATTCTTCTTGTTGTTTTTCTCCTTCGTTTTTCTGCAGCATTTCTCATTTATTATTTCCAGAACAATCCACCATGTCCGGCACATCAAGTGTGGGTGACCACACACTTGATTCTAGTCCAACGAAATCCTCTTCTTCAAAAACCACTCTCTTGACCCATGATAATCTCTCTACTCAATCAATCACCACCCACAAACTCAATGGAGAAAATTATCTCCAATGGTCCCAGTCGGTCAAGCTTTTCATGAGAGGACGAAGAAAGATCAGTTTTTTGACTGGAGCAATACAGAAACCAAAGGAAGGTCCTGAAGTGATTGAGATCTGGGAATCGGAGAATGCCCTAATCATGTCCTGGTTGATAAATTCAATAGAGCCGTCAATCAACAAGACGTACATGTTTCTTGCTACCACCCAAGAAATCTGGGAGGCTGCAAAGGAGACTTTCTCAAATCTGGGAAATTCGGCTCAAGTTTATGAAATTTCTACGCAAATTCAGAATACAAAACAAGGTAATCTAAGTGTCTTATAATATTACAATACTCTCAGAACCTTGTGGCAGGAGTTGGATTTATTTTATGATTATGAATGGCATTGTCCACAAGACAGTGCCATATTTAAGAGAATGATCGAAAAAGAACGTGTTTTTGCTTTCTTGGCTGGTCTGAATAACGATCTTGATGAGGTTCGTGGAAGGATTCTTGGACGCGAGGTCTTGCCATCCACTCGGGAAGTTTTCCCTGAAGTCCGCAGGGAGGAAAGCAGAAGGAACGTTATGCTGGGAAAGGAAACTCGAGAGACTCTTGCAACGGAATCAAAAGCATTGGCAACCAAAAGCAATCGATTCTCTAATACCTCAAATGGAGGTAACGACACTCAGAATAAAAAGGGAAACAGACCCTGGTGTGATCATTGTAAAAAAACTGGTCATACTCGCGAGACTTGTTGGAAGTTGCATGGAAAGCCTCCTCATTTGCAAAATGGACAATCTAATCAAGTGACTAGCAGAACTCTTCAAACGGCTTCAGAAGAATCAACACCCGAAAGCTCACTAGTTTCCCTCAATAAAGAACAGATGGAAAGCCTCATGAAAATCTTGAATTCAACTCTTCTTCCATCTGCCTCTATTGCACAGAAAGGTAATTTTTCTGAGACCTTCAGTGTGCTAACCGAGGATAAAACTCCTTGGATCCTATTTTCTGGTGGCTCTGATCATATGATAGGTTGTTCTTCACTCTTCTCCACTTATACTCCTTATGCTGGTAACTTGAAAGTAAAGCTTGTTGATGGTTCATTAGCCACCGTAGCAGGGAAATGGTCAATTATTTTGTCAAGAAATCTGACCTTAAAATCTGTACTTCATGTTCCTTTGCTTACATGTAATCTGTTGTCCATTAGCAAACTCACGATCAAAATTGTGAAGGTAAATTTGGTTCTTTCTCATGTCAATTTCAGGAATTGGTCGGGGAAGATGATTGGCAATATTAAAGAGTGCGGAGGACTTTACAACCTTGAAAAGGAAGACTCAAATAGACAAAGTTCGGTTTACAAGTCATTTTTTGTTTCTTTATGTGAAAATAATGTCATATTGTGGCACTAGACTCGGCCACCCTAGCTTTCCATATTTGAAAATTTTATTTCCATCTCTTTTCAAGAATAAAGATCCCTCTTCCTTTCAGTGTGAGGTTTGTCAATTTTCTAAACATCATCGTGTCCCTTTTTCAGCCCAGTCATATAAGCATTCCACCCCTTTCTCAATAATACACAGTGATATTTGGGGTCCTTCACGAGTTAAAAATTTCTCAGGAGTTAGATGGTTTATTACCTTTATCGATGATCATACTAGACTATGTTGGGTATATCTCTTGAAGGCAAAATCTGAAACAGAGCAGATCTTTAAAAGCTTTCACTCAATGGTCAAAACCCAATTTCAAACCCAAATCCAGATTCTTAGAACAGACAATAGGAGTGAGTATTTCAAAAATGTTCTTGAGGCATTTCTTCAAGAAGAGGGAATCATTCATCAAAATAATTACATAAACACTCCACAACAAAATGGGTTGGCGGAAAGAAAAAACAAACACTTACTTGAGATTGCTAGATCCTTAATGTTCACCACCAATGTGCCAAAAACCTTTTGGGGGGAAGCTATTCTCACTGTCTCGTTTCTCATTAATAGGATGCCTACACGGGTTCTAGGATACAAGACTCCTCTAGAAGTGTTTCAAAATGTCTATCCAACAAACCGCCTAATTACCAATTTACCACTTAAGATATTTGGGTGTACCTCCTTTGTTCATATCCATTCTCACAATCGAAGAAAATTCGATCCAAGAGCTGTCAAATGTGTTTTCCTAGGATATTCACCAACAAAGAAAGGATATAAATGCTTTGATCCAAAAATTAAGAAGATGTTTGTTAGTATGGATGTTTCCTTCTTTGAGAATCAGCCTTATTTCACCAAAAACTCACTTCAGGGGGAGAATGTGACCACAGGAGAGTTTTTGGAATTTTTGGGATACACTTCCTACCTCTGAAAGTTTCACATTTGCCACTCCTACTCTTCCTTCAAACAAATCAAACTCGGTCAATCCTGTCAACTCTTACCCAACTCCCTTTCCGGCACCCGTTCCTACTCCTATTCCTCTTTCAGACCAAGAAATACCCACTACAATCACTAACGAAAAAGAATTAGAACTCCAAAATCCAAAATTACTTGTCTATGAGAGACAAGAAAGAAAGGAAAATGAAGGAATTCACACACTTGAGCAGAACCAGTCGTTGGATCCACTAGTTCTTAATGATGCATCAAATCAGAGCTCTCCTACACATCATGCCACATGTGAAAATCAAAGTAATTCAACACCTGTTGAGGATTTAGATATTCCTATTGCTCTTAGAAAAGGAAAAAGAACTTGTACTTCTCACCGTTTTTCAGACTACATGTGCTATAGCAGTTTGTCTCCTTCCTATCGGGCTTTTGCTACTAATCTGACTAATATAACAATTCCCAAGTCAATCCAAGAAGCATTGAGTATTCCAGAATGGAGAGCAGCAGTTATGGAGGAGATCAAAGCATTGGAGAAAAATGGAACCTGGGAGTGTGTATCAATACCAAAGGGAAAGAAAACAGTGGGGTGCAAGTAAGTATTCACAGTGAAGTATAATTCGGATGGTTCAATCGAAAGGTTCAAGACTCGCTTGGTTGCAAAAAGATTCACACAGTCCTATGGGATAGACTACCAAGAAACATTTGCCCCGGTAGCAAAACTCAACACTATTCGTGTTCTTCTCTCTGTTGCAGCTAATTTAGACTGGAAGATTTCACAACTAGATGTCAAGAATGGCTTTCTAAATGGGGAATTGACAGAAGAAGTTTTTATGGATATTCCTCCTGGTTTTGAAGATGTCTATGGCACTGATACAGTTTGCAGACCGAAGAAATCTCTCTATGGATTAAAACAATCTCCTAGAGCCTGGTTTGATCATTTTTCAAAAACGATGAAGAAATATGGCTACACTCAAGCTCAAACTGATCATACTTTGTTTTTCAGAAAATCTCAAGATGGAAAGATCTCAGTCCTAATTGTGTACGTTGATGATATTTTACTTACAGGGGATGATACAACCGAAGGAGAAAGAATGAAGAAGGTTCTAGCTAAAGAATTTGAAATCAAAGATCTCGGGCCTATGAAATACTTTCTTGGTATGGAAGTTGCAAGATCAAAGAAAGGGATTTATGTGTCACAAAGGAAATATATCATTGACTTGCTCAGAGAGACGGGTTTTCTGGGAAGTAAACCGGCTGATACACCAATTGAAGAGAATCACAAGTCGGGGCATAAGAAGAGAGAGGTCCCTATTGATAAAAGTAGATATCAAAGGTTGGTGGGACATTTAATTTATCTGTCTCATACACGACCCGATATTACCTATGCCGTCAGCCAATTTATGCATGAGCCTTATGAGGAACATCTAGGAATAGTTCACCGTATTTTGAGATATCTTAAGGGAACTCCTGGGAATGGACTTTTTTTTCAAGAAAAATGATTCAAGGAAGATAGAGGCATTCACTGATGCTGATTGGGCTGGGGCAGCTAGTGATAGAAGGTCTACTACTGGGTATTGTACATTTATATGGGGCAACCTAGTGACTTGGAGGAGCAAAAAGCAACTGGTGGTAGCAAGAAGTAGTGCTGAGGCTGAACTTCAAGCTCTTGCATAAGGAATATGTGAACTTCTATGGTTAAGAAGAATTATAAATGAGCTTTCACTTCCAGATGAGAATCCTATGCTGCTGTACTGTGACAACAAGTCAGCAATCAGTATTGCTCACAATCCAACTCACCATAACCGTACTAAACACATAGAAGTGGATAGACATTTCATTAAAGAGAAGATTGAAGAAGGACTTGTGTGTATACCCTACATTACATCCAAGGGACAACTTGCGGATTTCTTAACCAAAGGCTTACCACAAGTCAGATTTGAAGAACACTTATCCAAGTTGGACATGATTGATATCTATGTTCCAACTTGAGGGGGAGTGTTGAAATGTTTATTAGGAATGTTTATTTTAGGAAAATAATTATAATTATGATTGATTTATATGATTGATTTAGTTCCTATTTTATAGCTGTAAATTAAGTGTAAATTAGGAGTTAGTTTCCTATTCTCTTATCTATCTAATTGTATATATACGAAGCACATCACCTTTTATGAATAAGATGGAGATTATTCGGCTAGGTTTTCTAAATCCTACCGATTCCTCAACTCCTACTCACCTAGAGGGTACGAGTGTGCTCCCTAAACGCCTTCACCTGAGACTGATTATTCAATTTGTCAAGAATTCTATCCAAAAGACCACTCATCAATCCAGTACAATGAAGGTCTATGGAAACAAGGCCAATACATCTTCCCTTATCTTCCACCAATTGGCAAAAATCAAAATTATTACCAATTAAGCAAACCTCAAAAACCTTTATTTTGACTTTGAAAATTGGCATTTGGTCACAATCAAAGATCATAATAACTAGCAATAATAATCACCTGTTGAACCTATTAGCTTTATCAAAAAACCAGAAAGAATAAAATTCACACTTCCTGATAAAAGCGTAAGAGTGAAACCATTCCTTTGCCTCCTACCATTAGTAACCCAATGGTAAAACCTCCTATCACAATCCCCTACTTAAAGATATAATGTTGAAGCATATAATGTTGGAGCATATAATGTTGAAGCATATGCCTGAGAAGCATGGAATAACATTCACAGTCCATCAAAATTAGGATGACACTTGTGCAGAAAGCATATTCAGGAGAGGACCAAGCATGTTAAATTGACAGCATTTTGTTCTTTTCCACCACAAATGTTCAGTTTAAAGATCAACTTCCTCAATAGTTCACTGTGTCATCTGGTAAAGTTAGGCTCAAATTTTTGCATAACAAGTTTGGACTATATGGTATGTACAATATGTACAACTCGAGGGGTGGCATTAATAACCTACAATTATATCACTCATTTAGGAGGAGAGTCTGTCATAATGTCCTCAGGTTCTATTTTGATTCCTTAACAGACTAATTGTTTAATGCTTTCAATATCTCATTCTCAGGGACAGGATCTCATGCCATCTGTACCATGTTTATAGCTCGAAATAAATAACATTATCTGGTTGCAATAGCAGGAGGTACTCTTCTTGGAACTTTATGAACAATGATTCAACAATGCAAATGACTTCCCCTGAATGACCACAATATCTTTCTTATTTATACTGCGAAAGAAAGATGCCGCAACAAAACCACTATAAGCAACACCTAAAATGAGGCAAAAGGCAAAAATATGATGCATAAGAAGAATAACAATAAACACACACACACACACACAGAGATGGAAAAAGACTTGGAAAATCCCATAAAATTAGGACACTAAAGATAATGAGACATGGATTCTTTACCTCAGTTCGCTGTTTCCGTTCATTATTACAAAAAGCAAGGTTAGTATCAAAATCTTGCTGAAGAAATTTCCTGCATGGAATGAAATATAAGATACGAGAGAGCAATAAAAACTCAATCTGATAAAATTCCACCTTCAATGCACCATCTACTTGAGTGAAAGGGTACCAGAAACTACCATGGCAATTGCCAGACGTAAATTCAGAAAAAAAAGGAACTATAAAACTTCTGCGTCATGCTCCACAAACACAATATGACAGTTCATTTTGTCACTAAATCATCTAATTCACTAGCAGGAGTGACAATAGCTTCAATGCTCCAAAATCTCAACATGGCAATCACTTTCACAGGTGGACTGCTACTTAGGAGAAAATATGCAATCTCCTTTACCCATCCTAAGAATATGGTATATAGAACAGTATTTTTGAATAATTACAGTTACAAGCAAAAGTACTCCTATTTTTCTTATTTGGAAAATTGTGAGATCAATTGATGTTGTCATCGATCAATGAACTCCTAGAAAATGATGACCTAAATACAAAAGCATGCATTTTATACACCCCATAAGGATATTAATATCACCAGATGACAGGATCATTAGTTTATATTATATCCATGGTGGATACAAACATACACAATAGATTAGATCCAGAAATCATGATATATCTGATTCACTGAGAAGAAAAATGCTTGCAAGCAGGAGGCACATTGATTCTGAAATCTTACGGCCGGGGATTATGGTTTTGGATATGTTGGTACTGATCACAAGCATCAGAGAGGGAACCATAATGCTGTTTTCGTTGTTGATTAAGTTGATGGTGGAGTTCGGCAACTTTCTGCTTTAACCTAGCCACATCTGCCTCCGCCAGTGCTATCTCTTCAAGCTCTGCCCTTGTCTTCATGTTATAATTGATCACAGAAACAAATACTCAGAAAAGAAAGAACAAGAACAAGAAAGCAAAGGCATACTGATAGTAAATCTTCACAAACCTTGGAATCCATACCACATGAACTGGAGAATTGTCTGGAAGACATGCTCAGCCCGACTTCCAAAGCAGCTCTTAAGTCTCTCTCAGCTTGCAACTGCTCTTGTAGCCGAGAAACCTGTTTTACAGTAATGATGAACAAATCAATAAAACCATAAGACGTACTTTACAAGAATGAAAGAGGAGATTAAAGTTTTAAGATAGCACTGTAACTAGTTCAATATGTCAACTTTATGTAAAATCATTCAGCATATAGATGACAAGACATGTTGAACTACTTGATTCTTGTTGTTCATTTGGAATTCCAGAGGGGAGGGGAAAGTATGTACCTTCCTCTTGTTTGAATCTGCTGGGGGGAAGTGGGGGGTTGCATTCTCTCATTTATTTTGATGGAAGGAAACGAGTGTATCAAAAACCCATTAAAAATCTTTTCACTGTTGGAGAAATTACCCCTTTTCCCTCATTAAACATTCATATCAAATATGATTGGATGACAGATCCCCTCCCTAAATACTCTCCAAATCATATAGCATACAAATCAGTGCTCTACTCAACACTCGATATGCTAAAGGATGAGAGAATCCAAACAAGTAGAGTAGAAACACTAGCAAGAGAACTATAGAACTTAAAATCAAGGTTCAAACCATTGCTGTTTATTCCTACATGAACATGTAAAGTCACTTTGCAGATCATCATACATCAAGAATCATTTAGAGAATACGACCACCAAATCAGGGAAAACATCTTTGCTTGTGGGGGATAAGGATGTGCTGGGAACCCAGTGCACTGTGCTTCCTTTTTCTATCACATACAATCCAAATTAATCATAAGTCACAGGACAAAAAAAGAGTATAACTTTAGCATTTAGGACCGTCAGGTGGAAAGCTTAGATTAAGCCCATTTAGGCACAGTCTTGCTTGACCTGCCAAGTGCCACATAGGAAGTTGGGTTCATAATTTGATCAAGTCCAGCAGGAAAAACAGTCTAGTGCATGAGTAAGAAGAAAATAATAATAATAATAATAATTACATTATTCTCATTCTGCAGAGCTCAAAGGTGCAGAGGCTTATGCTACAGGTAATTTCTTTCAATTTGCCTTTACTTCATATAACAAACCTCAATGCAAGACTGGTTTTCGTGGATAAAGTCTCTATAAACCCAGCCTGGCCCTCAAAGAATACAACAGAAAAGAAAAACAAGAGCATGAACGGTCATGAGCTTATTAGATTGCAAAAGATATTTCACGTCACAAATGGCAACCAATCATGTTGCCTATGAAACAACACCATGAATACTAGTTATTCTGGTCAACATCTTGGTTTTTAAAAGATCATCATAGTTTTGAAGTCTACTTTCAGAAACTGGGTAGCATTCAGATAGTAATTATCGTCATGGTATCTGGTGAACTTCTTGCCAGGAATGAACTCACTGGCAGCTCTACTTAAAAAATGGTGATCACAATTAAGGACTAATTTTGCAGCTGGACGCCATTAATTCATATAAATAAATCATATGTGACATGATAACTTTCTACTCATCAAAATCGTTAAAATAAAAATACGGCTGCTTAGTGAACAAATAAAAAGTGGATATTTAGAAATAATATTTTCTGAAATAAGGAATCTTGATACTTCTTGTATCTTCTGTTGCAAATGACTTTTTAAACATCTTGCTTGCATATCTTCTGTTGCAAGAGAAAGATTGCTACCTAAGTTAAGGCTTTTACTTAGTCTGTGATCCTTAACAAGATTGACACCAATGATTTGTTACAGAAGAGGAGACCCTCTAGAGCTACCTTTCTACATGTTTGTTTCCTGCGTTACGACAGCTCTAAAATAATTCTAAAACTAGATATCACATGTTTTTGCATTGTTCCGTAGACCAAAAATGTGGAATCAGCTCTTTGGTGAGTGTGGTAATGATTGGATTTGTCCTAGAGGCCTCCACTTCTCACAAAACTTTGATGTTCTAGTAGGCAAAAGGAGTTTGCTTAGAAGATGTAATTTTGTGGCTATTCCTCGGTGTATTTTGAGTGAGTAAAATGCTAAAATTTCTAAAAATCAAACCATTGGTTCTTTCCTCGTTCGGGACAAAGTTGTGCTTCATGTGTCTCTTTGGGGACATGCCTCAGGGTGCATTGCTTTTTTTGCAAGCTCCCAAATTATATATATATATATATTTTTTTTTTTTTTGGGGACATGCCTCACACGTTTATAAAGATTAGAGTATAATGAAAGGGGATGGAGAGCAGTCATTAATCAGTCTATGTACTTTCTTTTTTCACTCACTTCTAGGATTTCTCATCCTAAGAATTTTTTATTCTCTATTACACCTAATACAATTTCGTTTTTCCTATAAAAAAAATATACATACATACATATATATATATGTATATATATATGTGTGTGTATATATATATATATATCCATCCATGGATCATGCTGCAAGCGTAAGAGGTTGGAGATTCCTTTATATCATCTATAAAGGAATCTCCAACCTCTTACGCTTGTAGCATGATCCATGGATGGAAGCCTCTTCAGGTGTCAAACACCATATGTTAAATCCAAGTATGACATTGATTTCCTATCAAAACTTGTATACATCTCACCTTTGAATATCATGGTCATACAGCATGATGAAAGAATAAAACTTTTAAGTGACAGATATAGTTCTGGAGGTCACATTACACAATCACATCCTTTCTGCAGTTAATTTTGGAAGGTTATCTCATGGAAAGACAAGTAGGTTACTACTGCAAACAATCAAAGCTTCAAAATAGCGCAGCATAACAGCCAAAACAAAGAATTCCAGCAGACTCCAAAAGGCTGTAATAGCAAGTCGAAATACATTTTAAGTAATATTCAGTCGAAGAAAATAAGCACAAATGGCAGGCATGGAGTAAGTATATGAGTAGAGAGATTATACATCTTGTTCAAGGGCAAGACGGCGTTCACGCAAAGCTTGCTTCCTTCTCTCTAAGCTAGATTGTAAAATTGCATTACCTCTAGCCTGAAAAAAAAATGGAAAGCATGCCATGATACAGAAAAAGCCATACTCAATGCAGCTACAATGAAAGCTAGCTCATAGAAGGTCACCTCCTTTGCTATCCTGTGACGCAAATCATTTTTTGTAATCTCCAGTCTCTGAATGGCAAGTCTGTTTACCCAACCAAACAACGAGTATAATTTCTAAAATGAGGTCAAAGACGAGGTAACATCAACTACAAGCAACTGCTATATCTAGACAGCCTGAGACTACATGGTGGTCCAAAAACTGAATTAAAAGTAATCTGTTTAAAATTCTATGAAACAGTTACAGCAATAGGCTTAACTATTTTATATTCAGATGCAAAAAAATAAGAATATACGAAAAATTTTTCAAACAACTTATATCAAAACACAAGAAATAAGAATAGAAGATTAATTTTGCAAGCAACTTCTTATACACTGTAGGAGGGGCCTAGAGACGAGGCCCAAGAACCCTTCCCAACAACACCACCACCCCCCCCCCCCAAAAAAAAGGAGCTTGTGCTAACCATACAGCGAGGATATTTCGAAGTAAAAGTTACATCTGTATTAGGCACTAAGTTGTACACAATATTAAACCAAAACTCATTAGGCGATTCAGTTTATCCTCATCAAATAGCAAATATTTTAAATAATAAAAATACTATATACATGTTTGCTACTCAATTGTTCTATTAATTAGAAATATTCGGTATTAGGCACTAAGTTGTCCACAATACTAAACCAAAACTCATTAGGCAATTCAGTTTATCCTTATCACATAGCCAAATATTAGTAATTTTAAATAATAAAAATACTGTACATATGTTTGATACTCAATTGTTCTATTAATTAGAAATATTTAAGAGTCCACAATTTAAATGTAAGCTCATTTGTTTGTGATAATCCCTTAATTGCTACACTCAATATATATCCTGAAGAATTTGTTAGTAGCCCTCATAAAGAAAAACTTGCTGTTACATGGACAGAAGACATACATTACTCAACTCTGTATCTAATCACAAATTGTTGTAGAAATACTCTAAAAAGCCACAATTACCTCCAACGTTATAGCAACTAACAAAGATATACATATTCCTAGGGATAGCAATGCTGCAAGGACCTATGAGACACCAGATTTCTCAATTTAGAAACTGTACTAATGTCCTTTTATTTTTAATCAAGTGCCCGAAGTATCTTTTTTTTTTGTGATTGAGAGTCTCCACTAAGAGTGTTAAGAAAAGTGGCTTAGGTGCCATTTTTTAAGACTAAAATGTTGAGTTGGATGCCATGTGTCATCCGTATTACTCCCAGCCAACCAAAGTGTTATTAAATCTAGACTCTAGTGAACATAGGAGAAAAAGAAAAGGATATGCTGTGACTTACTCTTCCTCTCCAGAAGAATCAATTGACTCCATTAAGGGTGTCTTTCGAGCCTGAAAAAAAACCAAAATTACAAATCTCAGATGCCTAAATATACTTTCTTACACATGCAAGAGTGTGGATGCACGCATATAGAGAAGCGTCTTGTGGGAGAGGTTTTCGGAGAAAAAATAGGGTCTACAGATAGTACGTTTAATTTTGGAAGAAGAAGGAAAAAAAAAAAAAGAAAAGAAAAGAGAAGAAAAAAGAGAAATTCCCTCCGTACTAAAACTTCTATCATCGTATATTTTATCCTAATCATAACAAATTACATATTAGGAGAATTTTGGTCTAAAAATGCTCAGAAATTCTAACTTATCATAAAGGCCTGTTCTCTTTATAATGGTCCTGGATATAACACTTAATGACAACCATATGGAAGTTTGAATTAGTAATGATACAAATAGATACTAAATATGATAGTTAAAGAAAAAGAAAAGGATCAACAATAACAATAAACAATTAACAATAATGAACATGATGATGATCGACATCATCGTTGTGATTGCATAATAAATCACTGAAGCAATGCATAAAAACACAAAGTTAGAATTAATTGTCCAAATATATGTCAAATGTCTAATTCATAACTCACAGTGCTTTTCCCCCACAATACTGATCTCTTCACATTGAGACTGGATCCTGTAAGTTTATTCAAAGGCTTTTCAGAAGACGATTCAGATCCAGAAGCAGGTAGACCACACCCAGGATCCATTGCAGACAAAATCTCCCCCATGGACCGCTGTGACTCACTGGGAGTTGTAGCACTTGGAGGCTCCGTCTGATTGGTTGAGATTTCACAAATTCTTGTTTGTCTAGCTAGCTGGCCACCCGACTGGATATTAGGATCTCTTAGTGTCTGCAGATCTAGTAGTGAATTTGAATTTGATTTTGAATTTGCAGCCGACAGATTACAATCTCTTGGCGATCCACCATCTGAGTCATTTCCTCCAAAAGGCTGCATTGTTACAGCAAATACACCATGCAATGAAGAATCCAATATAATAGTGAATGACAATGTGGAATTGACAAAACTTCCTAAAAACAAAATTAAAAATGAAGAGACATCCAAAAAATTGGACCAAGAAGAAAGTACGCTTGGTCATAGCATTTCAATGATCAAATGACTATTGTTAAACATTACTTCATGCCAGCAGTTATAGTTACAAAATTTTAGATGCTACAAATCAGAAGAAAAAAGATAACTGTTTCTGAGGAATTTAAGAAGCAAAAAAAAATAATAATAATAAATAAATAAATAAATAAATAAATAAATAAATCTACTTTGTTGTATTTTCCTAAGAGCCTGTTTCACTGACTAGCAATAATCCTCACAGTCCCTAATTCCTTATCCTCAAGTGGAGCCAAAATAATTCAGGGGATTTAAATTGAACATCACAATTTTAGATGTTGGGAGTTCTCAATCCTAATTGACTTTGCAAAACCTCAAATTTTTGAGCAAATTTTTCAGAAAAACCTCCACTAGATTATTTGGGCCCAGGTGAGTCTAACTTAACTAACATTTGGCTATGTAAAAACAAATCTTCTCTTTCTACATTTTTTGGATATTCTGCCATCAGGGTATTTTAGTGTTTGTTGAGTGTTTTGCTTGTGCATATATGCATGCATGTGTGTGCATACATACGTGTGCAAGAAAGACACAGAGAGAACATTAAATCATAACCAAATTTCCTAAACTAAACAAAAATGAATATGGGCAATTTAACAATGTGTAGAGTTAGTGAAAGCAATTAGAATCATTATGTGCCGCTTGGAATTCTCCAAAAAAAAAAAAAAAAAAAAAAAAATTCTCAACTTAGAGTGGCTTGAAAACTGAGGGAGCATTTGATTCACACTTGGGAATTGGAATCATAATCAAAATCAAAAATCTTAGTAATCAGAATCGAAAGCGAAATCGAAATCCGATACCTCTTGTTTAGTTCCAATTCTAGAATGGATATGATTACCATTATTGATATTTAATTTATACATCTTTCAGAATGAAAATCATTTAATTATCAATTTTACCCTGATAAAAAATACTTTTATGATTTAAAATGATTTTTTTATTGAAGACTATGGTAAAAAATATTTTACGATGGCTCATCATGTGCCTAATAACTTTCCTATCTCTTGGTCTAGTATTCGGGGGACTCTGCTTTCCTCAGCGAGACATCCCCTACGAAGGAGCAGGGTCTTTAAATGCCTTCTTAGCGCTTGCGTTTACTATATTTGGATAGAGAGGAATAAGCGGAGGGTTGGAGAGCACCATCTTCCTCTACGTACCATAGCGGCCTTTGCTAGCATAGTTCTTTCCCCAGCAGTGACTGGGACTTAGTCTCTTTTGCTTGTAAGGCCATGTTGACCTCTGGTCCTTCAGGTATCTCAGGGCTTATTCTTTTTTGATATATATTCTTTTCATATCAAAAAATATATATATATTTGATAAAAAATAGGATTTTATGATAAAAAATGTTTGATAAATATTTTTTTATTAAAAATTTTGCCCCTTTTGAAGGTGTGAACAGACCTCCTTTTTTTCTTTGTTACGGTAACCCTAGATTGTTTGTCGTCGCTTCTTCACGACCGTCCGTCACTCCACCACCTTCATTATCGACGGAGAGCAAAATTAATTGCCAGAGAAGATCAATCCAAGGATGTAGGTGATGGATCTGCTGGCTGATCAAAGCAATTCCTTCTGCAAACTTTTGATTTCGTCAATTTCCAAGTACAATCATCGACAGTAGCCATACGAAATTGACTGCCACCGACGCCTATTGTGTGCCAAAGTTTGTCCAGAAGTCTCTTCCTTGTTGTTTCCTCTTCAAATCCTGAAGGAAATGATAAGTTCGTCACAGTTCGAGCTTGTTTTCACAGGTGACCTTCGTCAACGACAGTAAATGCCGAAAACAAAGGAATCAACCATTGTGAGCGGCGATTTGCCTTCGACGATGACCAATGACGATGATGTAAGCAACGATCGGCTTCCTCACCTTGACTGTGATTTGTTTCCGCGATCGAATCTGAAGTTTAAACAGTGGCAATTCAAGATCGATTTCCTCACCTTGACTGTGAAGGGCAAAAGTGGCCATGTAATTTCCTCGAGTTTGAGACATAGGTTTTGGCCACAACCCATCATTTTATTTGGATTTTACAAAACCCTTATTTCATGGATTTTATTCCCAAACCTTTATTCTCATTCCATTAACCCAAACAAGTTATATGGATTTCAATACCATTCCGGATTTCCATACATTTTAACCAAACACCACCTATGTACTTTTCTTTGTATGTAGCTCACCAATGATGTCTCCCTTCATAATTCATACTCCACTCTAAACATTTTAATACCCCATTTTTTTTACCATCACTACTACTATCACCACCACCAAGCTGACACCTCCTCACCTCTAAATGATCAAACAGATTGTCAAAACCCCCGCACTAAGATACCCCAAATAAGTCAACTTTGCAGTTACCCATCTTGACCCTTTATAATCAACCAAACTATTTTCACCAAGAACATTGTCTTCTTCCACTGAGCCATCATCTCCACACTCCCCCAAAGGTGGGTGTGATCCCAGTCAACCACATCAATCTCTCTTGCGCTTCAGCCCCACACACCATGAAGCCCATTTAATGAAGTCACTTCCAGCCCTTAGACTCCCCCTCTGCCCCGGGCCCCATCATTTCCCCCGCATCTCTCATAACTGCCTCCTACTTATGGAAATGGTCACCTCTTCTTTCTTGGGTACACAAAATCAGCCACATTTTAAGTATTTGAAACAACCAAAGTCAAGCATCTTGGTACCAGCAACATCAACTTAGGCTCACTCTCCTAGACATCTGCCAACCTCACCTATTAAGGAATCACAACTTGGCCCTTGAACCTCCCTCCATTGCCCAAACCAAGCCTCCAACCACTTTCTATATCCCCATAACACGGAGGATTTAGTCCCACTTGCACACTCCTCATTCTCAATCAGCCCATTGAAGATGAGTTGAGCCCTCATGCTACACTATCTTACCCTTCTCCCCTTTAGTCCATACATCTTATACTCCCATGCTGTCAAAAACAACTTTACCCTCTGACAAGCATCAAGAACTAGAGCACCTCAAACTCACCCACCTAATTGTTACAACATACCTCCCAGACAAGTGACAATTATTCATCACTTATAACAACACAAAGGACTCCTCCCCCCCTTTGCTTGCTGTCTGTAAAGGAATTTCTAATTATCCGATAGTAGTTAAAAGCGAAAAGCGTTAAAAAGCGACAGACCTTCTAAATAATCCCCGGCAAATAGTTGAAGTTTGCAGCGACCGGAAGGGGGAAAAAAAGAACAGAACGGTACAGTAGCAACTAAAAGAAAGGAGAAACATCAAATTATAGCTGAAGAAAAGAGGGCAGATTACAGAAAGAATTAATAGGATGATAGAGAAAATAAAAAAAAAATAAAAAAAACATAGGCACGAAGAGGACGAAGAAGAATGATGGAGTAGAAAAAGAAAGACGGAGAAGAACATAATAGAGAAAGAGGAAGAAGAAGAAGAAGAAGAAGAGAGATAGATGTACCTGGTACCAGTTACAGATAAAATCTGCTTTGCTTCCAAATAATAAAACGTCACTTTATATACTTTGCGTTTTATGCGCTTTTTGGCGCTTCAGTGCGCTTTAATTGCGCTTTCTCATAAGCGCTGTGCTTCACATAAAAAAAGCCCAAAAGCTACGATTCGCTGCGCTTCAAGCGCACTTCAGCACATTTTTAACGACTATGAATAATCCACTCTTTTGCTTTTGTATACCTACCAAGTTTCCCTCCTCCCTACCAATATAATTCAACTCACCATGCCTATAAAGAATTACAAAAATCTTCCCCAGCCATTGGCCCCAAAGCTTTCTACTGTCACCAACACTTGCATTTTGTTGCTACCTACTTCCATTAAAGCAACGCTGCTCCTCTTTTTCTTGTATGAGAACTCTTCCCATGCCTCCAAAGCCATCTCACAAACTCAACAAACAGGGAAATGCTCATCATAACTCCTTCCTGGAATTCAGAAACTTTGATAATGTGTTCAGCCCCTCCAACTAGGGAGGCCACAAAAGGCTTCCTTCCCTTTTCAATCACAAAGGACACCCACACCCATCCCCACTTCGCTCTAAAACACAGGAGCCAAAACCACCACCATCAGTGATTTCCTTTGTTGAATAATAACAACTACACAAACCCGAAACCATGCAAAATCCACTGTCAACAAAAGCAGCCACCAGCCTCACGCAACTGCAGACCATGACCACAATCAACCAATCCAAAACCACCTGCTTAAACCAAATATCCTAACAGCATAAAATCAGCATAGCTCAATTGTAACACCGAAAATTCAGTTTTTGAATTTTCAAAAAGTTCTTTTGTGTAATTCCGAAAAGATTTGGACTTGTATTGGCTATGATGTATCAAAAGAAACTCTATGAATCTTCCTTGGAGTTTTATGTCTTCTTAAGAGTTTAAGTGTGTGTAAAGAAGTGATTGAACTGTGTAAATGCTTTAAAGATACAAATTGACGAAAGAGGACAACCAAACCCAATTAAAACTTTTGATTAATGGCAATATGGCAAAAGACCCTTCAACTATAAATAAGACAACTTAAGCTGAAAGTCCACACTTCTCTCTCTTCTCCAATCGATCACACACACACACTCTCTCTCTATCTCTCTCGCTCAACCAAGCCCCTCCAAAAGTCCCTAGATTAGAGCTCCAAACCATCAAACAAACCCTTAGAAATTTGAATCTAAAGAGAGATTTGAGTTTTGTAGAGAGAAAAATCTAGGGTTTGAAAGTCGCGAGACTAAGAGGCAAAATTGGTGGTCCAAGTAAGGTAATCTTACTTCCTTTATCTTAGATTTGAGTAAACCTTATTGTATTTGAGCTTTCAATTAAGATTTGAAACGTTGGATTGGGAGATTTAGGGAAAAATCTTCAAGTTTGAGACAAATATCATTCTTGTGTTTGTTTAAATGATGCCTAATGACTGTGTAATATATTTTTCATGTGATTACGATGTTAAAACAAGGATGGAATGGTTTAGGAATGAAAGGAGCCATGTTTTGGAATATAAAAGCATAAAAAATTTGGGATTCTGCTTGCTGGACACTCATACATGCTTCTGTTTTTAGCCCATAACTTTCTCTGCACAACAATAAATTGAATGAGCTTTTCTTCTTATGAAACTAGACTTTCGTAACTTGAAAATGACACGACTCGAAAGATTTCATTGAGAATTGAATTTTTGATGAATTGTTAAAGTAACACGAATTCTGCAGAAAATTTGTGTTTCTGTCATGTTTCAACACTATGCTTTGTTTCGAATTTTAACTAATTTCTAGGCTGGATTATATTAAACCCTGAACATGAAATTTGTATATTTATGTCTTATCTTTAAATGGACACTTAAATCACCTCAATTCGATATATGCAAAAAAAGTTATGCTAATTTTTCCAAGATTGCTCATGCTATGTTCTACATTTCAAGCTGTAACTTTGAGTGACTAGGGTACTGTTGTGTGACGGAAATTGAGCCTAGTGATAATCATAAAAGTTATAGCCCTGTGTCTTCACTTTAAGCAGCAATTAGAAACACCTCAATCCAAGCCTTGTGGTCCAAGATATGACAGTTTTTCTAAGACACATTTGTGCTTGAAAACTAGGATCATGAAATATTGGGAAGAAACTGATTAGTCCTAGTGTTGGTTTATAATTTAATAATTAATTGATGTTCGATGTTTTAGGTTAAGGCATTTGGAACTCAAGGAGGGAATGGATTTTGTTTTGGTTTGGAATTGTAAGTGATTACCCTCCAAGAGGTGAGTGAATTGTATGTTATGCTTTAAATGAGCAAATATTTTATTTAATTTTCTAAAATTATTTTTTAAAAAAAGGATTTTGAATGGATTTGTGTGTGTGGAATGTCCCTATACATGAAATTGTTGTGGTTATGCCTCTAATTTGTTGAAAATGAATTATGTGTCATGTTTATATCCGTTATATTGCAAGTTTTGTCATTGATGACTTGAATTGAAGTTTGCATAGTTATATTGTCAAATAAAATGGTTAAAATGGAATGGTGTATGTATTAGCATGGGATGTGAGTCTAAATCCCTATTAATGGCTATAGTCATTCTCTACCATGGCGTGGTCCGACAGGACAATGCAGTGAGGGCTTTATTAGATGGAAAGGTAGTCGAGCCCGGAAGACACCTCTTTTGTCCTATTGGGCTAACTTGGTTGCACCACCAGGAAGGTTCTAAGCCAAGGCCAAGATTAAGGGTATTTCATAATGATGTAAATAAGAGAGAAAAAGGAATAAAATTTTTTATTTTACTTTTCACTTACTCATACTATGAATTACATGCCTATTTATACAATATTTCTAAAATAGTTAGTATGAAATAAAGGCTAAAAATAAAAGACTAAATATACAGCTCTAATTTAAGTTATTTATAATTTTACATCCTATAATTTAGGAGATCCCTAATTTAAGTGATTTACAATTTTACATCCTATAATTTAGGAGATTCTACAGCTGTCAACACTCCCCCTCAAGATAGTGCATAGATATCACACATGCCCATCTTGCAAACTAGAGTATGAAATAATCTACTACCAAGTCCTTTAATGAGAACATCAGCTAGCTGGTTCTCGGAAGTCACGTGACAAACATCCAAGACTCCATTAGATATTTTCTCCTTGATAAAATGTCGATCAATCTCTATGTGCTTTGTTCAATCATGTTGAACCGGATTATGAGCAATATTGATGGCAGCCTTGTTATCACAATATAAAGACAAGTAGTTTCCTTCTAACAACTGTAATTCTTCCATTAATTTTCAAAGCCATAATAATTCACAAACACCCATTGCCATAACTTTATATTCTGCCACTGCACTTGATCGAGCTACTACAATTTGTTTCTTACTTCTCCAAGTGACTAGATTCCCACCTACAAATGTGCAATAACCAGATGTAGGCCTCCTATCATCAGGACATCCAGCTCGATCTGCATCTGTAAATCCATGTATTTTCAAATGACCATGCTTTGAAAAGAGTAATCCTTTTCCAGGTGCAGATTTTAGATATTTTAGTACTCGAAAAACAGCATCTAGATGAGAATCCCTAGGATCATGCATATACTGACTCAACACAGTTACAGCATAGGCTATATTTGGCCTGGTGTGAGAGAGATAGATCAATCTTCCAACCAATCTATGATATCGACCCATATCAACAGGTTTTCCAAAACCAGCTTGCAATTTATGATTAACTTCAATAGGAGAATCAATTGGCTTACACCCTAACATACCAGTTTCCTCAAGAAGATCTAATATATATTTCCTTTGAGAAATAAAAATTCCCTTGTCTAGTCTAGCAACCTCTATTCCAAGGAAATATCATAACCTCCCCAAATCCTTAATATCAAACTCCTAAGTTAGTAGTTTTTTTAGTCTGCCAATTTCTTCCATATCATCCCCTGTGACAACAATATCATCAACATAAACAATAAGCATTGCAATTTTACCATTGTGATGTTTGAAAAACAAAGTATGGTCAGCATTGCTTTGGCGATATCCAAATGAGACCATGGCTTTACTAAACCTGCCACACCATGCTCTAGGTGACTGCTTCAAGCCATACAAGGCTTTCTTTAAACGACAAACCTTTCCTTTAGTTTTCTCACAGTCAAATCCAGGAGGAATTTTCATATATACTTCTTCTTCTAAATCTCCATGTAGGAAAACATTCTTGACATCTAACTGTAGCAGATTCCAATCAAGGTTAGCTGCACTTGACAACAATATTCTAATAGTATTCATTTTTGCAACTGGTGCAAAGGTCTCTTGATAGTCCACTCCATAGGTTTGAGAGAATCCTTTCGCCACCAGTCGAGCTTTGTACCTTTCTATTGTTCCATCAGCCTTGTGTTTAACAGTGAACACCCATTTGCATCCAACTGGTTTCTTTTCCCATGGTAGAGGAACAAGTTCCCATGTTTCATTTTTTGTCAAGGCCTTCATCTCATCAACCATAGCTTCTTTCCATTTAGGATCCTTATATGCTTCTTGCCAACCCTGTGGAATAGAGACAGAAGACATGGACGATACAAAGGCTATATAGGAAGGAGACAACGGATTGTAAGAAACGAAATTTGAAATAGGATGTTTAGTACAAGTTCTAACTCCTTTTCTAAAAGCAATTGGTACATCAAGATTATTGACAATCGTATCAGAATTAGGAGTATCAAGGGTTGAAGGAGACTCACAACATGAATCTTGAGGAACTGAATTCAAAGGAGGCGTTTGACTAGGTAGAACATGCTCAATGGCTTTATCTGCTTTGTCCCTGCGTGTATAAGTCCTCAAATCTGTCCTATCTAGTCTCCGAACATGAGATTGTTTATCATTTTCATCACTCACTAATGATTGGGTTAGAAAAATGTATTGGTGCAAAAGAGATCACCTCTTCTTTTTTATCCTCCCCCTGAAGAGGTGATTGGGGTGAAGGAAAGTAAGGCTCAAATTCTCGAAAAGTAACATCCATACTCACAAGGTATTTTCTACTTGGAGGATGATAACACTTATAACCCTTTTGACTGGAGGAGTACCCAACAAACACACACTTAAGGGCCCTAAGATCTAATTTCCCCACATTCCTCTTATGGACAAAGCACACACATCCAAAAACCTTAGGAGGAATAGTATAGGAATTAGTACCCTGCAGAACTTCTAAAGGACTTTTAAAATTCAGTGTCCTTAAGGGCATTCTATTAATAAGGTATGCAGCTGAAAGCACTGCATCCCCCTAATAGACTTTTGGAACATTCATAGTGAACATGAGAGACCTAGCCACTTCTAATAAATGTTTGTTCTTCCTTTCAAAGACTCCATTTTGTGCACTTGTATAAACACAACTAGTTTGATGCAATATACCATGGGAATCGAGATAGACTCGAAAGGCACTGTCCATATATTCCGTACCATTGTTAGTTCTCAAAACCTGAACCTTAGCATTAAATTGTGTACAAATCATGTTATGAAATGATTGAAAACAAGTAAAAACTTCATTCTTTGCTTTCATCAAATAAACCCATGACATTCTAGTTCAACAATCAATAAAGGTAACAAACCATCTATAACCTGATAATGAAAGGGCCCCATACATCAGAATGAATTGTCATGAAAGAAACTGTGCATTTAATATTAACCGAAGGATAAGAAGTCCTTGTATGTTTAGCATACTCACAAGCATCACAAACTAATGAATCCAAATTGCATTGCTTAAACAAACTAGGATATAATTTCTCCAAAATAGAAAAAGATGGGTGCCCTAATCTTCTATGCCACTGTATTAATTGTTGATTAGCAGACATTGAATCTCCTAATAAGGCTTGATTTTGAACAGAAATCAAAGGGTTATTACTTTCCTCTAGCAGATATAAGCCATCTTGCTCTCTACCATAGCCAATCGTTTTCCCTGTTTTCAGTTCTTGAAAGAAACAATAAGAAGGATAGAATTCAGCTTTACAGTTGAACTCTTTTGTGAGTTTACTAACAGATAAAAGATTATTTGGAAAACTTGGAATATGAAGGACTGAAGGCAATTTGAGAGAGGAACTACAATTAATAGAACCTTTTCTAGAAATAGAAGATTAAGACCCGTCTGCAATACGGACTTTATCAGAATACGGAGGGTAGGTTGGAAAATTATTGAGATAGCCAGTCATGTGATCTGATGCTCCAGAATCTATGATCCAAGGATTATTATTTTTTGTAGAGTAATTCGCAAGAAACGAAATACCTAAATTGGCAAAATTGGAAGAAGCAGAAGCAGCAGTGGTTGAGTGAAAATCTAACCGGGACAAAAAACGCCTTCAGGTTTGTACCTCTTTATTGGAAAAACCTCCATTGGTGATCTCGCTAAACGCTGGTGTTTCAACAGTTTCAGACAAGTTTGCCCATGGTCTTGGTGACCTTGTATACTTTCCTCCTCAGCTCTTATTTGGTCAACCATGAAGCTTCCAACACCTGTCTTTAGTGTGCCCAGGTTTTCCACAATAATCACACTTCAATTGATCTTTATATGATGTGCTTGAATCACCGGTTTTCGTTTGTTCACGAGTAGTCTTAGACACCAAGCCAGCTTTCTCTACTGAAACTGTGTATCATAGCACTCCTGCTTTCCTCTTGTTGTACATAGGAATATGTTTGCCTTAATGATGGCAAAGGGTCCTTACCAAGTACTTGAACCCGTATTTGATCATATTCCATATTCAACCCAGCAAGGAAATCATATATGCGCTCCTTTTCTACCAATTTCTGAAATTTGCTCGCATCTTCAGGGCAAACAGCCTGAAAATCTTGGTAGTAATCAATTTCTTGCCATATACCACTCAATTCAGCAAAATATTGAGCAATAGTCATCTCACCTTGTTTAGTTCCATGTACCTTATTCCGCAATTCATAGATTTGAGCATCGTTGCCCACCTGAGAATAGGTTAAAGATACTGCACTCCAAATTTTATGAGCAGTATTAAACAACAAATAACCTTTAGAAATATGGGGCTGTATGGAATTTATAAGCCATGACATAACAAGTGAGTTTTCAGCCTCCCATTGGTTGTAGGTTGAATCTGTAATTACTGGCTTTGGTTTTTCCCCAGTAACATAGCCCTTCAAGCCACGTGCTTGGATGAACAATAAACACAACCTTGACCAACAAAGGTAATTTATACCATCCAGCTTTACAGGACTAATTTGCAAAGAGGGATTATCACCAAGAGACCAACCTTGTTTTCGGTAACAGATCTTTTTCCATCCGCCATACTTGAAGGAAAAGGCAGAAAAAGAGGCGTCTATTACTAAGAACCGCTTCTGCAGAATTGAGATGACAATGGCCTAAACCCGTGAGAATCCTGTCTGCTAAAGGCAGCCAGGCTCTAGTACCATGATGTAAATAAGAGAGAAAAGGAATAAAATTTTTTATTTTGCTTTTCACTGACTCATACTATGAATTACATGCCTATTTATACAATATTTCTAAAATAGGAAGTATGAAATAAAGGCTAAATATACAACTCTAATTTAAGTTATTTATAATTTTACATCCTATAATTTAGGAGATCCCTAATTTAAGTGATTTACAATTTTACATCCTATAATTTAGGAGATTCCACAGTTGTCAACAGATAAATATGAAATGTATTAAAACTCCTTGGCAAATTCAACCTTGGTCATGATAGGCCATGGTTGAACTTCTTGTTTTTGGCATTTCCTCTTTGCCTTGAAAAGTATGAATCATGTTGGATGCATAAATTTTATCACACCATGATAATTGGATTTAATCAGAAAATCTTGACTTTTATGATAATCATTGATGTATTTGATTTATGATGAAAAAAAATTTAGGAATATCATTTAACATATCCACATCCACCCCTCAATTCATTGCATAACATGTTATTCTATTCGATGAGTATTGTTTATACTCATCTCTCCTACTTTCATTTTTTTTTTTTTAAGTAGAGGAAGCCTAGTTGATATTCGTAGTTGCCCAGTGCCAGATTCTAAGAAGGTTATTCTGTCAGACTTTTTTAGGTACTAGTACTCTTTTGGTTTAAGCTATTTAGTGGACCCAAAAGGGAGGCAAACTTTGTAACTACTTTGAAAATCTACTTTGTGCTATGTCTATTTGATTTAGGATTTCGATATGGTTTTGTATATTTAAAATGAAAACCCCCTCTTTATTTCTTTGAAATTATGTGGAAATTGGTTTTAATAGAATGGTTTGTGATAAATTGCAAGTTAGATTTAAATGGCCGGGCTAGCCCTTTTATGTTCGGATTTGAAAGGAAAGGTCGTGCCATTTTATTGGTGATTGGCGCTTGTTTGAAATAATTGAAATTTCCATATTGTCTTGCGGTACCTTAGAACACGAGGTGAGGCTCACACGTGTCTCAAGGTAGCGCGGCGGTTGTTGCATGCCAAGATTTGCGGGTCGATGACATCAATAGCAGAAAGAAACAACCAAGTAAGACAACCACCAGCGCACAGGACAAATCCGAAAAAGGAACAGGAGAGAGAGAGAGAAGAGAGATGAGAGAAACCAAGGAAAACATGGGATAGTTAAGAGAAACTAGAGCAGGGGGGAGAGAGAGAGAGAGAGCTACGGTATTGAAAGAGGGGAAGAGGGACAAGAAAGAAAGGAGAGAGAGAGTACTATCAAAGGAGGTACAAAGGAAGAGAGGGAGTGAAGTGAAGACAGAGAGCCGCTGAGTGAGAATAGGGTCAGAGCATCGGACTGACAATAGAAAGAGAAGTGGGGGGGAGAGAGAGAGAGAGAACACTGCTCTAAGTTGGAGGAGAAGGCCGGACGTCCTTTGTAATGATGTCTAAGAAGCTTCCAACTTAAGTCCCTTGTATGTTCCAATCGCCCACAATGATCTTATGTAATTTTTCTTAACCATTCCAATTGTCTTATGTCCTCGCGTGTTTAAATTGCCCAAGACTGGGACTTCTTGCTACTCTGAAGGTTAGCTATCAGAACTGTCCCTTCTTGGACCAAAGATGAAATATAGCATTCCCATACTTTCCTCTTGCTGCAGGCTTGGTGTACGTGTATTTCTATCACAAAGGGAAATGGGTACTTCCAAATGCCAAGGCTCCAGATCGATAATTAAGCCCAGGTCAAAAATGTGCACACACCAACCCCTGTCAATCAATTTGGGAAACATAGCAGCATCAAGAAGAAAGACTGCTTGAGAAGCCTAGTAGGTCCAACTCTTGCCACAGACTGCTAAGCTACACAAAATATTAAACCACTGTCACGTCTTCTTTGGTTGGTCTCACCAATGGTGTTCTCTAACTCAAATTTGAACACAGTTCAGAGTAAGAGGTATTTATATCTTTTCAGATTATTAAACTCTTGTACAATATATATGTGTGTGTGTGTGTGTGTGTGTGTGTATTCAAACATATAAAAATGTCTACCCAAGAGTGATGGCTAAGACTTCAGAAGAGTTTCCTCTCTTTCACTTTCTCTCTCTCATATTGGAGCAACAATCATGACATTAGTTACTAGCACAAGAAAATAATCACTTTCTTCTCTTTAACAGCTCTTATTATTTTCAATGGAGGTCTCTTAACAGATATGTATATAAATATATGTGTGTGTGTGTGTCAGGAAAGAGGCTGCTAAGGATCAGTTGCTCAATGCAGAGACAGCTCAAGTATTTTCTGGAGAGGAACCGGATGACAGACAAACATCCACAAGGGTCCAAGTGGAAGATGAGGTGGCAACAAATATGCCAGAGATTGTTGAGGTGGAGCCTAAAAGACTGAAGGTCTATCATCGCAGAAGCAAGAAGGATCAGACGGTTCCATAACCACTTGAGAATCTAAATTAGTTACGGCAAATGAGAGGCATGTGGGGAGAGAATATAGAGGAGAGGAATGCAGTAAGGGAAGGGGGAAATTTTCTGATTGTAATTGGGCAACTTTAGGCTGAGGGTGTAGCTTAAGCTCTGCAACCGATAGTTTGTAACAGAGTTTATTGATTGAATGAAATCTAGAGTATTGTTTCTTCTTTAAATTTCTTCTCTTAACTCTCTCTCTCACTAATTTGGGAAACTGAGACGTAACAATTGGTCCGACCTGCCCTCTCTTCCCCTCTCTTCTTCATCAATTCTACTACTTTCTCTTCACTTCTTCACGTTTTACTCTTCATGACACACACAGGAATGGAAGCCAAAATTGATTCACTGGAAAAGAGTCTTACCGAGATAGGGAAGAGTGTTGCAACTCTGGTTGATGAGATGATCCATCACCGCACCAAAATGGAGAAATTGGACTCACTTGAGGATTTAGTCGCCGCTCTTCTTCGTCAGAAAGCCGAAACTCGCGATGAAGCAGGTTCGTCTTCTTCGCATTCGAATGTCGCTCATGCAACTCCATCGTTCAAGATCGGCTCAATCCCAATCCTGGGACCTCAATCTCAACCCCAACCACCACTCAAAATGCCCTTCACTGAGGATTTACCACCTGCGCTACGAAGAATCGATCTTCCTTGCTTCGATGGCCATGATCCAGTGGCATGGGTCGCCCGTGCAAAGCAATTCTTCTCCCTTCATCATGTCACTGACGAGATGCGGGTAGCCATGGCTTGTCTCTCCATGGATGGTCCAGCCCTTCACTGGATCCAGTGGTTGTACACCCAAAACCCTGCGCTCTCCTGGCCCGACCTAATTTCAAAGCTCTTCGATCGATTTGGTGGCGGCTTATCGATGAATCCATTTGAGAGTTTGGCCTCTACGAAGCAACTGGGTTCGGTCGATTCTTACATCGATGAATTTGTCTCCCGCGCTGCTCTTGTCAAAGAATTGAGTCCTTCAATCCACTTGGGGCTTTTTCTCAATGGCCTCAAAGAGGAGATTCGAGTTCGCATCCGATCCCACGAAACTCTCTCCCTCTTCCAGATGATGAAGCTCGCCCGCGAGATTGAACGCGAGAATGGGTATTTTATGTCTCTTTCTTCCTCGGGTAAAGGTGACAACAACCGACTTGCATACGGATCGAGTAAATGGACCAACCCGAAACCGACCCAAGGAGGCTCTGACCCTCAACTTAACCCAAAACCGCCGACCCGGACCCATTTCTCTTTTAACCCGTCTCCTTCTCATTTTCTTCCCGCCACTCCTTGCCAACAGCCTTCTTCAACCACCATACCCACTGGTTCTTCCTCGAACACGAGCCCCTCAACTACACCTCGTCCATTCAGGCAAATGTCTCATCAAGAGCTAATGGATTTGCATTCGCGGGGACTTTGTTTCAAATGCAAGCAGCCTTACCACCCACTCCATAACTACCACTGACATTACTCTTGCCTCCCTCGAGCTTCTCCTGTTCTCTATCGGAGGTATTTCGCACCCTAACACCATGAAGCTTCAAGGTACCGTTCTCGATTGCAAATTAATTGTCATGATTGATAGTGGGGAAAGTCACAATTTTGTGGCTGAACACACTGCTCGACGTTTAGGGCTACGAGTGCAAACCACTGGACCATTTTGGGTCCGATTGGGTGATGGGAGACGACTAGTCTCTTCTGGTGTTTGCCTTGGGCTGACGGTTGATTTGGGGTGTCTCACTATATTTATTGATTGCTTTATCTTTCCCTTGGGAGGAGTAGATATCATCCTAGGCATCTCTTGGTTGGCCTCCCTTGGCGAGGTCTGTGTTAATTGACAGTTGATGACAATGAGGTTCCATTGGCAGGGGCAGTCCATCTGTTTGAAAGGGAACCCGTCATTGATTGAGACCCCCTCTTCCCTATCCACCATGAAGAAGCTATCTAAGGTAGCATATGGTGCTTGGCTGTGGGAACTTACCAAAGAGATAAACCTACAAGCCTTAGAGGAGGAAACGTTGACCGAGGATCAGCAGAAACAATTAGAGCAATTGTTATTTCAGTATGACTGGGTGTTCGAAGAAGACAGCCAATTATCTCCCAATAGACCCACTGACCATCAGATTCCTCTTCGTCCTAAGTGTGGCCAGTGAGTGCTCGACCTTATCGGTATAGCTATGAGCAGAAGAATAAGATTGAAAAATTTGTGGCTGAAATGCTCACTGCAGGCATAATTCGTCCAAGCTCCAACCCCTTTTCTAGTCCAATACTGCTTGTTCGTAAGAAAGACGGGAGCTGGCGTTTTTGTGTTGACTATAGGGAGTAAACAAAGCCACAATTCCAGATAAATACCAAATTCCCGTAGTTTACGAGCTGCTTGATGAATTGAATAGTGCGTGCTTCTCCAAAATTGATTTGTGATCAAGTTATCACCAAATCAGGGTCACAGACTCCGACATTCCCAAAACAGCCTTTCGAACACATTCTGGTCACTATGAATTCATGGTGATGTCATTTGGGCTTACGAATGTTCCTGCCACTTTTCAAGCCACCATGAACGATGTGTTTTGTCCTTACCTTCGAAAATTTATCTTGGTCTTCTTCAATAATATTCTCATATACAGCCGCACTTGGGATGATCATTTGAAACATCTAGACACAGCCTTACAGACTCTAGCAACCAACCATCTACTGGCCAATAGAAAAAAATGCTAATTTGGAAGAAGAAACATTGAATATTTGGGCCGTGCCGGGGATGGGGTGAAGATGGATCCAGCCAAGATATCCTACATATTAAACTGGCCGACTCCTCATTCTTTAAAAGAAGTACGTGCCTTCTTGGGATTAACTGGCTACTATAGAAGATTCATTCGTGACTTTGGGAAGATGGCACGTCCTCTCACAGATTTGTTAAAGGGAGACGGAAGCACAAATTTGAATGGTCGAGGGAGGCCCATAGTGCCTTCGAAGTGTTGCAATCAGCAATGGTTCAAGCCCCAGTGTTAGCCATGCCAGATTTCACTCAACCATTTGTCATTGAATGTGATGCTTCAGGAAGAGGCGTAGGAGCGGTCCTTCTACAAAATGGGAGACCTATTGCCTTCTTTAGTAAAGCCATTTCGGAAAGGTCCCTATCCAAATCAGCTTATGAGAAAAAGCTGATGGCGCTTGTTCTAGCTATCCAACATTGGCATCCGTATTTAATAGGGAGACTTCGTGGTAAGAACAGACCAAAAGAGCATGAAGTTTTTGTTAGAACAGAAGATTACAACTCCTGCACAGCAAAATTGGCTGTCCAAACTATTGGGGTATGATTTCCAAGTGAAGTACAAGCCGGGATACTCAAATAGGGTAGCTGATGGTCTATCGCGGCTGCAGGAAGAGACTGACTGTGCTGCAGTAACATGGCAGCTGTGGGAGGACTAGAGGCAAATAAATGAGGAAATCGACAATGACGCAAGGCTGTCCACTCTGAAACAGGAGCTGAAACGCGATCCCAGCTACAGACCCCCATATACCTTGGTGAATGAGACACTACTACACAATAATAGAGTGGTGATTCCAGAAAATTCAAAGTGGATTCCTACTCTATTAGCTGAATTCCATGAAACTCCTGGGGCAGGACATGCGGGCGCCTTGAAAACTTATAAGCGACTGGCTGCAAACTTGTATTGGAAGGGGACGATAAAGTCCGTCCTAATGTACATGGCACCTTGTCTTGTGTGTCAATGACAAAAATATGAAGTTCGATCACCAGCGAGACTTCTACAGCCTTTGCCTATCCCAACAATGGTCTCGGAGGATATCTCAATGGATTTTATCAACGGACTTTCTCGCTCCCAAGGGAAGGATTGTATCTTGGTTGTGGTTGATCGATTCTCAAAATATGGCCACTTTGTGGGGCTGAGGCATCCCTTTACAGCTAAGATGATTGCAGAACCTTTTGTGAAAGAAGTAGTAAGGCTACATGGAGTTCCTCGCACCATTGTGAGCGATTGAGATCCCATCTTCTTAAGCAATTTTTGGGCTGAAATGACTCGATTGCAAGGCACAAAATTGAAGATGAGCAGCGCCTATCACCCTGAAACGGATGGACAAACAGAAATTCTGAATAAAACAATTGAAACCTACTTGCGTTGCTTCACTTCTGAGCAGCCTGCATGTTGGCACACCTAGCTTCCTTGGGCAGAATTCAGCTACAATACTAGTTACCACATATCCGCTAGGATGACACCTTTTCAAAGTGGTATACGGTCGACCTCCTCCTACAGTGTATCGATTCCTGTCGGGTGAAACAAGAGTCGAAGCTGTGGCAAAAGAGCTCTCAGATAAAGATGAAATGTTAAAACAACTTCAGTACAACCTAAGAAGGGCGTAACAACAGATGGTGAAGTTCGCCAATCTTCATAGACGACATGTGGAGTACAACATTGGTGACTTAGTCTTCCTTAAATTACGACCGTACGGACAAATGTCAGTCCGTCACACAACCAATGCCAAATTAGCCGCTAAGTACTATGGACCATTCCCTATTGTGCAAAAGATAGGACCGGTTGCTTACAAGCTCAAGCTACCCGAAGGCTCTCGAATCCATCCCATTTTCCACGTTTCACTATTAAAGAAGATGATTGGTCACCATACCCCAGAGCCAGTTTTACCTAAAGGGTTAAAGGATGATGCACCATCCTATAAGCCTGCTAAAATGTTGGACGAAAGGCTGACCACAAAAGAGGGCCATCCCACTCGTGAATTATTGATCCGCTGGGAGAGTGGTACCAAAGAGGATGCTACATGGCTCAGTCTTTCTGACTTTCTAGCTCAATTTCCGAACTACAGCCTTGAGGACAAGGCTGATTTTTCAGCAGGGGGCAATGTCAGGAAAGAGGCTGCTAAGGATCAGTTGCTCAATGCAGAGGCAGCTCGAGTATTTTCTGGAGAGGAACCGAATGACAGACAAACATCCACAAGGGTCCAAGTGGAAGATGAGGTGGCAACAAATATGCCAGAGATTGCTGAGGTGGAGCCTAAAGGACTGAAGGTCTATCACCGCAGAAGCAAGAAGGATCAGACGGTTCCATAACCACTTGAGAATCTAGATTAGTTATGGCAAATGAGAGGCATGTGGGGAGAGAATATAGAGGAGAGGAATGCAGTAAGGGAAGGGGGAAATTTTCTGATTGTAATTGGGCAGCTTTAGGCTGAGGGTGGAGCTTAGGCTCTGCAACCGATAGTTTGTAACAGAGTTTATTGATTGAATGAAATCCAGAGTATTGTTTCTTCTTTAAATTTCTTCTCTTAACTCTCTCTCTCTCTCTCACTAATTTGGGAAACTGAGACGTAACAGTGTGTGTGTGTGTGTGTGTGTGTGTGTGTTAACTGCATGTATGTTTGCGCATCCAACCTCATGCTTGTATGTGTTAGAGAGAGAGAGAGAGGAGTAAACCTTGTAATCATAAAGGTCACTGCCACCATAGCCACTGCTCTCACTTAGTTTCCCACTAAGGATGCGTTCACGGTCATCATCTGTTTCAGGATCAACCTCATTCTCAGCATCATGATAGCCAGTATGCTTCATATCAAGATTTTCATCATCAGTTGATTCTTCAGTCCCACTATTTTCAATTTGGGAATCAGCAGAGATTGAACACCTGTGTAGATTGTCGTCCTGAAAATATTGAAAATATAGAACGAAGAAGGAAAAAAATATATCACAGCAAAGATCCATCATGAAAGCAATAAATACCACCATGCTGTTAAGGATTTATGAAATAGTCCTTCAACATCGTATGCAATGCAGTTAGAAGAGCAACTAAAACATGGAACAATCGACATGAGTATGCTATTATCAACATATTAGCTACATTAATTCCATGAACACTAGGCTTCATGAACACAAGCAAGCATATTTTAGCAGCAGCTATTGGTTATTAAGTTGATTCAACACCCATTCATCTACATTTGGAGTCTCTTCCATCTTGGTTAACCTTACCATCAAGAGTTTTTGTATATATAGTAAATCAATTTTAAATTATGCAGCTTCTTTCCTTAATTAATTTTTGGCTATTAATTACAATATGTATACACATAAATAAATAAATAAATAAAATCTGTAATTACGAAAGATTAGAAGCGCCCTACCTAGTATGTTCCTTACCAATTCTCAAACTACTTAGCAGTGAGTCTTGGAATTATAAATAAATATTTTGCATGTCTAATAAGTTAGTGAACTTGGGATTTTATTTTATATCAAGCATGATATATTCACTTCCGCCCTACCATAAAAGAACCTTCCAGTAGCACATCCCGCATTGCTTGATCCAAAAGATCATTACTATATTTGAATGCTCAATGTTTTACTCTTGTTGCAGTAGACTTGGAGAAAGTTGAATATTTTGAGAGGCTCCATAATATCAATGATAGATTCCATGCTTTTAAAACTCACTACTGGAAAATGGAATTGCTAAAGCTAGACCTATCAATCAGAAACTGTTTTGCTTCACTTTATAACCATATGATTAGTACTCTATAAGCTTTCTGGTATAAAATATCATCTCCTCTGGATTCATAAAGAGTTCCAAAATTACCTGGACTTTTAACCTAAGGACTTTAATATATCCTGATTTTATGCTAAATAACCTGTAAAATTTTGATAGGATTTATAGTAATTTTTTCCCCAGAACATTACCTTAAAATGCTACTCAATAGGTTTCATATCGCACAACTTTTGGATGCATAGATTTTGAATGTTAGCGAAGGATAGTTGAATGAGCCTTGAGCAAAGGAAAGTGATGGGCCAATTCATTGGGCCATTTTCAAGTCATTTTTGCTCATTTTCCAGTCAGAACATGGATTGGTTAGAAGTGCATAACTTAGGCCATACTACTTGGATTAAAGCTAGATTCCTTTCAAAAATTTGATTAAATTAGAAACCTTTCAAAATAAGAAAGTTTATGATAGAAAAACAAAGACTTGCCAGAATAGTTTTATTTCAAGAAATTCCACCCACTCATAAGAAATTTCTTTTTAGCGTCATATCTTGCAGAATTCTTGGTATGGTGGTGTTGATTCGTCAATTATCCAACATGTTTCGTTATGAATTTTTGTCAATCTGCTCATTTATTTAATTCTAGGACATTTTGGTTAGAGGATTTTAAATTTTTTTCATTCTGCAATTATCATAATCTCAAATAACACATTAGCTAAATCAATTAAATTGTTAAATTTCTTCAAGCTCTTTGGGAAACGATATTCACTCATCACTGCATTACTCAAATGACAAGTGCATTCGCTAGTGTTTCTAGGCCACATCGTGTACTCACAAGATGAGGAAAATTTGGATTTAAGATAATTTGACCTTCACTCAGACAAATGATACACTTAGATTACATGGCACTTAAGAGGGGAGGGATCCTTTTCCTTTTAAATTTATTTGGAACAATGTTCCCCCACCCCCAAGAATACCCTTTTTGCATGGAAGGCGTCTTGGGAAAGATTCCAACTCAAGACAAACACCAAAGGAGAGGTTTGGTTTTTGTGAATAAATATGTGCTATATAAAAGAGAGCTCGAATCTGGAAATCACTTGTCACTTCATTGCATAAGGACTCAATCCTTGTGAGGAACACTTCTCTGTTTTACAATTATGTTGGGTGAATTCAAAATTGTAGGAAGTGCACTATGAGCTTGGAGTTGTACGATGATTTGTATAGCAAAGAGCAGAGTTGTCATGATACTTCCTCTAACTATGAGTTTTGGTTGGTTTGGTGGAAAATGCAAAGAAGAATCTTTGAGAGAGTGCAAGATTCCTTGAAAACTAGTATGGTTAATTTTGCCAAGTGCACTTTTGGTCCACTTCAAATCTTTTTGTAAAATGCTGTTGATTCATAATTTCTCTTTCATGATAGACGCATATGTGAGCACCTCCTTCATGTTACATTGTGTGTTTTTGTACTTATTTCATTGTAAAATTATTCTCTGTATATAAAGAGAAAACATGTGAGTTAACTTTTTTCTTGTATCACTGACAAAGCCCTTACATTAACCCTAAACATGGGACAACACACAACACAACATGGGAAAGAAAAGGTGAATTTACAAATTCAAAAAAATTTCACTATCTTTATTTACAACATATCAGGTGTGTCCTACGACGTGTCCAACCATGACATGAACATGGGTCATTTCAAAAATTGTCAATGCGATATATTGGCTAGTAATTCATTTGAGAATTATAAAAAGTTAACACTTATTTAACTGGAAATCCCTCCAACTTTTTTTTTCTTTTGATAGAAGAACTTCCTCCTACTTTAATTTTTAATCATCTTTTCTACCTTACTAGCAAATTACAACAGAACAGTGTCCCGTGAAAACAGACTCCTTCAAGAACACACACAAAACAAACTACAAATTTTCTAAAAAGAATAAATTGAATAAATTAAAAAGGAAAGGAAATGAAAAGCAGAATATATAAAATTAACATTAAACTTCGTATAGCTAATCGTAAATTCTAACAATATTTAACGATTTCGTCACATCGACAATACAATCATAGCAAATAAACAATTTTTAAAGCACAAACATGACAAAATTATAATATGCACTCAACAAGCGAATAATAGATAAATAAAGACAAGATGACAACCATGCCAACAACTATGTAAAGTATCTCTTGCATGCCATGGAAGGACACAAAAGAAGTCTTATGAATGTGACAGAATAACAACTGGACACACCAAGTGGTGTATAGGACACTCAGCTAGCATCCGAACTAGAAACAGGCTATTCATAGCGTTCCAAATAGTATAGTGATTGTACAACACTAGATAGGAAACCAAAAATTGTGGGTGCTTCATTAACCATACAAGACCATCCCAAAAAGAAGGATAAAACTTACATTAAAAATATTTTCGTACTCCTCCAAGAGAGTTGTTATAATAGCTTGGGCATTATTTGCGGCATTTGCAGCAGCAAGAAGCTGCGCAGAATTATCACCATTCATATCCATGTCATCTTCCAACTCACATTCCCCAGCTAATAGTGGTCGTAATAGCAAGGGAGCCATACAAGCGGCAACAGCAGATGGCATCATCCGATTCTCAGATGCATGCTGAGATATTGTGTGCATCATCTTGAGAATTCTGTAAAAGACAACAAGAAAAAATTCTTAAATGGATTAACGGTTAGTAAACTGAGAGGTAAGGAAATCACATGAACAAGCATTGAACTCCAATCTAACAATGATCATTCTAACTCTAAATTAATCAAAAAGGAACCAAAGGATCTTAGGAGTGAGAGCAAAGTTGTTATACTAGAGTATTGCTCCATTTATTGCCCCCCCCCAAAAAAAAAAGCCAATATTTGGAGGTAAAGATAGTGTTGCTCAAAATTTTGAACTTTTAATTACCCTGTAAGATTGCAATAACACTCGCTATTATTTAAACCTAAGATGTCACTGAAGAAAGGTTCAAAAGCCTTTATTATAGGCACAAACCCTACAATAGAACAAACTCTTTATATAACATCTAATGATGCCAATAACTAAGGCAATGGACTATGGCATGAAACTCTTAATTATAATTATAAGTTTTTTCTTTTTATTTTGGGATGTCATTAAGCTTCTCACTAAAGAGTGCAACAAGATGACCCTCCTTTTGACTCAATACACCACCTATGATAACTCCAAAAGCATCACACCACACCTCAAAACACATTAGATAAATCTAGCAATCTCAAAATCGGAGCATGCCACGGCTTATCTTTTACCTCCTAAAAAGCTTTACTAGTAGTGCTAATTCATGCGAACTCGCCTTTCGTAAGACAATTAGTTATAGGAGCTATAATCGTATTAAAAACTATAATAAACCTCTTATAAGAAGTAGCTAGTCCACCAGAGCTCCTAACTTCATGAATGTTAAAAGGTTCTTGCCACTGTCTAGTAGGGCCCAACTTTTGTGTGAGTCAACTGCAACACCATCCCCAAAAGCGACAAATCAAAAGATCAACACTTGAACTCATGAAAGGGCAAATCTTCAAGTTTCTGATAAGGGGGAATCTCCAGCACTTGATGAAAACGAACAAAGTAATCTTTCTTAGACTCACTATGAATGAGAATAATCACGGAGATGCACAACCAATACCTACACTCAAAGGACGCAATACCCATGTGTGATGATTCTTATGAATGTACTAGGTGCATTAGTCAATCCAAATGACACAATCAACCACTTGCCTAATTCATTTTTTTACTTAAATACAGTCTTCCATTCAGCACACTCCTCACAAAAGAAACCCTTAAGCAACAACCCTTCAACTTGTCATCTCAACACTTGACTCAGCAACATCCATGTTACCATGACAGAGTTTCAAAAGGATGAACTAGCAACACGATCAATGTCATGTTGTACATCCCTAAGTGATGGCAACTCATCAAGTAACTCTTGCATCAGTAAAATCAGCCAGCACTCGACTAACTGCTGTTGGACTTTCACTGATTGAAGGCTTCTCTAAACACCTATGACCGACAATTATAGTGGTCTTATTCACCCAACTTAGCTTGAAAGGTTGTGGATGACACTCAGGTTTCACATCTAACGTAGGCACAGCAAAGCTATAAATAACATTCATAAAACTACCACTATCAATTATAAGCTTACAATTCTTGTAATCAATTCTGATATAGGGGTTATGGTGTTGTGTCTCCAATGATCCTTTATAGAAGTTGCTAGATAACACCTCATCACAATCATAAAAGTATGTTCTATTCCTTCCTGGGCATGACCCACCACCCCTTAAGTAAAAAGAAACAAAGGATGAGAACATGCAAACAGAAAGTAGTGGAAAGAAAGAAGACCGGCAGAGATGAAGATACAATTAATCAATTCATAATGGTAATCAATAACCTGAGTTAAAATAAACACTAGTCAACTCCAAATGGCATCAAATAATAATATGTTCTACAGCCATTTCTCCTTGCCTAGAAAGGCTGCTGTGGAGAGTCACTCTTAGTCATGCAAGGCAAAATCCAAAAACAAGGTAATGCAGAATAAGATTACATAAACACATGAATTTGGCCAGAAGAATAGGCAAGCTACACATGCAAATGAACTTGCAACCATAACAAACTCATGAACATCCCAATAACTTTAGAAGTTTTTAAGAAATACTTGCACTTCATTTTCACATTAGGCAAGACAAATCAAATGTCAATGAAAATATTTATTAAGATTGCATTTAATAACTTCAATTTGGATTTATATATTGATTTCAAATATCATATTTTGAAATATCAGAATTTAAAATATCTTGGATACATAATATAACAATATCAAGATTCAAAATTTTGAAATCAAATTGCATTTATATTTCAAGTCAGTAAAAGTTATAATTTAAACACTGTACTAAACAATGTTGAAGACTTGAAAGAGAGACATAAGGATAATATAGTTGAATATATGTTTACATTTAGAAAAATTTTTTAAAAAAAAAAAGGTCTAAAGTGAGATAAAGAGTTCAAATTTTAATTATATTCCATAAATAGAAAACAAAACTCTGAAAAGTAGAACATTTTTAGAGAGACAATTGAAAATTCGAATATATTCAAAATAAAGAAAGAGAGAAATAGAAAAAAAAAATCCAAAAATAAGGGAGAGAGGAAAAAGAAAAAAAAAAATTGAAGTGAGACATGCTTGTTTGAAGTTTGTGGCAATGTATGGGGAAGCACAAGGAACCTTGGAGTTAGAAGAAAGAATGATGCACAATAGATTTGAAGATATGCACCACTGGCTATTCTTTGGTGTATTTGGGGAGAACAAAATACAAGAATTTACAGAAATCCAATTATTGATCCCTCTCTTCTTTGGAACAAGATTGTCTTTTAAACTTTTTTGTGGTTTCAGTGCATCTGGAGTCTTTAATGAGTATAGATCAGAAGACTTGAAGAGAGATTGGAGAGCAATGTTGCATTAGCTTGTTGGCCTTTTCTTTTGTAATTTTGCTCCTGAGGATTTCATATCTTTTGGGGTTCTTGTACGTTCTTTTCGCCTTTAATATATATTTCTTTTTCTATCAAAAAACTGAATTATTTCTATGATGAGAGATAAAGAGATAGAAAAAATTATTTTTTTTTTTTAAGAGAGTGGACTAAAGTGAGATATTTATTCATAATCTGCAATTATAATTATTATAACTTGATTGTAAGTCTCAAAAGTTAAATATTGAAAATGTTCAAAATAGGATTTCAAATGGCACCTTAATTTGAAATACCTTAATTTTGACATCTCAGATTTAGGCAAAGATTTAATTTCTCTTAAAATAAAGCATCCAAAGAAAACATTTATACTTAGCACCCCAAATCCAAGTTGATGGGTGGAAATTTGGCCAACATTCAATTCCCAAACAATACATGATAGTACAGACATGTGGCTCAGGATGTGTTGTCCCCACTCGCATACTAATTCCATATGTTTCCCCGGATGTTGTCTTTTCTCGGCTCTAGAATTTATAATTGTAAAAGCACCTTCAACCTCTTGTTCTACATTCCTCACACTTTCTTTCCACATTCACAATATTCCTCACGGTACATACATGTCAAAGATTACCTATTGAATAATTTCAAACTTCAATAACTTCTTTTGACTTCATAAAATCAGTACCTTAAAAAATAAAATGGGCAAGGAGGTACCTTTGTAACAGACGACGATTTGGTTCAGGAAACGTCTCTAATATTGCAGAGCGCATGGAACTAATCCGAGCATCCCTCCGGTCAATTTCTAATTTAGTCCATCAAGTTAAAGAAATGAATCCATAGTTATGCTTTACAACATTCAATCAATCAATCAGCAAAATAAATATATAACATAAGAAAGTACAGATGGCATACAAATCAGCAAAATAGACAAGAGAGCACATTTAAATTTCAAAGGAAATAAAGGAAAACTAGAACTATGCTACAGTTCTCAACATAAAAAGAGACTATACTTTCTTTTACAGCAACAATTTTCAGTAAATGTTCATAGTAACATGCATAATCCCATAAGCATTAGCAATTCCAAGATATAAGGCATAGACAAGAACATTATGTTGCAGAATCAAGTGTTCTCTTTTAAATAGAAAAAACAACTGTATTAAATGTAATAGAAAAGATATAAAAACTCAAAAGAAGACATCCACAGTAGCAAGTGAAGAAAAAAGGAGATAAAGACAAGTAGAAGATCACTCCTAGGGCATAGAAGAAGCAACACACTGATTCCTTAAAATTTTAGCAATCCACTCCCTCCAAACAGTGCAAGGAAAACCCACGACAATACATCTTTAAAGTGTAGAAGCATCTTTCTCCCCTCCAAAGCCTTTAAATCTAGTCAGGAAACAAATCGGAGAAGTTTCTATGACAAACTGACTCATTGTCACACAAAGCAAAGAGGCGATTCCACATCTTTCGAGGAAGAGAACAATAAAAAATGAGGTCTTTAGCTTTAGAATTCTCGTAACACATGCCATAAACATCTGGACAGATAAGTTTAAAAGGCTTCCTTTTTTCACGAATGATTTGTATTGATCTTATAAGCACCATAAACCACGTAAAAGTCTTTAGCTTTGGCAGAAACCTTTACCTTTCAAATGAAATTCGTTCAAGGAAAAGGAGGGCTACAAGGAAGGCAAATAAGATGATGAACGAGAGATTTGCAAGACCAAACATCCAAAATATCAAGATTTCAAAACTTAGGAGAACTGTAAGAAGGTTCATATCATTGTACCTAGGAAATTTGGGATGAAACTCTATAACTTCTGTGTCATAGAGATTTCTTAAGAAATGAAAATTCCAAGGGCCCAAGTACCCCTCCCAATTATAAAAACATTTGATAAGTGTCAAATTAACCATAGACAGTTCAGAGAGTCAAGGGAAGGTGATGGGCATGGGAGAGTCCCCAACCAAAGAGGGATTGGATTTGTCCTAGGAGTCTCCTTAATTTGTTCCTTACAAGCTTCGGAGGTTTTTTTCTTTTTTTTTTTTGGCTGGGGGGATGTTCATTTGCTTTGAAGGTGTGCTATTCTAACCATTCAGTGGTGCATTTGGAAAGAATAGAATGCAAGAAATTTTACAAGCCAATTAATTTGACCCTTCTCTTGTTTGGGATAAGATTGTTGTTTATATTTTTTCTTTCATTTTTTGCATCCTATCATGGATAGACTTGCTACAAAGTTAGATGGATCGCCTTTCTCTCTTTAGGTGGGCTTGTTGTCGTTATCATTGTGTCTCCATCTAATATTTCACTATATATACTTTCCCTTTTTAAAATTTCCATTATGTTGACCAAGAAAATTGAGAAGTTGATTAGAGACTTTCTTTGGAAGAGAACTGGGTTGGCTAAAAGGGATAATTTAGAAAATCGAGAACACGTGCAAAATCCTTGCAAGGTGGTTTCAGTATTGATAATTTATTATCCAAAACATATCTCTTTTAAGCTAATCTATTTCTCTGGCTAAAAGGGATCATTTCTCTACCCTACTTCAGTTACTTTTTGTGTCACTATTAGTTGAGAGTCCAAAAGTTGGTTTCAAGATTTCTACTGATTAAGGTAGAGAGATCCTCTCTCTCCTTTCCTCTTCACCCTTGAAATGAACCCCTTGCCCACATCAATCAAGAGAGGTTTTCGAACCAACTCTTTTTGTTGGTCTTAGGGTGGGACATCATATGTTTCACATTTTTAGTTTGTGGATGACACAAGAGAATAGTGATGATATTAAGGATATGATCACCCTTTCTGATATCTTTGAGAGAGTTTTGGGTCTTAATATAAATATAGTCAAAAGTGAACTTCTTGTCAAACTCTTGACAACTTGCTTGCCATTATCAACTCTTAGAAAAGCAGGTGACCTATGATTTATTTCGGAGTTCCTTTGGGAGAAAATCCCAAAAGTTTTCATTTTTTGCATCCTATCATGAACATACAAGGTTAGATGGGAGAAGAGGTGCTTTTCTCTCTTTAGGTGGCGTGTTGCCCTGTCCATGCGTCTTTATGTAACAGTCATCTATATTTTCTTTTCCTTGTTAAAATTCGCATTGGGGTGGCCGAGAAGATTGAGGAGTTGATTAGAGACTTTCTTTGGATGGAAATTGGATTGGCTAAAAGGGATCATTTAGTAAATCAGGAACATGTGCCCAATCCTATAGGGTGGTTTCTGCCTCGATAATTTAGTGTCCAAAAACATTTCTCAGTTAAGCAAATCTCTTTGAAGATTACCCTTAGATCCATTTCTTTATAGCTTAATGTTATCAAGAGCAAGTTTAGTCTTCGACATGATAGATGGGATACTTCTGCTACAGTGAGAGCTTCTCATTGTGACCTTGGGTAATTAGTCTAACTATTATATTAAATTTTTCTTCCTCTAGCATCTTTCAAAGTGGGTGATGATTCTTGTGTTCCCTTTTAGGAGGATTCTTAGTTTATGGACTCCGTTTTTCTCGATATTATTAGTTGTTGTGCTCAACTCCACTCTTACAAAAAAAATTTTATATTTGGGCAAATATTCAATATCCTAAAATTTTCATTTCTTAAGAAACCAAAATAATTTAAAGTTTTCTTCCCTGATTTCACTGCTACAATGAAACAAACTTCTCATAATGATATGATGGTAGAATTTGGAATTTTTCTAGCAAATCTCTTTTTCATTGTCTTATTTCTTCGCCTTCCACACCCTTCTTTTTCACTTAATCAATTTTATTTGGAAGATAAATATTCCTAGCAAAGTTAAGATTGTACTTGGTAAAGGTGCTTAACAAACTAAATACAAATGATTTGCTACACAAGAGGAGACCTCAGGTCATATTTGACTAATAATGATGATTATTTTTTTCTTGACTTGATAAATCTTCTTATAAAACCATGGTAACTCATATTAATGGTGCTACTTGTCCTGTTGTTGGTAACAGCAGTACTTTCCAGTATCACTTACTTTTTAATGCATGACCAAGTTTCACTTCAGTCGATTGACCAAGTTTGGTAACCCTTTTCCCCCACCAATTGTATTTTCCAAGATCTAAGCAAGAAGAGCACAACTGATGATGGTTGTGAGAAGTGGGGCCTCTATTATCTAAATTTAAAGTCCCATTTTGATCTTTGGGCTCTTCAATTTGCGACATCTCCACGTCAATGGCGCTAATGTTTTAGTTATCATCTACGAAGGCAGTACAGTGTCTGTACCCATCACTTCAATCTGTTTCACAGTTAGAATGTGAAATTGTGAGTCATGCAAGCATGAAATGATATCTCTTCGATCTAGAGGAAATAATTGTCTGTATAGTCCATAGGGTTCCTTTGGACATTTGGATAGACTTTTGCTATTTGTTATCTTTTCTGGCAACAATTAAAGAAATGATAGTTGTACTTATTAAAAATTGTTCAGAGCTACTTTAAGGAGTAGCAATGACTAGTAATGTAATGAGTTAATACTATAAGGAGAGGGATAATCAAAAGTTGGGTTTATTCCCCCCTACATTCTCTCTTTCCGAATATTCTCTATTATACTACTCTCTGAAACTGTAAACATTACTGTTCACTGTTGGACATCCTCATACAAGTGGAATATAGAATCTCCTCCTCGTCAAGTTTTAATTCATTTCTACCCAAGCAGGATAAAAAAGGATAAATTGCTGCAGACGAGAAAAGTACAAACAGATAGGATGCATGAACAGGTAACAGTATGATAGTCCAACAATGAATTAAATGTTTGCAATGGAAAAAATGATGATAAAACCAACTTACTACAGGCTTCCAGCAAAGCAGTGCAGCAGGATGCAGGCACCGGAGACGATGGAAGTTCCCGAAGAACATGCTAAAAAATAAAACAGATCTAGTGAACATCCTCTAGTTGCATGGAAACTTCAAATTATCTATAATTTGCAATGGACATCCACATCAGAGTATCATACCTTAACACAGTCACCAACCACGTGAGCATCCTCATCAGAACCAAATTCAGTCTTCCCTATAAAAAGGAAGGGTGGCCTCAGTTTCCAGTTCAAGTACACATTGATTTTATGAGAACAAATAACAAGTTAAACATCCAAAAATGAATAAGTGATGACCATATCAATATATTGATAATACTCAAAATGGTGATCACAAGGCTCAGAAAAATATAACCTTGTTCATACTCTTGTACTCTGCAAGCAACCTCCTCAACATCTGCAGACTGTCTCAATATCCCTTCCACTTTAGTTCCTGATCAGAATCCAACCAACGCATCAGATAAAGATGGAACAGAAGGGAAATGAGGGCCGACTAATTACTTGCAAAATAACAAAAATCAAATCTACAGTCAGAAAAAATTATTAAAAAAATGGTTCATAAATTGGACACAAGAATTTGACAAAATATTTTTGAAAGCATAGAAGGGAAGATGAGGATGAAGCTCTATTATTCAAAGAATAACACAAAAATAAGAGGACCGGAGAATCCTTAGACCATCCTTAACTTACAAACACCGTCCTAGTTAAGCAAATAATCCTTCGTCTCTGAGAGAGGATCAAGCCACCAGAGATAATGGATTCAAATACTCCAAAGAATCTGCCACTTTAGAAAGGATCTTGGAAAGAGATAAGAAATACAAAAAGACGGGACAGAGTAAGAGTAAAGTGACCTCTTAAAATAAAGAAGCTCCCTTCCAACCACAATCTCTTGGAAACCTCTTAAAGCAACAAGACCAACAATTATTTAAAATAAGACTGCCTTCCAAAAGAACCCCCAAATAAGAGATGGGCCAACAGGCATTATCAACCGTGCTAAAGAGACCCACTCATCTAGATCCATTTCTGGAGCATTCAAACAAGGATATTGTTTCTAAAAAATATTTTAGTACAAGAGATCCTCTAGAAACTACACATCACCTTAAAAAACACTACCAAGTGCAGCTCTATCATGTGAGAAAAAAAGAATAGCATCAGCTGCAAATTGAAAGTTAGAGATCACAGTACTCTCATTCCTACCCTTAAACCGAAGAAAGGCTTCTAGAAGAGCCATGATCTAGAAATCTACTCAAGACACCTAGAATGAAGTATATAAAAACAAAAGGGATCACCCCTTGTAAGCCCCTAACTTTAAAACAAGCGTTAGGTTCATTGTTTATGGTATCTAGGAATACAAGTAAAAACAACCCCTAATCGAACGGCTCTATCTACCCCAAATCTTTATCCAAAATCCAATTCAGAAAATCACAATTCTACCAGTGGCTTTCTCAAAATCAAGTTTGGGACAGATCCCTCTTCTAGCACCCTCAATGACCTCATTCGCAACCAAAACCGAATCCAGAATTCATGTTTTCACCTATTACGTCAATATTGTTAAACTTCTGAAAAACCCAAAAAAAAAAAAAAAAATCACCCTCAAAGGCCGTACCTTGATCTGTACCAAAAGACTGCCACCCTAGTCCCCTCTAGCCGGAAAGATCTCACGAACCAAGACCCCTATCTCTAGAAATAGGAGACCAGTTCAGAATAGACGATCACTGGTGTGACAAAAGTAGAAGTGATAACAACTGCCTCACCATAACCCAAAATAAATAATTCAATTATAATTCTTTTTCCCCTCACACTCACCACCTTATGGGAAGAGCCAGTGTTAGATTAACCCTATCTAACCCATTTAAATTTTCTACTCCCAACCCACACATACTTCAAGCAAAATTATTGCTAGATAATTCCTAAATGCGATGTTTGGATTGAAGGATTTTTAAGTGGGGTTGGATTTCAAAATGAAGGAAATAAGATCTACTAGTATTTTGAAATACCCTGTTAGTGAAGTAATCTGCTTGGATAATTCTTATACATGACCAAACTTTGACAGAAAATTGGGAGCTTCTTGTTTGGATTCAAGAGGTCTAGAAGGGAAAAAGGATGCTCGCCTGCTCTTTTGAGATTTGCATTTGTGTCTATTTCTCAGAGTATTTGACGGAGTAAATGCCAGAATCTTCAAAAATCAACTACCAATTATTATCTTCTATGGGATAAGATTGTATATTTCATACCTCTCCACAGGCTGATGCCCCTGGAATCCACAAACATTATGGCTTAAAGAGTTGAGAAGAGATTGGAGATTAGCTATTCTTTTGTTTATGCATTTTTTTTTTTTTTTTTTTTTTGATCTTTGAGGATTTCTCCTCTTTGGAATTTTTGTACTGTTAATTTTTCTATCAAAAAGAGTGCAACAGAAGTTATACATGTTCGAAAGAGAAAACATATTTTTAGGAGAAAAGAAGGCAGCCAAAATTGGCTTGGCAATCCACATCTTTTAGTTCTCACAAAGAAATCGAATACATCAGTTTCAAGTCTAACCAAACTTCTCAAGAAACTGAAGAGCTTTTTCCAGGAAAGATGGGCCTCCATCTATATCTTCTAGAGCAAGCAAAATTGGCCGTCCGACAACCATAGATTTAACAGGACGCTTATCCCTCCCTGGATGCAAAACAAAAATCAGGTAAAGAATCAGCAATGGGGAACTGTGTTAGCTGTTTATAAGCGTGAAAAGGATACCTAGAACAAATATATTTTATATGAGACACGAAGAAAACAAAAGGGAAAATAAATATGGTAATGAAGTACAGACAATGATTAAAAGACCCTTCAATTGCATCATTTGTATCATTACGAAAAATTCCATGTCCCATCGCCAGTGCTGCACTAGGTGCTTGTGCAAGAGAATGCTCCAAGGCTGTCTTCCACTCAAACAAATCTTCAGATGATTCAGCCTGTGATATCAAACAAGTAAACAAAATTCTAAGACTACAAACCACTCTTCCAGAGGATGCCAAAAGAAAGAAAGAAAAAAGAAAGAAAAGAAAAGAAAAGAAAATGCAGATAGGCATTAAGAACCTTAAGTGTAAATGCCCGCCCATCACGTCCATCAGGAAAGAGTACAGTTAACAGCTTTTTATCTTCTCTTACAACAACACTGCTAATGTAAGAACCAAAGACAAGCCAGACAGATATTAATATTCGACACTCTAGGGCTTGAGTAACCGGAATAAGGAGGTACTAAGTAATGTAAGTAAAGAAAAGCAAGCTTTATTGAAGAACGAGTCCGCTGGATGAATTAAAAGATACTTTAATGAGAAGAAAAACATGGGGGAGAAGATAGATAAAGAATTTTATGTTACTGGAATATTCGGCATGTAAAATCTAGAAATTACTTGCTCCTCCTTAGCAACGGGACAAAAGTAGAATCAAATGATCAGTTTATTCATTATTGTTTTGGAACATAATACAAATATCATGAGAAAAAAGCTTCGAAAGTTCTTCATTACAAAAGAACATTTAGGTAATTTTATAATGAAACAATGACTGGAATTCCATGACTTTACAAGGAACCATAATTTTACAAATGAAATTACCAAGATGAAGTATATGAGAATTTGAGGGATGAATAAGATGATCAAACAAGGATATATAAGAGAAGTTCCACAGCTATTAAAGTTTTTAACTAATAGATAAAGAGGGATGAACGCCTTGCAATAACATAATCAAAGAAATGAGATCCTGATTTTCCCTTACAATGAAAATTCCAAGAAATAAAAGTTCCCCCAAGCTTAGTAATCAGTATAGGAAAGAATTTCCATCCAAAATTTTCAAATCCTAGTGTCCCATAGGGTTATAAACATCCTTTCCAGAGTATATATTTCAGAACTACAAAAAGGATCCCCAGACACTACATTGATTTCATCTTCCCAGACACTACATTGATTTCATCTTACCTCCCAGAGTTGTTTAAATCAATGCCACCCAAAGTTAAATTTACTTCACCACCACGCTGTGGAAGTGCACTCTGCATAACAAAATAAATAAAAATAAATAAATGAACAAATGCATCTATTTGACAAGCTTCATTATTCTCTAAATCCAAATATGCATAAATTTTCATTAAATCACACAAAAAGCACCTTAAATACCATACACAAGCAAGTGTCAACTCAGAAACAATTATCATTTAACAGAAGCGACCACTATGTAATCACAACTCATAACTATTGAACTGCTATTAACCAAGAACTATTCAAAAATCATGTCATAAATGTTTAGCAACCCTGTTACCTAGGTAAAAGAAAAAACAAATACTACTTTGGTAGGTTATTGAGATGCAAAGATTTACATAGTGATAATTATTTTCTGGCCAGAGAGCTGCCATTTATTTATATGACAAGTTTATCACTAGTTGAATAGGATTCTTAAGATCCCCAACCTTAACAAAATAAACTTGTGGGCCACTTCTTCCGGTTGTCCCCAAAAATTTATATGTGAATGCTTTGATCTTTGTTAACTAACAAGAATGAGACACTAAAAAAGACAGAAGATACACCAAAAATTTAGATACATTCCTCTCAATATAACCTAGATGGTGGTATGCTATAGATGGGGAGGATTCAGAAACCTTGTAATGTGGATGTAGGCTTTCATGCAACATTTTGCTTTTACTTGTGTCTTTCACATCTTTTCCTGTATGTGTTTATTGATAAGTATAGGGAAAATAAATTGTAATGAATGCTAAAATAAATAAAAAAAAGAGAAAAAAAGTATTGATATCATAATTCCCTTTTAATTAAGACATTTGTTTCTTCAAATCCAGACTAAATTCTGACACATTTGAAGTGATTGGGCTTGCAAAAGTACCATGCGTTAGATCACAAATGAACAACCCTTTGAATCAATGAATAGTTATTGTTGAAAGATATGTATGTCCTATTCTTCCCTAATTTATATAATATAATTAGGGAAGATCTTTAGGTTTATTCTTCCTTAAATTATGTAATATAATTAGAGAAGATCTTTGACTTCATTATATTCGGCATATAATCAGGAAATAACTTCCTTGATTTATATAAGGTCAAAGATTTTGTATCTGAGTTTTCCATTTTTTAGCTAGTATCAATTTTTTATTCATAGTAACTCTTGTATATATATTTGTCAGAAACCATATAAAATAAGGCGTGAAGAAATACAGAACTTCATTCATAATTTCTCTTCCACATCTCTTCTAGTTTTTCTTTCCACTTGGTATCAGAGCAACATTTTTTTTGTTCAACTAAACTATGTCTAACATAATCTCCGAGACCACATCCATGGCAGCACCTTCCAACAAAACCCAATCCTCTAAGATAGTGACCAACTTCGACCACTCTCCAGCACAAATAGCCACCATTCGACTAAATGGTGAGAATTTTTTACGATGGTCGCAAGCGGTTCGAATGTACCTAAGGGGGCGAGGGAAGATTGGGTATATCACAGGAGATGTACAGAAGACAGCAGAAACAGACTCCATGTTTGCCACTTGGGATGCTAAAAACTCCATGGTGATAACGTGGCCGTGAACTCAATGGTGGAAGACATTAGCTCTAATTACATGTGTTTCCAGATGGCAAAGGAGCTCTGGGACAATGTGACGGAGATGTATTCAGATCTTGGAAATCAATCTCAGATCTATGAATTAATACTAAAACTCGGAGAAATCCGCCAAGGTGAGAATAGTGTTACAACCTATTTTAATTCCTTATAACGGATTTGGCAAAATCTAGATCTGTTCAATGCTTATGATTCGGAATCAACAAAGGATTGCAATAACTACAAAAAGTTGGTGGATGCTGGTCGTGTATTCAAATTTCTTGCAGGCCTTAATGTGGAGTTCGATGAGGTAAGAGGTCGTATAATTGGACGTGTACCTCTACCTCCAATTGGTGAAGTCTTTGCTGAGGTGCGAAGGGAAGAGAGCCGGAGATATGTGATGTTGGAGAAGAAAGGTCCTGAATCCTCTATTGATACGTCTGCATTAGTTATCTCTGATGCATTTGGTAGTCACAAGAACACTCCCAAAGGGGCCAAAGACAAGTCTCAGTTATGGCGTGATTATTGTAATAAGGCTAGACACACCCGAGTTATGGCGTGATTATTGTAATAATGCTAGACACACCCGAGAAACATGCTGGAAGCTTCATGGAAAACCAACAAATTGGAAAGGCAATAAAGGTGACAAAGGAAACCGAGCTTTATCCACTGCGAATGAAGTTGATACAGGTCCATTCAGCAAGGAGCAAATTGAGCAACTTCTAAAACTGCCAAAATCTAATATGCCAACTGGTACTCCTAATGGTTCTTTTGCACAAACAGGTAGCAACCCAATAGCCCTATCAGCCTTTACTAAATCCGATCCTTGGATCATTCACTCAAGGGCTTCTGATCACATGACCGGTGCCTCCCATTCATTTAGCACTTATTTTCCATGCTCAGATTCTGAAAAAGTTAGAATAGCCGATGGTAGTTTTTCACCTATTGCAGGAAAGGTTCTAATCAAAATCTCAAAAGATATTAATCTCAAATTTGTTTTACTTGTGCCTAAACTCGCATGCAACCTTCTATCCGTTAGTAAACTTTCATTTGATTCTAACTGCAAAGTCATTTTTTATGATTCTCATTGCACCTTTCAGGACCAGAGCACGGCGAGGATGATTGGCAGTGCTAGGATGATCAATGGACTTGAAGAGAGCTCTTCTGGTAATAAAAAAGCTCAAGGACTAAGTAGTATTAGTTCAAACCCTTTTTTTGATCAAATAATATTATGGCATTGTAGGTTAGGGCATCCAAGTTTTTCTTATCTAAAACATTTATTTCCTACTTTGTTTAAAGGAATAAACTATTCTGAACTTTCTTGTGAAAGTTGTCATTTATCTAAGGATCATTGTGTTGTTTTTCGGTCTAAACCTTATCATGCGTCAAAGTCATTCTATCTAATTCACAGTGATATTTGGGGACCATCTAGAATTAATACATTATCTGGCAAGAAATGGTTTGTAACTTTTATTGATGACCATACCAGGCTATGTTGGGTGTATTTAATAACAAAAAAATCTAAAGTTGCACAATGTTTTAAGGAATTCTTCACTATGGTGGAAAATCAATTTCAAACTAATATCTGTATTTTACATTCAGATAATGGTACCGAATATTTTAATGAGTGTTTAGGTACTTTTTTAAAGGAAAAGGGCATTGTTCATCAATCTACCTGTAGCGAAACCCCACAACAAAATGGTATTGCAGAGAGAAAAAACACACTTGCTAGAGGTAGCTCCTGCCATGATGTTCTTTATGCAAATACCAAAATATTTGTGGGGTGAAGCTGTTTTAACTGCATCATATTTAATTAATAGGATGCCCTCTGGTACTCTAAACTATGAGACACTTCTGAATTGTTTCAAAAAAAATCTTGCCCACTTCACGCTTATATTGTGATTTACATTTAAAAATTTTTGGCTGTACATGTTTTGTTCTTATATCTAACATACATCGATCTAAGTTAGATCCTAAAACTGAGAAGTGTGTTTTAATTGGTTATGCTTCACATAAAATGGGGTATAAATGTTTTAATCCAGTTACTAGAAAAGTTTACATTAGTATGAATGTTTCTGCTCTAGAACATCGACCTTTTTTTGACAAAAATCATCTTCAGGGGGAGCAAATAATAGAGGAAGATAATTTTTGGAATATTATAGAGCCTATACCTCATACTGTGACACAACCTGATGAATTAGTTTCTCCAACTTTTTTTGAAAAATAAATTGAAGATACCATTGTTAAGGATAGTAATACTTTGAATGACTCTAAGTTACAAATGTCAGATACCATTTCATCAAAAATAGTGAAAGAATTACTACAAAAGGAAACTCAAAATCCTAATTCAGAGCTTCAAGTTTATGCTAGAAGAGCATCACGGAAGAGTACTATAGTACAACTTGTTCCTCCAGCATGCCAATCAGAGTCTCCAACTCATGGTCCATCCTCCAACTCTCAAAGTGATCCCAGTCCTCCAAAATTATTCACTTCAATTGGGCATCTCAATAATAGTTCCACAGACTTAAATATTCCAATAACAAAAAGGAAAGGTACTCGCTCTTGTACTATACATCCTATTGCTAATTATTTGTCTTACGTAAAACTGTCCAACAATTACATGGCATTTACATCCAAGGTCACTAACCTGTCTGTTCCAAGAGCCATTCAGGAAGTATTGGTTGATCCAAATTGGAGATTGGCAGTCATGGAGGAAATGGAAGCTCTTAAGCGGAATGGTACTTGGGAGGTAGTTGATCTTCCAAAAGACAAAAGGATAGTTGGTTGCAAATGGGTCTTTAACATAAAATGTAAAGCAGATGAGAGTGTAGAAAGGTACAAGGCGAGACTTGTGGCTAAGGGATTCACCCAAACCTATGGGATAGACTACCAAGAAACATTTGCTCCTGTAGCAAAGATGAACTCCATCAGGGTTCTTCTATCCTTAGCAGTCAACTTAAACTGGTCATTGCATCAGCTTGATATAAAGAATGTCTTCCTAAATGGAGATCTGAAGAAGGAAGTGTTCATGAAACTACCACCCGGTTTTGAGGAAAAATTTGAAAAGAGCAAGGTGTGTAGATTAAAAAAGTCATTGTATGGCCTCAAACAGTCACCAAGAGCATGGTTTGAAAGGTTTGGAAAGGTAGTCATGGTCCATGGATTCCTTCAAAGCCAAGCAGATCATATAATGTTTTACAAACACTCAAAGGGTGATAAGATTGCTATCCTAATCGTCTTTGTTGATATTATTATGACTGGAGATGACTTTGATGAGATAAATGGCTTGAAGAAGAAATTTGCAGCTGAGTTTGAAATCAAGGACTTAGGGACATTTAAGTATTTCCTTGGAATGGAATTTGCTAGATCTAAGGAAGGAATTGTTGTGAATCAGCATAAGTATGTACTAGATCGTTTGAAGGAAACTAGGATGCTTCGATGCAGAGTAGCTGACACACCCATTGAGTCAAATATGAAGTTAGAACCGGTTGCACCTAAAGACATAATAGACCAAGACCAATATCAACGGTCAGTGGGAAGGCTCATCTACCTGTCACATACTCGACCTGACATAGCCTTTGCAATGTGTTGTAAGTCAATTCATGCACTCACCTGGTTCAGTACATTTTGAGGCAGTATTTAGAATTCTGAGGTATCTAAAAGGAACACCTGGAAAGGGTCTACTATTTAAAAAAAGAGGGCACCTACAGATAGAGGGCTACACAGATGCTAATTGGGCTGGAAGTATAACTGACAGAAGATCAACTTCCGGCTATTGTACATTTGTTGGAGGAAATCTTGTCTTGGAGAAGTAAGAAACAAAATGTGGTGGCAAGAAGCAGTGCAGAAGCTGAGTTTAGATCAGTAGCTCAAGGTATTTGTAAGGTAATATGGGTAAAGAGGTTATTAGAAGTACTCAAGATATACATACCTTCACCTATCAGAGTATACTGTGACAAAAAAACTGCTATCTCGATTGCACATAATCCTGTTTTACATGACCGAACCAAACATATTGAAGTGGACAAACACTTTATCAAGGAGAAGTTAGAAAGTGGAGTAATATGTATGTCGTACATCTCTACAACTGATCAGATAGCTGATGTCTTTACAAAGGGTGTCCACAAGAAACGATTTGATGATTTGGCAAGCAAGCTGGCAATGCATGATATTTTTATGCCAGCTTGAGGGGGAGTGTTGAAAGATATGTATGTCCTATTCTTCCCTAATTTATATAATATAATTAGGGAAGATCTTTAGGTTTATTCTTCCTTAAATTATGTAATATAATTAGGGAAGATCTTTGACTTCATTATATTCAGCATATAATTAGGGAATAACTTCCTTGATTTATATAAGGTCAAAGATTTTGTATCTAGGTTTTTCATTTTTTAACTAGTATCCATTTTTTATTAATAGTAACTTTTGTATATATATTTATCAGAAACCATGTAAAATAAGGTGTGGAGAAATACAGAACTTCTTTCATAATTTCTCTTCCACATCTCTTCTAGTTTTTCTTTCCACTGTTATTATGCTACATTTGAATTAGATTTCATTACTAGGTTAATTTGGAAGAAAAGAAATTATTTGAGCTTTTTCAGGGGATTGAAAGGCCCCTTTCAGTTCCATAGATCTCTGATGATAAACCATTTACTTTTTAGTGGCACGGACTTTCTATCTATGACATGCAGATAGTTAAAACTGTAGATTCCTTGTTTACCCTTTGGAGCGTACTTCGATGGGTTTTTACTTAAATATTGTTTTTTTATTAAAATTATTTATCCATCCTTGTTTTTTATCTCTTTCCCAAACCATTGATTTCGCACTCTCAGAGTGCGAAATAAACTTTTTTATTTTTTTTAAAAAAATTGTTTCTTGGTTCCGCACTCTATGAGTGCAAAACTGACTTCGCACAAACTGAGTTCAATGATGATGAAGATGACCCCTCTTCTGTTCTTCCTCATTTGAACCAGACCCCTCTCTGGCTCTCTGTCTCCCAGCCCCCTCCCCATCAACATCTCTACTTCATCTCCGATCACAAACCCACAAGCAATCTCTCTTAATTTCTCAATTTTCTTTGATTTTTCCTGCAATCAATCACACAAAAAACACTCCAGCAACCTTAAACCCACATTTTCATCTTCAATTTCAACTTCTGACATCGGGAAACCCTTCACCGTAGAATGTCAGCCATAGTTGCCAGCAATAAGCTTTTGGGTCCTCAAATTGATGCGCAGAACTCATTCAATCCAAGCCCCTAATTGTTTTAGAAGCATCAGAAGTCCTCTTCTAACACTAACACGCTTCAATGTTTGAGTTTTGTCAAGATTTCTTCTCCTCCGCCATGAACGGGGAGGTCATCACCACCATGTGCTACCATCTGACGTCTGAAAAACACCTTTCTACTTGTCTTTAATCAATTTTCATCATCAAGACACATAATTTCTTCAATTTCTCTGGCGGTAGCACCCAAAACATCATCACCTGAACTCTCCGCAATCGTTGAAACTCCATTGTCGAAGTCAGTTTCGCACTCACAAAGTGCAAACCCAAGAAACAATTTTTTTAAAAATAAATGCAAACCCAGGTCAGTTTGGGAAAGAGAAAAAAGACAACGATAGATAAATAATTTTAATTAAAAAAAAAACAATATTTATGTAAAAAACTCGCACTAGGATTAGGGAGGATCTAAAATAAGGAATGGGCTTTGAAATCCTAAAACTAATAACATTTCTTTGGATGGTCAAGTAATTTACAACTAAAAGGATTTAAGAATCCATCAAGAATTTTAAGAAGGTATTTTTGAATCAAAAGTGTAATCTCAAAATGCGTGCTACATGGCATTTTCACAAAATATTTTCATAGAAGGATTTGGAATGGAATCTCTTTTTATTTTTGTTAAACATAGGGTCTATATCATTCTTAACTCAAAATTCAATTTTAGATCTAGGATCATCACGCTAATTACTCTTGTTCCATCTCACTTACTCTAACTCCTCTATGTCAACTTCAGACAATTCATGTCTCTATCACTGGCCTCTATTCTTCCACAAAACACACTAGTGATTACCCTCATTTTAGGAGTTGTACTAAAAAAAATGAAGTTGGTGAAGGAAGGACCACTTCTACTAGTGACAACAGGATTTGCATTTAGATATCATTGGAAACAATTATTCTAGAAAGTATATATCATTAGAAACAGATCTTTTAGAAGGATATTTAGAAATTAGTAAAAATGAAATATTTAAAAAAAATAGTATTTTCTTTATTTTAATTGATTGTAATCTTTTTAAAATTAGTCGTTACCTTAATTTTGGAATTTTTTATATTAAAAATGATTTTAAGAATTTATTTTTAGTAAGAATTCTATTTTATTATAAACCTTAATTTTTCCTATTTAAAATGAGTATGATCAATAAAGAAACAAGTCTAAATTCTCATAAAAGAAGTGTGATAGGAAACTTGTTAAGGAACAAGTTCCCAACAATAATCCTAGGGTCTAAGAGAGGAAAAACTCTTAGCAAGGAAGAGAGGAATTCTCTACAGAGTATCTATTGACTAGATCATGTACGTCGGCCATAACAATTTGGTATCAGAGCACATATCAATTTGGTATCAAAGCCAACTGTCGTGGAAAACTCTGCAGAATGGTTTAGTCGAATGGAGAGATTCATGAGAGAATTCGAGCAACTAATGGAGCAGACATTGACGACCAGTGTGGAGGAACTCTGGCAGTCCAACAAGAAGTTGCTGCAGCAGCAACAGACAGCACTGATCTTGCTAATGGAAAGGTTTCAACAAGAGCTGTACGGGCACAACAAGGTCCAAGAGGTGAGGAGGAGCACCCACACTCTTGTAGACCAAAGAGAGGAAAGGAATAGTTTATTGGAAGGACTGTCATCCCCAGAAAGTACCGTGACTTCAATAGCTATGAATATAATAAGTTTGGACAGGATCTTCAACTTCCCATTGCTGATTGTCAGAGGTCTTCTGCGGAGGAAATATCTAAAAATGTGAGAAAAAGAGGAGCCACGAGTCTTGGACTAAATCTGTCCAGACCCCAAGATATTGATCTTTCTTTGGAGAAGGTCCAAGTGGCCTATGATGCACATAGAAAGAATCTAATTTCTAGTCGTTACACTAGAGATCAAAACATGGTAATCAAGGAAGTTGCAGTTTCTGATGTTGATAATTCAAACATTGGCTCACTTCCTTGTTCAGATGCAGGAAAGGGAAATTCTGGGAAATCCAAAGAAGAAGATGAGGGAGGAGGCTTATTGGGAGTTCTTTAAGACTTGAGAAGTCCCATCTTGAATTCGAACTAGAGGACAAGCTCTTTGTCCAGGAATGCAGTAATGATATTCACTTGGATATCATTGGAAAGAATTATTCTAGAAAGTACATATCATTAAAAATAGATCTTTTAGAAAAATATTTAGAAACCAATAAAAAGGAAATATTTTAGAAAAATATCTTTTTAAAATTAGTAGTTACCTTAGTTTATGGAATCTTTTATATTAATAATGATTTTAACGATTTGTTTTTAATAAGAATTCTATTTTATTATAAACCCTAGTTTTCCCTATTTAAAGGGAATATGCTCAATAAAGAGACAAGTCTAAATTCTCGTAAAAGAAGTGCGATAGAAAACATGTTAAAGAACAAGTTCCCAGCCATCAAACCCTAGGGTCTAAGAGAGGAAAAACTCCTAGCAAGGAAGAGAGGAATTCGCTATAGAGTATCTATTGACTAGAACCTGTATGTGGGCCATAACAATTTGGTAGCAAAGCACATATCACAGCATCTCGAAAATGTCATTTTTTCTTCAAAGTTTCAATAGAATCTTAAATTTGGGTTGTTCAAAACGTGATTTTCCCCTATTTCAGTAATTAAGAGAAGCGGATCATTATAGATCGAAAAATGATTTCTAACCATAATTCTGTTGTTTTACCCTTTTAAGATCTGAGATCCAAATATTTCAGTAAATGTCCATGTCCATATAAATGCCTACTTGCTCAATCTTACAAAATTACCGATCAAACTAGCTGAATTCTCATTTAGATAGAGAATAAGCAAAAAGTTAACTTGATTACAGGAAGCATTATGGGAATAATGATAACGATGCCTGAAGTTCTTCTGGAAATCCACTTGCAATGTTACCGTGGATAAATCAACATTATACCTACAATCATTGGGAAAGTTCCTCGGATCAAATATCAGACATCTATATTTCATTGAGGAAAAAAAATTGAAGCACAAAAAACTGTTAAAACAAAACAAAAAAAAAAAAAGAATTAATTCAAGTAAAGCATATTGGTAGATTTTAGTGTGTATAGAAGCCTCATTAACAAAAATAGAATATTCACCTACACAACTACTCAGAAACAAATTCAGTCACTTTTCGAATTTTCTTTTCCAAAGAAAATTTTAATAATAGGGAAACTATAGAACTTTTTCCTTTTCGTTTTTTGTTGTTTTTTAAAAAAAAAAGTTATATTAGATACATGAAAGAATGAACAAGAACTCTTAAAGATGTAGAAACCTTAGAGGTAAAAAGGAACAAAACATTTCAGAACAAAAAGACTGCTACAACTGCTCTCTAATCACTCCTCGAATCATCTAAATTATAATCTTTATAAACTCCAAGACTTTAATCCATAGAGAATAACAAAAAATAATTTTATCTCATAAAACAGAAGCTACAATAGCTTGATCTCGGAATATTCTACCATTCCATTCTCTCCAGATACACCAACAGATAGACAAAGGCGCACATTTCCACAATAACAAAGCATCTTTATTCCTCTTAAAATCTCTAAACTTTGTAAGGAACAATGCCCTAAAAGTTCACTCACAGCAAAGATTTAGTTCCATATATACCTTGCAATAAACCAATGTAAAAATAAATGATTTCTAGATTTTAAGTTGCTCTGACACATGACACATGCATCCTGAGAAATACTTTTATAAGGTCTCTTTTCTAAAAAAGATCATTGATACTAATTTTATTAAACACTATGGACCAAACAAAAAACCTAATGGAAACTTTTGTTTTCTAAATAAAATTATTTATATAAAAATGAGGATCAAGAAGACTAGTGAAAAACGATGAAACACAGATCTACAAGAAAAAACTTCCAAACAATTAAGACTCAAATCTAGTGTCAGATACATGAAGGAAGATTCATTACGCTAGAGGATAGAAATCCGAAATGAGAATTCAACAGTTTCTTTACCATTAAGATTCCTTAATAAACGAAAGCCTGAAGAAGACAAATGACCCTTCCAACAATAAAAATATTCGATAGGGGCAAATTGGCGTATGGATAACATATAAAGACAATAAAACGAGCTGGACAAGGGCGAGTCTACTCTGAGAATAACACATAGAGTGATCACCAACCTTAAAGAAACCAAAGGTAGAAAAGTGTTAAATAAATGAGAAATGAATTTTCAAGGACTCCAATTAGAAAATCCTGCTCCAACGTTGCCACTCATCTATTTTGGGGGAATCTCCAAAATCATTTACCTTCTAAACAGATGTTTTTGGCTAGTAAATTGTCGAGACCCAACCCACCCTCAAACTTAGAATTAGACACTCGATCCCAACTAACCAAATGGTCTTTCTTATCTAACCCACTATCAAGCCAAAGAAAGTCCCTTCTTAATTTTTCAACCTTATTAGCTACTCGAATTGGAATCCGAGAAAAAATTCCAAAAAAGGAGAGAAAATATAGAGGGATACAAATAGACAAGCCTCAATTAGGGTAATACGCTCGCCTAAGGTTAAAAGAGCAACATTCCATCCCTCAAGTCTTTTACAGAATCTACTCACAACATCTATTCACAACAGTATCACAAGATTGAAAACTCTTAAAATTACCCTCAAACGAACCCTAAAAACGAAATGCGCCACTCCTTTCCACAGTTACTAGTATCTGCCAAGTGAAACTCCCACAAGAAACATGTATGCCTCTTGGACATTAATTTTAAGACCGAAAATTCTTTCACAAATATTAAGAAAAGCGATCATGCCTAGAACCTTCACAAGTGAATAGCATCGCCATCAAACCGAAGATGGGACAGCTAAACCTTCTCATTCCTTACTCTTAGACTGGAGAAAGTATTAGCACGAATACTTTTCCCAATTAACCTATTCAAAGGATCTACCACTAAAGTAAAAACGAAAAGGAGAAAGAGGATCACCATGCTTTAACCCTCATAACATTGAAAACCAAGTTTTTCAGCTCTCAATTAATAATAACAATTAACCGAACTCAAACACCCTCTAATCCATCTTCTCCAACGAATCTCAAACCAGTCAACCGAAATCAAACATCTTCTAATCCATCTTCTCACACAAATCTCAGATCTCTTATTTTTCAAAACATTATCTAGCTAACCATATGACCCATCAAGATTTTCAAGAGATGTTCTTCGGAGCTTGCGCTTTTGAGTCTTGGTACTACCGCCATCCACTATGGCTCAGGCGACGAAGATAATCGGAGTTTGGAATCTGATGTGCCGGTCCTTTATCGTCCTCAGACTTGTCTGGATGTTTTCTCGAGCTCTTCGTCGCCGACCTTGGCGTCGTCTCTGTCTACTCCAAGACTCGAGGGATTCAAGAAGGATGCAAAGATGGTGATTAATGTGGAAGTTGAAGGAAGTTCAGGACCTGTTAGGACTATGGTTAAATTGGGGTCAAGTGTGGAGGAGACCATAAAGCTTGTGATAGTGCAGTACAGCAAAGAAGGGCGTAGTCCTCAGCTTGATCCTGATGCAGTTTCTTTGTTTGAATTGCATCTCTCGTACTTCAGCCTTCAAGATGATGTTGGACAGTGAATTATTCCTTCCACGGTTGGGAGGTGTGTTGGTTGTTCTCTTTTGAAGAAAACAAGTACTTTGGAATCTTCAACAGCGTTGCTGTTCTTATAGCTCTTTATTTGCTGTCTTTTGATGTCTCCGGACCACATGGCATGACTCTTTCTCGGATATTCGCTACTGGGTTGTTGGTACTTTTGGTTTCTCCATTGATTGTGCCAGTTTATGTAGCTTTGAAGTGCTTGAATTTGTTTGATTTGAAGCATAATTTGGATATTGAGGGACAGATTGTTCAGCCACTATTGCTCTTCCTTGATTCTTTTTTTTTCTCATCATCACCAAAAGATTTCCTTATTAGTGGCAAAACTATCTTAACTAGAAAGGAAGTTGATCATTTGGTTTTAATCTGTGGGCATCCTCATCACTAGAGGCTTGAAAGCATTGTTCTTAAATCGATCAATGGAATGGATCAAGATTTTTAAGAGAATGGATCAAAATTTTCAAGATTTGGTGAAATTGAAAAATATTGTGGGTTACAACATTCATTATTTCAATAACAAATTTCTTTTGGACAAATCTTGGTACAACAGTTAAGTTGTTACAAATTCGAGGCGTGAAAATAGTCTCTTTGTAAAAATGTAAGGGAAAAACTGCGTACATATATGTCTACTCTAAAGCCGACCCCAATTGTTGGGATTAAGCCTCTGATTGTTGTTTTTGTTGTATCTAGCTAGCCATATCAAAAGTTTTCTCAAAATCGAACATCAAAACAAGACCTCTATCATTCTTCTTAACGAAATTGACCGCCTCATTAACCATAAGGGCAGCATCTAAAATCAGTCTACCTCCAATAAAACCACTTTGATTATAGGAAATAGTCTCATCTAGTACCACACATAATGTATTAGCTAAAACTTTAGCTACAGTGCGATAAAGACAGGTAGTTCATCTGTGGAGAAACTATAGAATTTTCCTCATTTAATTTTAATGATAGGTGTTTCAAGGAAAAAACCTTGCTCCCAATACAGAAGTTTGTTAGAAAACTGAAAACCTTTTAAGGATATGCAACTCAATATTTGTGGCATGTGCAAGATTTTGAAACTAAAGATAAATTGTTTTTGAATTGCTTTATAGAATGGGAGATGTAGAACCACCTCTTTGCTATTTGTGATAATCTTAGGATTTGCCCTAAAGAGCTCTCTAATTTTCCTTTGAAAAAATTTAGAGATTTTTGAAGCTAAAAAACCTGCTTATTTTCTTTGAAGTTCTGCTGCTGTAGTGTTTACATAGGGAGCAAACTGTTCAATTTTCAGAAACTAGAGTATTGGTATTCTCTCCCTTGCCATGAAGATTTTTTTACTGATCTTCTTTGAAATCATAATTTACGAGACTTCATGCACTAAAGTTTAGCAGATTGAAGAAAAATTGGAAAATTAGGTTTTGCTTTTAATATTTGCTAAATACACGCAGAGAGAGAGAGAGAGGAGAAAGTTTTACACAAGATTAAAGCCCTTCAGTATTGTTAACCATAGCCGATGAGACTATTGTTTGTGCACTAAAAAAGACCAACTGCACTTATTTTCATGCATGTATTCCAACCCCGTGCTTAAAACCAAATGAAAAATTTTGCTCAGTTTATTTGCAAAAATGAACTCATATGCTTAGAATCAAAAATTAAAATGTAGAATTCAATTAAATACCTATCCCTGGAACAACAAAAATAAACTGTAGAATTCATTTCTACATATTATTGTTTACTTAATTACTCTTAAGTTTCTCCCTCTAAGGTAAATTAAGATAAAATGATAATTGAGGAAAAAAAGTGAGGTGGACTCCAAAAACCATTGTGGAGTTCATTTACATATTCCACGTTTTTATATTGATTTGAAAATCCATAGTTTTATGGAGTTTAAAATGAAATTCACAAATTTTTTGTTCCAAACAACAAAATTTAGATTTGAAAATTAAAAAAAAAAAAAAAAAAAAATGTGACTGCATTTGAGCCTAAGTTACTTATATAGTATGACCCAAAAAAAAAGGTTCTCAGAATTAGTAAAAGTGGGACACATCAAGAAACCAAAATTAGGGGCTAATATGCAATGTTTACAATTTCTCCAACAACGCCCTTGCCCCCCCCCAAAAAAAAATAAAGAATGGCAATGGCATGCAAAAAGAGGGGGGTAGAAAACTACCATTAGACTAATGAATGTAATAAAAGGCATAACATTGTAAACTTACTAATCCATTTTCCCCTTTTTTGGTGCAGGGGGAGGGGGTGTTTGGATAGAAATTGTTCGTAGTTTTATGTTTTAGTTAGAGACATGCTATTAAGTGTCCAATTAATGAGCATGTCACAGACACTTATTAACGATTAAAATTACAATGGCCAAACATATTTAACATATATTAACATAAATAATATATATAGAGAAAAAAAATGAAATGTTTTCTGATCAAAACGCACCAATTTAAAGTCGGTGCGTGGAGGGCACATAGCATTTCCTTTTAAGTTATATGACAAGCAAATACATGAATTCATATAGCACCATCAAATAGTCATAATTAGTACCACTAAGATCCAGTATACTATAAAATACCATCGACTAAGACATGCATGTACAAAACTCATTTCAAGGAATAAATGTGCAGGACAAGTAAGGTCAAGATTGGCATGTGTGAAGCCATTGAGATTCAACAAGATCTCGGTTTCCAGCCCAGAGCCCTATAACAAGTGTCCCCGCCCAATAGCTTGGTAAAATTATTACATCCTATATAAAAGATATATGTTCCAGCCAATGAATCAGAGAAAATTTCTCCATTCATACACTTTAGTTCTGGTTAGCAGAAAGGATAGGTTAAAAAAAAAAGCAACTCAAATAACCAGCACAGAATAATTGTGGAAAGAATATCAGTTCGTATACTAACCGGATCATTTTTAAAGAACACCAAGGAGGTCCGGGTGAGGATAAACCAGCGCTTCTTCCAGGATTTCCAACCTATTCCTGCAGAAGTTCAGATTAAGCCATACATAAAATCACAAAGGTGAGAAAATAACCAATTCAAAGTGCAATAATATCAACAAACTTTAATCATAGAAAAATCTCACATGCGCCAAAAGTTTAAGCATCTGCCAATCTAAACTATCAAAAGAGAAAAAGAGACAGAGAAAGAAATAGTTTGATGTCTCCAAACCAACTCAACTTCTGTAAGTGTTCATAGATGGACCAGAATCAAAGTTGAAATATCATGCAAAGTAACAGCAGAGCATAGATGACCAAAATCAGCCAACCATTTCAAGCAACCCCACTCAAAGCACCTTTAACAATATTGATTTCATCTACATCACCCTATCCAAATCATCAGTCAACCAACTCTGAAAATTAAGTCAAACTATCTCCTCAGGAAAGCTTTTGTTTACATGTGATCAGTTCTTTTTTAACTGGAGCTTACTTCTCTAGTCTAATTCTTTTAAAACTGAAACCAGCTAGTAGCAATCCAAATGGACCCATTGATGTATTTGCTTCATGTCTTTAATCATCCAATAAGGTTTGTTTCTTTGTTAGTTAGTCTCAAGTCATTCTACCAGATTACTTCACACTTTTGTTTGGATAGAAAAAAGAATGATGTTTTAGATAATGAAGAATATACAAAAACTTCTAAAAATAAAAAACCCTAGAAGAAAGAAGGAACAAAACAAGAAAAAACAAAGAAACCTAATGTTTAATATTTTGGACTATAATTTATATGTTAAAGAACATTATGTATCAAAATCAAATCAATTAATAGTAGATTTGAATTTGAAAATATTTGACTTTTTTATATTTATATCTCCATATTTGTAATAATGGATTTTCTATATGAATCCAACTTATTATAATTATTCAAACAATGGATTATTAATGTTTCATATTATCACTTTACTTCCAATGTTCAATTTATTTAACATTACAGATCCACAAGACATGAACCTATAGAATGGGTTTTCTATATTTGTAATAATGGATTTTCTATAGGGATCCAACTTATTGTAATTATTCAAACAATGGATTATTAAGGTTTTATATTATCACTTTACTTCCCATGTTCAATTTATTTAATATTTTAGATCCACGAGACATGAACCTATAGAAAAGTATCAAGGACAACTTTGTCCTATAAAAGGGATATTTCAATGGTCTAATTGTGAAAATTTCTAGTATTCCACTCCCCAAATACATCATGGGATAGTCAAAAACACCTTTCTACAAACATCGTGCATCTTTTTCCCTCTAAAACCTCTAAAAGGAGTAAGAAACAAGTTAGGAAGACTTGTAGGACAAACCCAATCATTGTCGTACACTGTAAAGAGGCAGTTCCACAACTCCCTTGCAATAGAGCAATGTAAGAAAATGAGACCTGCCTTGGATGTCTATTGTGGCGAAAGGAAGCAACAACCCATGAGGCAATGATCAAAGAATGAAGGCTAATTGATTCCTAAGAGTGGAAATTGTTGAAAAGAAGGAAGACAATCAGGCTTGTTCATCTCGGGAAGACCACAAATATGTCTCCATTGCTCATTGCATCTCAACACTTCTAACCTCTTTAAACCACATAATTAAAGTGTTGCAATACTCCAAGAAGCCAGCTCAAGAAGAGAGGACAGAATCTGTTCAGAAAACTGCTCTGAATTTTAGAACCAAAATAGGCAGAAAGTAAGATCAGAAGAATTGGCCCAAGAAGCAACATTCAAGTCCAGTTGGAAGCCTAAAAGTCCACTCAAAGAAGACCCAAAGATGCCTCACTCACGGCCCAAGTGGTAGCCTAAAAGTATGGAAGAACCATCTCCTCTTCCTTTAATCTAAGCTCACTAGTTTTTAACTTTCTTTGTGCTCTCTCTTAAATTTCTCAAGGGCAATCATCCCTAGTTTGCTTGTAATGTCTTGATCATCAATGAAAAGTATTTCTTTCCTCATTATTCTATCTCTCATACATCTCAAATATTCAATAGAAATCACGTCTTTTCCAAATAGAAACAGGAAAAGGTTTTCTTCATAAGAAGGCAACATCCAGGTGCCAAAGCACAAAGGCCACGCAAAAAGAAAGGCACGAAATTTGCAAAATCCTAGCAACATGACATGACAGAATGAAGACCATTAAAAAAAAAAAAAAATTGTTGAATACTATCCACTAGGAAACTGCAAGGTTTTCAATCCACTCAAAAAATCGTTTATTATGTTCCCTCCAAACGAACCCAAAAAATGGTTAGAGGGAGCTTCCTATAAACTAATTGGAACAGCAGCAATGCCATTAGCACCAACACCCAACAATGTGGCATATTTGGTTTGCGGTTATTCCAGGAAGGAATTCAACCCCCTTTTGTATAACTATTATATATCTTTTTCACATTCACTTTAATTAAATATTATTTCCATTCACCTAAGCCAAATAAGTGCAAAATCAGCTCTATTTATGCCAACTCAGAAGAACAAGAAGAAAAAAGAACAAATAAACTAATGAACGCTAATCTAAAAATAAATGTGTGGCTAAAATGAAACATTGAGAACTATTTATTTTATAGCAAAATAAATTGTATCAGATAGAAAAAGAATGCACAAAAACTAAGGATGAGAAATTCTTAGAGGGGGAAAAAAGATCAACATAATATACTAATGGATATTGCTCTCTGATCCTTCCTCGACTCTTTTAAACTATAATCTTTTTAAATGAGTACAGGCCCACAGAGAAATATAAATGACAATCTTATACCAAAGAAGAGAACAGACAATGAGCTCATTCCTAAAAATTGTAGCATTCCCTTTTCTCCAAATGCAATAAGAAACAGCGTGAAACACACATATCCACACGAGATCAATTTTCTCCCACCAAAACCTCTGAAATTGGTAGAAAAAATCAAATCAGAGATGGTTTTAGGACACACACAATCATTGTCACCTATAAAGAGACGATTCCGCATCTCCCAAGATACCAAATAATGCAAAAACAAAAAATCTCCATTTTTAAAAATTGTCATAGCACAACACGCATCCAATAGCTTTGAAAGGTCTCCTCGTTTGTAAAAGATTAGTATTGATGTTGTTAAATACCATGGACTGAATAAAAATCATAACCTTAATAAGAACCTTTGTCCAAATCATTTAAAGGAAAAGAAGGGTGCTTGGAAAAACTAATTAAAAAAGGCACCCGAATTTGTGATAAGATTCAAAATCCTAGAGTCTTGAACATTATAGGAAAGAGCATTTTCCTGTAAAGGGGAAACTACAAAGAAAAATCTATAGCTTTTTTATCATTAAGATTTCTTTAAAAAAAAAATCCAAAAATGACCGTTAGTCAACCATTCCTTTGCATATTTATCTGTAAGGTTTGAAAATTATTTTGAAAATCATACTGAAAGCATTTTGGACCTTTGCATATTTTGGAGAAAAAGGATTTTAAGGCAAAGAATTCTACCTCCTTTAACGCTTGAAAGCTCCAAGATGCTTGTACCATCCATAACCAATATCCATTTGAGACCTTTGAAAGCTACCCCTGCAAAATGCAGGATCAAACTTCTGAAATATCATCAACACTAAATCAGCCAGATTAATCTTGACATTCAGAATTTTTCATCTTTGAATCATTTGATTTATCCTCACAATGCTCCTGGTTTCATCCAGAAAAATCTCATCATGTTACCATGTAAAGCTCCAAGCCATCATCATCCCATTCCCTTTCCAATCCACCACTACAAAAGTCTTCGAACTCAAAGACATCGTCAGAATTTTTTTCCTTCTGCTGCTGTTTCAACAGATAATGAATCTGTGATTCTGAAGCCACTACATCTAGAGGAACGATGCAATTACCAACAATATAAGGCTCTTTTCTTAACACCGGAAGCACCTCGCTTTCAGTTTGAGCAATTATAATGAGAGACAGGCTTTCCGGTTATGCAGAGGATCTAAATTTGCAGGAGAAGGGAGTTGGATCAAGGTCTAATTTGTCTTAAAAGGATGAGACTACAATTCTGCGATGAATAGATCCTTAACAAAAGGCTTTTGGAGGTCTTCATTCATTATTAACGGCAGAACTCAATCCTTTCCAATGAGTCACATACAACACCCCATTCACGGTTTAACTCCAAAGACGAAACTCTAATTTTACCCAACAAAATCTCACTGGACCCAACCAGTTCACTTATACAAGCAGACCTCGGTTCTTTTTTAACCCACACAGCCCAGATTTCAAAAATCAAGTTGGGTTTGTCATTAAAACCCCTTATCTACTCCATTTGATGTTAAATAAGTAAAGATTAAAATTGAAGATTAAATGTTTGAGCTCAAAACAAATTTAGAGGTGGTGTAAATGGAGGTCAAAGAGGCAACCCAAGGAAGAAAACTGACCAAGAACCATAGAGCGAAAATGGCAAGCTTAGAATGAAAGAAGTTGAGTATAGCCGCGAATAATGCCACAGTGGAAATTGTGGCAGTATTCTGCAGCCACGACAGTATCCATATGGTACTGGCAGCGCATGGGCATTCTAAGGACCACCACCATGGCAATACGGGGAGACTGCTGAAGGAATTTTAATTTCCTCTTTTCTAATTTTTTTTCAATTCTTTGCATATTTTTCTTTTCCTTTTTTAGTCTCTAGAGTTTCTAAAACCCAAATACAAGTTATAGTAGGACATTCATTTCCTCATTTTAGTTTATATTGTTTAAGGAATTTATTATAAGTTTCATATGTTAGAGAATTTGTTTACGGTTTACTTGATGTCTACTCTAGCCTAGGTCTATTAAGAATCTTACCCTCTTCAGTATAACTCATTCCTACTTCGATTAATAAAATATCATTCTTTCCTCTCAAACCTAACTATGTTTTTATTTATTTAAGGGTGGAATCCCTTGTCAACTCTTAGGGTTTGAACAAATCAAATCCCACCTCCTTTTCCTGCTGCTGCATGACGATTCCACCCTTTTCAATTTAACATTCGAGGGAGCTCAGTGGTCCACTAAAGTTCTGGTCAAAAAACAAATCTGGGCCCATCATCCCTTAAGACCAAGCCCATCCTCCCTTTTATTATTCAACGTCTTGCATGAAGACGTCTCTACCTCAGTGCTCCAGTAACATCATAGGCAGCTCAACAGTCCACTAAAGTTCTGGCCCAAAAAACAGATCCTGACGCACCATCCCTTTAAGCCCCAGCCCATCCACCCTTTTACAATTAATCCCATCGCTTCCCATCCCTGGTTAAATTCCTTTACTTTTTTGAAATCTCACTCTTGGATTAGCCTTATTCACTGATTAAAATTCTTCTTTTGTTTAAAATTCTTCTTATTGTGACCACCATAACTGGAAAGCCATTGTTTCTTCACCTCATCAGTTCAACCGTCCTCTTCAAAAGCTTCCGTTGTAAACTTAGATCCTTGATTTCCAGAAAATCTAATCCAAAAGATTATCTAGCCACAGAACACACTTCAAACCAAGAGAAATCAAACCCAAACATCTTCCACCTTTGTTTTTCCACCAATTGGCAGAAATAGAAGATTTTACTGATGAACTGGACCTTTAAAACCTTGATTTGAACTTTACACACATGCACCGACAGCAACAATTTAACTTCACTGGCAGACCAGATGAGGCAAAGTATTCAGACCCAGGAAATAAAGCATCTCAAAAACTATAACAAGGCATGGAGAAAACTTTCCAATATCAACTACTTCAATTCACCCTTATTAAACAGAAAACAAGAAAAAATAACAAAGGGAGTCACGGAGTGTAAGTTTCCGACAATGGAATTTCCAATTACTTGCCCTTTATGACAACTAATTAACATCTAACATTTACTTCAATTTTCTGGCAAATTTCCATTGCAGGAACACATGGATACCGGGTCATGTGATATTTTTTCTTTGTGGTGTTCTGTTCAATCAATTTCCAGAAAGGCTGCTAGATTATTTGTTTAGAACTTCTTTCCTCCCTATTTGAGGGTGGTTCCTAGTCTGACTTTATCGGTCATCATGATTGAAAATTCTGGCTTGTAACTCAATTTCTTTGACTAGGTTTTCAGGATGTTACTGATAGTACCGCTGTTTCTAGGCAAGATATAAATGCTATTGTCCCCATTGAGTGCCATTTGATTATCAACAAAAACATTAAGGATGAATAAGAAAGTTGACTCAAGGCTTGTGAAGTACATTTCCCTAAATTTTTTCTTCCCACAACCACTGCAATCCCATGAGGGGAAAAAAATAAAATAAAATAAATAAAAATTGCAGAAGAATGGGGATTGAAGTCGGCTCTGATGCAGAGTAATACAAGAGCAGTGGGAGACAAAAAGTGATGTAATCTCTAGAGTAGAAGAAAAAGAGGAAGAACCAGAGAAAGGGGAGAGTTAGGGAGAAACAGTGGGAAGGGTTGAGAAACAAAGAATAAGACAGAGAGGGAATAGGACAAGACAGCATAGACAAAAACGGAGACAAAGACCGAGAGAGATCAATCAAACAATCATTTTATATTTTATAGCATAACATCCAATAACCTCGCTCCAGTGTATAGATGAATCCCCAAACAAAATAGAAACATAATCAAACTACAATTCTTATGAAAAATAGAAATAAACCAATACTTGAAATATTCTAAAATCCTAACTACCAAGTATGATCAACTTGTTGTGAATTAGAAACTCTATCTAGACAGAGACTAATCACAAGAATTCTCAACTCCAAGAATAGCAAGGGATCCTCCACCAAGAAAAGACTAGTCTCAAGAATTCCTTGACATACAAATATTATATTCCAACTACAAAAATCTGATCTGCCATCTCTATCCACATCCATACAACCCACCAAGTACAGCACCAGAATGAGCACTATATATGGCCCTAAAACCCTGGTTCTCTCAATTATCCGTCATTTTATATGTCAAATTATGAAACCAAGCAAGATCTCAATGCTTCATCAAATTCAATATCCCCTTGATTAAACAAGCTAAAATTACTTAAAAATGGAAAAAAAAAAAAAAAGAGGAAAAAAGAGAGAGAGATTTTTAAAAAAAAAAAGGGAAAAAAAAAAAAAAGAAGAAAAAAAAATTTTTTAAAAAAAAAAAAAAAAAAATTTAAAAAAAAAAAAAAAAATAAAAAAAAAAAATTAAAAAAAAAAAAAAAAAAAAAAAAAAAAAAAAAAAAAAAGGGGGAATCTCTATGTTTAATAACAGCCCAACTTGTTTGACCTTAGGGAGATGTGCTCTTGTTTATCCTTTTAAGGTTGTAGAGCACTGATCCTTTATCTTTTCAAATCATGCGAAATTCAACAGATGTATAGTCACCCAAGTACTTTTACACTACAAGTGTACAGATTAGGGTTTCCCTAAAAGAGAAGTTTTCACGTACTTTTGGACAAGTATTAAACAAGAAAAGTTTCCATCCCTTCACATGTCATGTAAATCTGTCTTTAGAGGCTCCCAACACAAAAGTTCACAAAAAGGGATGGAAAAACAATTTTAGTCAACAAAAGAGCACAAGACATAATGTGACTTTTGAATATCCTCACATCCCTCGCAAACAAATGGACCAGCAAACCATTTATCTCCATAAAACACTGCCATTTTTAAAACATAATACTCCTGAAATTTGTCAAACCAGCTCATCCTCACTATTTGGGCAAACCACTGATCCACATAGGCATAAAAGAGTATACACAAACTGCTCAAGGATAACAGTCAATGCAATGCAAGATAATCTCTAGACTCATTGCTATAACAAGAACCACAAATATTCAACTGATTTTTAAAAGGCCTACTCAGCACCACATTATTCGTGTTGATACTAACAAGACAAGAGACCAAATAGAACCAATATTAAGCATGCGTGCAGGGGAAGGAAGAAACATGCTCTTAACAAGATAGTCAAAACAAGATAAAAAACTTGCAAGAAAGACTTTCTCAAGTAATCAAGGCTCTATCCTTCTATCATAATTAAGAGATGAACATAATTCATGCCACATAAAGAGGAGCTCTAAAGCTACCCTACTGACACAGTTGGTTTGACTCCATATACAAATGATTGGGCACTACAGAGCTTCTTTAATTTTCAATTTTTCTTATCCTTTCTTTCTTTTCTTTTTTTTTTTTTTTGGGAGGCCTCTAAAGGTGCTAATTTGGTCACCAGAGGTAATGGCCAACTGATTTGAAAGTTTGCAAGTTCAGAAAAGTTTGATGTATGAGGCTTCTTCAAGAAGCTCAGTGGCCCTTACAAGAAGGAAAGTAACTCCGCATGGAAAGCCATATGGAAGCCTCACATGCCAGTGAAGGTTCGTTTCTTTGCCAGGGAAGTTGCTTCAGTTAATATTCTAACTCAGGATAATCTGCAAAACAAGGAACTGTCATATCCTCTTTGAAAAGATGGCAGCAGAGTCAGAAAATCGCCCTCCTTCATTGTGATCAGACTAGAGTCATATGGAGTCTAGTTCTCTCCCATCTACATATCCAAAGTTGCACACAAAACCTATGCACAGTGAGCTCCATATGGGGAGAGGTGGGGCAAGTGTACAATAAAGAAAAGCTAGTTCATTTTACCCCTCACTATTTTTTGGTTTTTGTGGAAGGAAAGGAAGAGGACAATTTTTTAGGGGATCAAAGAACTCCTTAGTGTATTTTAAGGATTTCTTCTTAAAGACTTTATCTTTTTGGTTCATGTCAAACTCATTTCCATCTTTAGATGATGTTGCTTTGTTGTATATCAATCTTCAACCTCCTTAACACAGCCACTATGTAAAATCATATATTATTAATGATTTCACAAACAACAAACATCGCTTTTGTAGTTTTCTTTATTTGCTATTAAATGACCAGTTGTTTAAATCTAGTTGAGAAACATAGCAAATAGTAAGACCACGTATATAATTCAAAGCAATAAGATTATAGAATGCATTAACTCATAAAACATCTTCGTTGCATAATTATCAGCATGACTGAGAAAATTATGAGCCAATAAAGATAATATGGCAATGCTCTCACCTTTTGAAGATATGAAAAGCGGGCCACTCTTGAAAACCTGTAATATTGTTTCACATATCAGCAGTCACGAATAATAAATGTTTACCTGCTACGTCTAAATTATTTATCACAAGATTGCAAAAAAATAAAGGAAAAAGGGATCAATGTCAGTAACTGGATATCTTGCACTTAGAAATGGCAAGCACTACTGCACCTTTGATAAATTAGACTTCTGGAGATTAAAGAGACATTTGATGAAAATTGATACAACTATTCATTGAACATTTTATTACCCCACAAAAAATTTGGCTTGAGCACCAAAAAGAACTTTGAATTGCAAAGCTACGCTATTCAACTTATAGACTAAATATTTGCAACTTCTGATAAGAAATCCTTCTATTTTCCCTCACATTCCCATTTCTTGTGAATAAGTACATGAAAAATGGCATCAAGAATTGAGCACCCTCAACCTCCCCTTTCATCCAATGGACTTTGGTTAAATTCAATCAGGAATTACCCCTTAGATAAACCAATATGTTGTCCAAAAGGGGTTGAAACAAGAGCTTAGGTCCTTACTTGAAATTAAAAAGGGTCGACAGATATAAAGGGCTACTCTTATATAATGTCTGAATCATTAAACTAACACTGCTCACCTGAAGACAGTGAACCATGAAGGTGCGGCAAAAATAAACTTGAAAGGGATAGATTATTTTATTGAGGATCCAGGAAGCAATAGCACTCACATAAAACATGGGTACAAGATGATACAACACAGACAGCACTGCAAGTTCTCTCAAAAACAAGAAGGGTGCAGCTAGGATATGGCATTAACATACTTCAACTTGATTAATATATGTACAAGATTTGAACAATGCTGGTATGTTTAACAGAACAGTAAGGAATTGGACACATAATATGACAAATTCAACACATATCCAATGGGTGTCACTGTCTAACTTGGACATATAAATGCTTTCATATTGAACAGTCAATGCTTCATGTCTGAGGATTCATCATTCACAAAGGTCATGGTTGGTATTGGACTTGAACATTAGATTCCTAGTCAAAATAGGCATCCACATGAGATTAAGGAAGAGTTAGAGCCCAAATGCACCAAATTAGGTGGTGCCGATGAGGAGTCAGTCTCATTCAAGGACTCTTTGGCAATAAAATATTCTTTCTTAGGATTAATTCATTCACATAAAAGCATATATGTTTAGGGTTCTCTCTCTCTCTCTCTCTCTCTCTCTCCCTCCCCCCCCCCAAGGCTCAGAAGTATGTTTATGAATGCAGGATATGCATACAACGTGATATGAATAGTGAGATACAAAATATTTTCAAAAATTATTATGATATATGTCTAATGGCATAAAAAGGATATAATTGTTCCTAATAATTTGTATTTTGCATCATAAAGATTTCAACCTAGTAAATATAAAAAAAAAAAAATGAAATGCTGCAAAAAAACAATAACAGAGATCAGTATGAATTATCAAGAAAATCCATGAGAATTCATAGAAATCTCTGCTGTCTATGATAATTTTGTAAATTTCATTTTAGCCACTACAAAAAGATGACAAAGTAGCATGATCCAGATTCCATTAACAATGAGAGGCCCAAAAAAAATTTTAAAAAAGGATGTTAAGAAATCTTGGTCTTAAGTCTCTAATCACAATGATATATGCATGAAAAGTTGAGAGTAAGATATTGCATAGAAAAGTGAGGTTAGATGAAGAGAAGTGCTGTGGGACTGTCTCTTAATACACACCCACAGGGGCAGAGCCACCTATAGCCTTGGGGGCCATGGCCCCCCACAAGACTTGAATTTTTTTATAAAATTTTAACTTTTAACCTTTGTGTCCCCAAAGAAAATTTATGACCCCCCAATGTCTAAAGCAATAGAACTTTTTTATTTTAAAAGTTTAAAATAATATTATATTTGATATTTGGACTTTATGAGATTTGGATATGATATCCTGAAATTTAAAATATATGTGTGTGTATATATATATGATACACAATTTTTAAAAATATATTATTTTTTTACCTTTCTAAAAATGACATTTCTATTTTTTGTGCCTATCCATCAATTGTCCCTAGGAACGAAAAAAAAAAGGTTGGATGCTATAATGATGCAACTAATAATAGCTGGTAAAAGCAAACAAATATTTTTACAATATCCCTTGAAAATCTACATCAACGCATTCTTATACAATTTTTTCCCTTTTTTCATATTGACGTCGTGAGCAACTGACATTCTTATAGAAATCTTTGCCTACTGTATATTGCATTCTTACCATCTCTGCATGTTCTTATCAAACCATTTACCTACTCTACAATATTTAATTATCTCATAACATAATTAATATTCTTTCCATAATTATATTATTGAATTTTAGAGATGATTAATATACTTTCTATACAATAGTGGAATGTTAATATTTTATCTATATGATTGAAATATGCCAAATATTCAATCAATTATATTAGGTAAATGTAATATTCTCTATTTTTGATAAACATAATAATTAGAAAATATTGTCTATCATTAGAGTTAGAGCTTCAAATCTATATATAGCGGTCATTTTTTAAATAAAAGTTTAACCCTAGTTTAATAAAAATATAAGATTTTTCTCAATAATGAAGATTTTGAAAACAAGGTTGCGGAACAAGATGAAAGATGAGTATCTTGTAGATAGTTTAGTTATTTATATTAAAAAAGATTATTAATATTTTTATTTCAAAATCGATTACGGATGAATTTGAATTAATGAAGAAGCAAAAAGTATAATTTTCATAAATTATTTAATTTGTTTAATATTTTTATATTTTTAATTAGAATTATACAAATTTTTAATATATTTTTATTTTATAATTTTTATTAATTATTACTTTATGGCCTCCTCAAGAAGAATTTTCCGGCTCCGCCCAGCACACCCATCCCAAATATAATACAAACTGAAGTTGCTCGAAAAACAAATGACCGAGAGTTCCCCCCCCCCCCGGGGGGGTGGTTTGGTTCTTGTGATTATTTATATCAAACAGAAACAATTGAAGTTGTTGGACATGATTCCTCAAGCATAAACAACCTTAGAGCTTGGTTCTTAAAAAACCTTAGTACTCTTTGTGGGGCAAATTCTAAAAAAGGAAAGCAAAGCCAGAATTAATTGATCTTTCGAGTGACATTTTAATACATCTGGTGCAGATGATTCACTAGTATTCTTTCCATTTCCATGTGAATAAATCAAGTGCGTGTGTGTTGATGTTAAGAATTAAGGTTGCCATTATGCCGAAAGGAGACATAAAGATCTCTCTCTCTCTCTGTTCCAAAAAGAAGAAAGGTAAAGGAAAGAAAATGGTGGTGAGTGGTACCGTACCGTATTTGTAGTTCCGATCCTGGGACGCTCGAATGCTGCTAAGGGAGCCGACATTTTTCAGTGACGATGCTTCCTCATGAACATCTGCATCTGCGTCATCGAATCAAAACCCACTCCCACAGTTAGGATCTGGAAGCTGAAGAAGAAGAAGAAGCACCAACAACATCTCTCTCTCTCTCTGGGTTTTTAAATTAGGTATAAAAGCAAAGACCAGAGATGACCTTATTACCACGACAACAACTATTTGCTCTCCTGTACCAAATCAGGAGAAAGAGTCGCCTTGGGTTCTTAATTCTTTACACCAGATTACGATTTGATTAACCAATTAAAGGATGCCACGTACTCCAATGTTTTCACTTTCGATTTTTAACTCATCTACTCGCACTTAATCAGCGCTCTGACTCGCATAATTGAAACTGACAGATGTACTGTTCCTGACTCTTTTTCTCTGGCCTGCGGGAGACTAATGGATGGAGAGATCTACGGGACGGAAATTCCTTTTCTGGGCAAGAGGGAAAAAAGGAAAAAAAAAATGACATAAATCGGTATTGCTGCTTTTGAAACTGGGTAGAATTTTTAGAGATATGTATAGAAATAACGTTAAAAAAAAAAAAAAGTTAAAACAACTCTTTCGTTAAAAAATTTTATTTTTAACACCCATAAATTACATTTTGACGACCCATCATGCACAATGCATGACGCGTCTTCAAGACGCGTCATGTTCGCATTCCCTTCTTCTTTTCTTCTCTTCTTCTATCTTTTTCTTCTTTTTTTCTTTCTCCTCTGCCACGACTGCTCCTCTGCCGCGACTGCTCATCGCTCTTCCTCCACGGCGATCTATCTCTTCCTCCACCGCAACAGCTCCCCTCTCTTCCTCCACGGCGATCTCTCTTCCTCCGCCGTGACAGCTCCAGCATAGATCTGTTGTGTGCATCTCTCTCTCTTCCTCCCGCGGCCTCCTTTCTTCCTCACAAGCCACGAAGGTACCGTGCTCCTCTGCAATTAAAAGTTTAGTCCCTTGCGAACGCTCCTCAGCACAAATCTACAAAATTCGAAGGTACATTGCTCATTTGAACGTGAATGTGAAATCTCTGTGCACAGATCTGTAACTATATTCTTAGTTCTTCGAATATGAAATCTGTCATTTGAATGTGAATGATGTAGTTAAAAAAATGAAATGTTTGTGTGTTTTAAAACTATGGATTGAGCGAGAGGGAGAAATGAGAGATATATTTTAATTAGAAAATTAAATTTTTGGAGTAGTTTTTGAGGAATTGAAATATTTAATTTGAGATTTATTTATTGAAAAAATTAATTATGAATTTTAGGATTTTAGGTTATTTGAATTAGAATTTGTTGAATTTAGAGTTTGTTGAAATTGAAGTGTAATTATAAATTGTTGTCAATCATTTAAATTATAAAAATTGATTTATTTCTATTAAATTATGACAAGTTAGTTTTTGTGATTTAGAAAAAATGACAGAAATTGTAAGGTTGTTATGCTATAGTAATGGCGAAATTATAAAGAGTGAGGATGGAGTTGG